>OU342739.1:414353918-414663100 GCA_910589765.1 Avena atlantica | reverse complement strand
AAAGTACTCGCGTCCGCGTCATAGAGACAGATAGAATATAAATTTAAATTGCGCAAATATAAAACGAACATCAAAGATTGAAGTTTATACTTCCAGAACTATCATACATTTATGTAGAAATTCCGTTAATTACATCTCCATAGAGAAAAACCCCTGATTAAGAATTCCAACAATATCTATTACATAGCATCACAACATATGAATACTATAAAATATAGAAATAAAACAAGACTACAAAATGTAGGAAACTAAAGTCCTCTTCGCTGTCGTCGTCGGTGGCGCACTCGGGAGAGTATTTGATCTTCGTTTTCAGTATATATGTGACACTATATGTTTGCATGAGTATAAGAAGTGCAAGTGTAATATTTTTCTTTGCATTTGGGAGTATGAGCAGGTTGCATGCATATGAGTGCATGCGATTCTGGCAAGGGGACATGCATGAGGCTCTCTATATGCACACATCGAGCTATAGGTAGCCTTTTTTCCTTTTTCTAGTACCAGGACGGGATATATAGTACTGGTCTTTGGAACATACCAAATTTAATTATCCATGTGTACGTGCATTGTTTTTAACTATGCATGTCGGGAGGGAGGAAACGCCAGCACGGGGCTACTAATATGTTTTCATGAGGCTTTTAGCAGCGGAAGGATATGATTCTACGAAAGATATTGACTTTTTAAACCTTGGCAGGTCAAATAAGATTTTCTTTTATTTATATTCTAGACTAGATTCATCATTTTCGGAGACTGGCTAGCTAGACTTTGTTATATTTTTTAATTATATCAATGATATAATATGATAATTTAATATTTACCAAATTTCGTTGGACACTATATCACGCGCTGCAGCCTATTTCTACTCAACTTATTTTTATTATAAATATGCGTTGATTTCGACTTGGCATGATTTTAGAGCTCTTTGGATTGTGTTAATGTAACCAAACCAAAGGCGTAAGTTAACTGCCAAATGAATTTAGAGAAACTTGACTTGTGTCGATGTGATCAAACCAAGAGAATGATTTTAGTGATATATATAAATTTAGAGCACCTTAGTTTGTGTCAATGTGACCAAACCAACGGCATGAATTTAATAGCATATGAATTTAGAGCAACTCGGCTTGTGTCGATGTGACCAAACCAAGAGCGTATATTTCTTTAGTTATTTTACTCCATGTTCTCTATATGCAACATGGACTAATATATTTTTGGTCATGCACACATTAATATGAAGGAGGCTGCATGGTTTAATTTTCTTGCTACATGAAAACAAGGCTAGCTATGTTCTAGAGCCCTCAGACTCGTGCAACTTTGTTTTATTCATTCACGTACATATATTATGGACCAGTATTTAGCTACTAGTTAGAGACGCATGCTACTAACATGGAGTTTTGTTTATTTGTTTATCTAATACTAATCCAAAATGACCATATGTGGTTGAACAAGACTAGTAACATATAGATATTTTAGACATTTATGGTGACTTGGGTTGTGTCAACGTGACCAAACCAAGAACCAAATTTCATTAACATGTAAACATGGAGGGACTTGGCTTGTGTCAATGTGACCAAACCAAAAACATGATTTTAATAGTATGTGATTTCAAAGCAACTTGGCTTGTGTCAATGTGACCAAGCCAAAAGCCAAATTTTAGTGATATATGTCAATATAACCAAGCCAAGAAACAGATTTTTTGTAATATATATGAGTTTATAGCATCTTGATTTGTGTCAATGTGACCAAACCAAGAGCATGATTAATATGTATTTTAGAGCAACTTGGCTTGTGTCAATATAACCAAGCCAAGAGCCAAAATTTTGGTAACATATATACATGAGTTTATAGCATCTTGGCTTATGTCAATGTAACCAAGCCAAGAGCCAATTTCTCATGCTCATGCATCAATCGTGATCAATCAAGAGCAATGGTACATGCATCCAATAGGAAGAGAAAAATCTCCTAGTTCATGTCAACGTGACCAAACTAGAAGATAGGGAGAGGAGGAACTCCAAAGTGTATGTCCATATGACCAACCAGGAGTAGGAAAAGAAAATATGTTCTTCACTTCTTGCAGATATCCTCTGATTCTTCTTCTCGCGTATACAATGGGCAGCAGCTAGTAGCGGCCCGTACACAGCAAGCGCCCGGCCCGCCGGCGGTGACATACGGCGAGCGGCCGGACAGCCGGCGACAATAGCACTAGCAGCAGAGCGGCGGATGGTGTTAGCGATTTGAGCAGTGCAACGATGATTTGTTTTTGTCGATGATTAGCCCTTTCCTGGTTCCACTGGTCTTTTTATAGGTGGCCATGTAGAGAGTCCTCGCGACGGAGCACATGCACGTCCTTGAGCTTGAGATCGTGTGTTTTTGCACGCGCACGTGTGCAGGAACGTGGCATCGTGGCCGGTGGCAGAATTGATCATCAAGTTTTCTAGCGTGGACTTTGTGACGTACTTTTAGATACGTATACGTTGGACCGATCGAGGACGTACAGTCCTTACTTAATCATTGGCATGCGCTGGCCACTAAGCTTATGTTAACCAAGTAGCTAGTTAAGCTGGGCTTAAAGAATTTTATTTGGCCGGCCAATTAGCTAAGATACGCTGATGCATATAGGCCTGCAGCGCTATACTTATGTGCTGATTAATTAGTATGAGCTTAATTCTTTTACATGTACGACTCATACTCGCTGAGATCTGCGATCATCATCATTGGTTTTTCCTCGGTAAAGCTCCAACATATCAGTGGGTAGAGATGAAATCTTCTTTGATGATCCAGCTGTACCAACTCCCAGGGCCTTACAAAATTGCTTCAAAGTCATAGAATGAGCCTTGCCATAAATTTTGAAAGACACAGCTAGCTTGAACACGCTGTTAGTAAAAGAAAATCTCTCCACAAATGTTTTAGTGAGCAAAGCATAGTGTGCGCTCTCATCCTGCATGTAACTTGTTAGTCCAGCTTTTCGAACCAAACTCATAAAATCATTAAGAATCCCAGCAGCCCGCAAGAAAGTTTGGCAAGGAAAGGTGGAGGGGTGCGCATCCCCTTCATCTCCCTCGTCACCAAATTGCGGAGTAATGAGATCCTCATTGTATGAGGGTCGAGTACTGGTGGATGACCTTGGAATCCTTGCCCTTCTAGGTGCATCACTCTCAAATATTTCACCAAATGTATGGTTGTCCATGACCTTGCTTTAATTCTGAAAATTTTAGACAAACATTAAACCAAGTGATTTCTAAGTTGATAAATGATGAGCAACTACTATAGGAACTTGCTAAAGGACTACACATGCATCAAAATGAAGTTTCTAAGCATATAACAAGCATGCAAGCTCAAACAACCTGACACCTATAGCAGCAAAATACTAAAGATACAATCTACCAATCACAAATCTAATTGGACAACTGGAGAAGGTACATACCAAGGAGCAATCCCTCCAAAAATCAGAAATTGAGATGGGCTGAACAAGGAGATCGAAAATCGCGAGCAAGAACAGCAAGAACTCGAGCTTGAGCAAGTTTTCCGATGTTTTTCGGGAGAGAGAAAGAAGGTGGCTTTGAGGAGGCAGCCTGGAGGGGCCCAGGTGGGCCATCCCCCCTAGGCGCCGCCCCCTGGTAGGACGTGCCTACCATGGGTGTGGTGGCCTGGGGTGGCTCCCTGGGTCACTTCAGGTGTCTCTCTGCCCCTTTTTCAAGAAAAAATTTATTTTGAATTTTCTGGGATTTTTCGGGAAACTTTATTTTTTGCCAATTTTGAGGGTATGAAAATTGATTTTCTCGCAGAAACAGTTTTTTCAGAAGAAGAAAAAGCAAACCAAAAGCAAAACTACAGCAGCTCTAAGACACTCTAACAAGCAAACAACTAACAAAACCAAAGCTAGCAAAAGAAAGGCAAAGACTAGGAAGGAGAAAAGTAAAAGAAAGCAAGTATAACGACGGTAGAAACATTATTTTGTTCATTAAAATCCTTTTGTTAACAAGGTTGATCAAGTCTTGTTACCAAAACAATATTATATGAAGCAAAACTTTGCATTCCACAAGGTGATTATGTTACCTCATACTTGATAGCAATGGTCCCAATCATACTAGTTTCAAAATTTTCTTGTGGAATGGGACAATAGATTTCTCCAACCTTGATGCTCTCAATATTTTCAATGGAATTCAGGCAATTGCTCTTAGCAACCTTCTTGGGGAAATAGACAGTGTGCTCTTTGTCATTAATATTGAATGTTACTTTTCCTTAATTACAATTGATGATAGCACCTGCAGTATTAAGAAAAGGTCTCCCAAGATAATAGACATATTATCATCTTTAGGCATTTCAAGCACAACAAAATCAGTCAAGACCATGCAATTATGAGCAACTTGAACAGGAACATCCTCACATATACCAACATGAATAGTAGTTGACTTATCATCCATTTGCAAAGATATATTAGTTGGTATCAACTTTTTTAGCTGGAGTCTTTTGTAGAGAGAAAAAGGCATAACACTAACTCTAGCTCCGAAATCACATAAAACAGTTTTAACATAATTATTCTTAATGGAGCAAGGAATAGTTGGTATGCCTGGATCACCAAGTTTCTTTGGAACCTTACCATTGAAGGAGTAATTAGCAAGCAAAGTAGAAATCTCCTCATTAGGAATCTTCCTTTTATTAGAGACAATATCCTTCATATACTTTGAATAACGAGGCAACTTAATAGCATCAGTCAAAGGAATTTGCAAGAATAAAGGTTTCATCCACTCACAAAACTTGTTGTAGTGTTCTTCCTCATTTGACTTGTGTTTCTTACCTGGAAAGGGCATGGGTTTCTGCACCCAAGGTTCTCTCTCTTTACCATGTTTATTAGCAATAAAGTCCTCCTTTGTGTACCTAGTGTTCTTAGTGTGTTTCTCAGGTTCTTCCTCACCTTCCTCCTTATCAGGAGATTCATTATTATCATTACCACTCTCAGTTTCAGCATCAGAGACAGATATACTATTAGGATCTACAACAGGTTCAAGTGGTTCCTCAACTACTTTATGTTTCTTTTTCTTTCTCTTACGAGGGCTACCACTACTTCCACCTTGTTGAGAATCCTGCTCAATTCTTTCAGGGTGTCCTTCAGGATATAAAGGATCTTGAGTAGCTATACCACTCCTAGTTCTAATTCCATAAGCATGTTTATCTCGTGAAGCATTAACTATCATATCCTTTTGTACCTTAGCAAGTTGATCAAGTTGAGTTTGAACCATTTGAAAGTGTTTACAAAGCATTTTAATATCATTAGAAGTTCTTTTCACAATATCTTTCAACTCATGGATAGCTCTAGAGTTTTCCAATAAATGATTTTGAACTTGTTTATTAAAATTACCTTGTTTGACAGTAAATGTGTCAAGTTCTTCTAAGCATTGATCAGGAGGCTTACCATAGGGAATATCCCCTTCATTAAAATGGAGAGAGTGTACCTCAATAGTGGATGAGTGGGGAATTGGCTTACATAATTCTTCTATAGGAGGTATATTCTTCACATCTTCAGCTCTAATACCTTTCTCCTTTAGACACTTCTTAGCTTCCTTCATCACTTCATCATTTAATGCAATAACTCCCCTCTTTTTTGTTGTTGGTGTTGGAACTGGTTCAGGCGCAACTGGTTCAAGAGTAATAGGCTCAGGTGTATTCAACTCAGTTGAAGTCGAATCATCATAATTCTTGCTTATCTTATCATTAATTCTTCAGCATCTATAGGAGTTCTTTTCCTGAAAACACAATCAGCAAATCTATCTAGGTATGTCCTAGAATCATCAGTTAGTTCATTATAATAAATATCAATAAGCTCATTCTTAGGCAATGGACATCCAAGATGTGCATGAATCAAGGCACAGAACCTTGTCCATGACTCAGGCAATTTCTCTTCTTCTCCTTGTTTAAAATCAAAAAGTCTCTGCAAAGCAGTATGTCTAGCACTGGGAGGAAAATATTTCTAGAAGAAAGAAGCAATCAAGCAATCAGGGTTATCAATGGAACCAGGAGGTAATCTATTAAACCAAGCCCTAGCTTCTCCTTTTAGTGAAAAAGGGAAGATCTTAGTAACAAAGTACTTGTGCATCTTAAAATCATCAGAGAACAAAGCACTCATAGTAGAAAGCTCATTCATATGAGCCACAACACTCTCATTTTCAGTCCCAGAGAAAGGTTCTTTCTCAACAATATCCAAATAAGATAAATCAAGAGAGAAATCATAATCTTTATCTTTAATATCTATGGGAGAAGTGGCAAACTTAGGATCAGAGGGCAGTTTAGGCATAATAGTACGTCTAGAAAGGAGACTCTTAATAGCACTAGTACCATGTGTGTTTCGGCACTCTTCAAGAAAATCATCAGTGAACTCAATGTAACCATCATTAATATCATAACTCTCACTAAAATCAGGTGAGCTAACAGGTGTAACAGTGTCTTCACTACGAGTTTTGGTATTTCCTAGACTAGCCATAGTAGCATCTAGAAAAGGACCTAATGAACCACTCGCATCAAGCATAGTAGAAGTAACATCATGAGCATCAAAAGCAGTTTCAGATTCAGCAGTAGTAGCAGTGTGTGTAGCATGAGTATGTGGTGGTGGTGCAACAAGGTTACTTATAACAGACGGTGTATCAAGAGCATCAAAGGTGTTTAGGACTGTACCTCTTCTTGTAGTGGATGGTAAAATAGGGAACTTTCCATCACAAGACTTCCCCATTGTAGCACCCCGGGTAAAGCCACTACTAGAAAATCGCCTGTTGTTTATATTTTGTGCATCATCATGACATCATGCATATATTTTGCATAAAAACTCTTTTCGTAAAAGCCTAAGTTGTTTTCTAATTATCCCTCTCCTTTAATCTCAAACCAAAACCTCGGTCTATTCAGATCTTTTATTTGTCTAAAAAGTATTTACAAAAATGTTTTAAAAATAAAATAAATAATAAAATGTTTTGTCCGGGGAGGCAGTCCGATCGGTCAGGCCAGAGGCCCAACCTGACCAGACTACCTACCACCCGGCCCATTTAAAGAAACCCTAAACCTGCTACCCCAAACCCTAACCCTAAATTACCCTTCCTACCCAGCCTTACCCACTCCCACCTGCCGCCGTCGGAACCACACCCCGCCTCCACCCTGCCTACACGCAAACACCCGACGCACACCCACCTAGCAAACTCTGAACCAGAACCACCTCACCACCTCACACACACACACACAACACACGCACGCCAACCCCATCGCCCCTGACCTGCTCCCGTCCGCGTGACCACCACGCCACCACCTCCCGATACCCTGGCCCCACCAGCCACGCCTCGCACGCCCCCGCGATATCTCTTCTCTCCTCCCTCGCGATTCCCCCTCTCGCTGGCCTCTCTGCAACTGCCGCCGCCCAGGCCTCCCCATGCCCGTGCCGCCGCCTGCCTCCTCTGCATCGCCGCGTCGCCCTTCCCTAGCGCGCGAGGCCTCTGCTCGCGACCACCACTCGTCCGCCGCCACCTCCCCTTCTCGCCCCTTCCTCTGCCCGGCAAGCTCTGCAACCGCCTGACCCCGCAGTCCACCTGAGCCGCCTCCCTGCAGCGCCAGCTCGCCACCGTCGTCCCCGAATCTGGCCCCCTCGCCGCCATCGAGCCTCGTGTGGCCTCGTCGTCGTCTGCCGTCTCGTCGGCCGCCTTCTCCATCTCGGCCCGCTGCCCGCCGGCTGGCCTCCCTCGTTCTAGGAGCTCGCCCTCCTCCCCGTGCTGTCTCGTCGAGCCAAGGTCGCCTCGTACCTGCAGCACCGCCCAAGTACCTCGCATACCCGGCAGACGACCACCGTCGGCTCTGCCATGGCTTCCTCTCAGGCAACCACCAACCGCGCGGTTCCCGGCCACCGTGTCGCCCCTGGCCTGGCGCCTTCCCTGCAGCAGCTCCGCGCCCGCGCTCACCGCTGGTGCTTCCCCGCCTCCTAGGAACCGCGCCAGCCTCGCCCTCTTCCCAGCGTCGCCAAGGAGCCCGGCTGCCACTGCGTCGCCTCGTCGCCGCCGCGCGTCCTCCCTAACCTGTTGTCCTGCCTGCCTCGCCTCTTCCGGCCCTGCCTGCGACCAAGCTCGCCCGAGTCACGCCTCTACCAGGCGACGGCGCCCCGACGCCCAAGCTCCTTCGGCCGCCGCCGGCCTTCGCTCGTCGGCCTCTGCCCTCCTCCCCTCGTCAGCGGCCAACATGTCGAGCCTCCCGCTGCTCGTCGCGAGCTCCTGCCTGCGTGCACACCTTCTGTGCACCCCAATTCCTGCAGTACCATCGCAAAGCCAACTGAGCCATGTTCTTTTCCTTGTCCAGTGGCATACTACAACATCTTGGGCTGCCCATGTTGACACCAATCGGTGGTGTATGGCCTCAGCAACGTATATGTCCTTGGCCACCGCCAAGTGTTTGATAAAACTCTCGCAAGAGTATTCCGACATCAGTGATCCTGTTCTGCTCCCGATGTCTACTACAACTAGTTCGGTTTTTGCAACTCTGGTAACATGATGATCGACAACAACCTGGACGTGTTTGACAAGCCGTCAACCCTAGACCGAGTTCTCCACTGACCGCGAAGCCGGAACCCCAAGTACGACGACATGAAACCGGAAGGTGGTTTTGCCGAATGTTAGAGCCTCCTACACGGAATGACAAGATCTCCTTCCCGGATCCGAAACCCTATCCTGGAGTCCGAAGACCCGAACCCCGAGACCCTCGGAGCCCAAGTTCGCCGACCAATGTGTGACCCCTTTCCGAGCCCCATATTTTTATAATATGATATATATTTGTTACACATATTTGTACATGCTTGCATACATCTCATCTTGTGTGGTTTGGGGGACTTATGCCGATTCATATAATAATTAAATATGGAGGCCATATGCGGGCGAATCTAGTATAATATTGGTCTCATTTAAATTTTTGCATCGAATCGGTAATATAATTTTGCCTTGTTAAGACAACATTTAAATTGCGGGGTATCTAAACAACATGAACCATCTAATAAATTGTAGGGACTCCGGTTCCGCTTAATATTGCCTAATTGCATCGCTTCTTTGACATGCCATACATCATACATGCATCATGCCGTTCTTCTGCCATAATATTAAATAGTGCATCCGGTGTTTGTGCTAGTGCTTTGCTTCTTCACGGGTTAGGCCGATGAGTTGATGCGAGTGTCGACCCGATCTTCGGATGAACCTTCGGCAATGTTTTTAGGCGAGCATTCTCCCCCTTTCTACCTATCTTACTTTTATAGTCTTTATTCCCTCATGTTGATCTATTGCTATCTGTGTTGCGATGCTCTAGTTTTCGTACCCGTGATATCCCTTGCAGCCTTATATTGCCTTGGACACATCCTATTACCTGTTGTTTGGTAGATAGTTGGACTTGCGTGTCGTAGTTGCTTACTCAAGTGATGTTGCGTCTTGTCAAGTATCATAGTTGTTGGAAGACTGCCATATGCTTTATGTTGGAGATGATCATAGCTTTAATTACCGTTTAATAACTAAAATTGAAGTAGATAAATAATGCAGAGGCACAGGTGGGCAATAGATGTTATTTGGTTTTTAACAGTCCACTTGTGTCCTGTAGGACCCCGAGTACTTGATACTTGTTCTTTGAATATTCGCACTATCCGCATGTGGGACCATGAATCCCCCTAGCCAGAGCTTGAGCCATATTTATTTCTTGGGGCCACAAAGTAGTTTGGGGCTTTATTACTATCATGTACTTATGCCATGCTTTACTGCTTTATTTACGATTGCGCGTGGAGCGCCTGTACTGTTTTGCATCGCGGCACGATTACGCGGTATCGACAAGCCTAGTCACACTTTTGGGTTCCCAGTCGTTTACAGCCGTTCTCGCAAACCTCTGGGTCCGTCTCGGAGCCGGCCAACTTCGTAGCGGGTAGCTTGGTGGGGTGGCCCCCTGAAATCTATATGAATCTTGCAATTGCTCTGTCGTGATGCCTCGTTGGGTTTTTATTGGTTTTTCTCGAGGTTGATCGTGCGTGTGTTGCTATTTGTGCCCCCCTGCAGGGTAAAACTTTCTGAAAGCCGTGTCCGCGGTTATGGACGACTTGGAGCACAGTATCTCGATCATAGACAACTATAACTAAAGCAGTGCTATAAATTTGACTTTATAATGACTAGTAATCAGCTTCACTATAATGGAATGGCTAAATAAAAGTGCCAACAATTGCTTATTTGTGTTGACACCTGTTACCGTTGTATCTGACTAGTAAGTATTGCAACTACAACGGAATGGCTAAATAAAAGTGCCAACAACTGCTGGGTTTTGGGATGCCTCATGCTATATGTATCTGACTAGTAAGTACTATAACTACAACGGAATGGTTAATTAAAACTGTCCACTGCTTATTATATCAGGATGACTCATGCTATCTATATCTGACTAGTAATTGCCGCAACTATAACGAAATGAATAAAACTGCCAACTGTGTGAGTTCCTCGGTTGACTTCCTCGGTTGGTATCGAGGGGGAATACCAGGATGGGTATGTTTGGTGTTAGAATCAGGTTGGATCCGAGTAGGTCTTTCTTATCCCTATCTGATAGCCGTCAGTTGTATTGAGTCTCTATAGGTTGTTTAGTGCATGCCGCGCTGCCGCTTCCGTCCACTATTGTAACACCCTCAGAATCGGACCTATGCAAGTTTTAGTGAAACCCGCCAAACCCGCATAGAAACGATTCAAAGGTGCCCACCAGGCACTTGCGTGCGGGTGGAAAACGAAGTAATAACATTACACAACAGTCCTCGATGGGACCCACAGAACAGATATATATATACACACGAATCCATGAGTCAAGAATACAGATATACAGAACAAAGATCCAAATCACCTTGAAAACAATAGAGCGTCCAGCTACGGACAAGATGCAAATGGGGCTAAGAGCCCTGAAGAATAACCAATGGCGTCCATAACCCTGCCCAGGCCAAGCCGGAAGGGTAACCCTGCTAACGGTGTCGATCTCAAAACCTGCTTAAACAAAAGGGGTGCCGACAAAGGGCAAAGGAAAAAGAAGGAGCATCAGTACTGAGGCCAGTACACGGCGAGGCTAGAATTCGGCGGTCCTCGCCTACATAGGTATGGTGGACTGAAGCGGCAGCGGCAGCATGCACTGGACAACCTATAGAGACTCGATACAACTAGCGGCAGTCAGAGAGGGGTAAGAAAGACCTATTCGGAACCAACCTGATACTACCACCAAACAAACCCATCCTGGTGTTTCCCCCTCGATACCAAACGAGGAAGTCGACCGAGGAACTCACACAGTTGGCAGTTTTATTTATTCAGTTATCGTTGTGGCAATTACTAGTCAGGTATAGATAATCATCCTGATAAAATAAGCAGTGGGCACTTTTAGTTAACCATTCCGTTATAGTTACAACACTTACTAATCAGATACAGATAGCATGAGATAACCCAAAAACCCAGCAGTTGTTGGTACTTTTATTTAGCCATTCCGTTGTAGTTGCCATACTTACTAGTCAGGTACAATGGTCGCAAGCGACAACACAAGCAAACAATTGTTGGCAGGTTTATTTAGCCATTACGTTGTAGTTGAAGCTGATTTCTAGTCATATCAGATACAAGTCAGTTTATAACAGTAAACTTTAGTTATAGTTGTCTATGATCGAGATACTGTGCTCCAAGTCGTCCATAACCGCGGACACGGCTTTCAGAAAGTTTTAACCCGGCCGGGGTGCACAAATAGCAACACACACACGATCGACCTCGGAAAAACCAAATCAAAACCCAACGAGGCTTTCACGACAGAGCAATCACAAGATTCAGAAATATTTCAGGGGGCCACCCCTTAAAGTAGACCCGCAACGAAGTTAGCTGACTTCGAGACGGACTTAAGGTTTGTGGGGCCGGCTGTAAACGACTGGGAACCCGAAAGTGTGACTGGGCTTGTCGATACCGCGAAAACGGGTCACAATTCCTAAACAGTACAGTGTGCTCCTCGCACAATCGTAAATAAAGCAGTAAATCATGGCATAAGTACAGGATCGTAAATAAAACCTCAAACTAGTTTGTGGCCCCAAGAAATAAGACGGAATCAAGCTCTGGCTAAGGGGGTCCCATAATTCCCCGTATGTGGATAGCGCGATAAATCAAGGAACAGGTATCAAGTACTCGGGGTCCTACGGGACACAAGTGGGCGTTCGGAAACCAAATATTATCTATCACCCACCGATGCCTCTGCTTACTTCAATTTTAGTTGTTAAACAGGAATTAAAGTGAACGATAAATAAAGCCGAGATCATCTCCAACATCAAACAGGTGGCAATACTCCAACAACAGTGGTACATGGCGACACGCAACAGCACTTGAGCAAGCGACTACGACGCACAAGTCCAACTATCTACCAAACTACAGGTATTGGGAGGTGTCCATGGCAATATATGGCTGCAAGGGATATCACGGGTACGAAACTAGAGCATCGCACCACAGATATCAATAGATCAACAGGAGGGAATAAATACTATAAAGTAAGATAGGTAGAAAGGGGGAGATGCTCGCCTGAAAACATTGTCGAAGATTCAACCGAAGATCGGGTCGACACTCGCATCCACTCAACGGCCTTATCCGCGAAGAAGCAAAACACTAGAATAACACCGGATGCAATATTTAATACTACGGCAAAAGATCGGGCATGATGCATGTATGATGTATGACATGGCAAAGGTGCGATGCAATTAGGTCAGATTAAGCGGAACCGGGGTCCCGACAATTAATTAAACGGTTCAAGTGAATTAGCTACCCCGCAATTGAAATGTTGTTTTAACATGGCAACAGATGGCACCAGTTCGCTACACAAGTTTAAATGAGGCCAATATGAGACTAGATTTTCCCGCATATGGGCCCCATATTTAATTTAGGTGAATCGGCATAAGGCCCCCAACCCACAAGACAATATGCATGCATGAACAAGTAATATGCGACAAGTTGTATTATATTATAAAATAGGGTTTCGGAAAGGGGTTCGCACATTAGGGGGTCTCGACGAACTCGGGGTTCCGGGGTTCGGGGTCGGTCTCAGGGTCCAGATCTAGGGTTCAGGGTTCGACAAAACGTTCTCGGTTAGCGGAGGTAGGTCTTGGCGTATCCGCGGTCTTCGGCCCGTGTAGACGGTCATGGCGTTCCAGGGGAGAACTTGGCGTTCCGTGGCGAAGTGCTTGTCGTACCGGGATGGAGACCTCGGCGTCCGGGTTCTCGGCGAACTTGGTGTCCGGTAAGAAGAACTTGTCGCATATGTGGCCTTCGGGTCGAAGAATTCGGCATGTCCTGGTTCTCGGTCTCCGGTCCGGGTAGAAGAACTTGTCGTGTCGAGGGCTCGGCGTCGATGGTTCATCGGTTTTGGTATGGTCTTCGGGTCCGACTCCGGGAAGGAGAACTTGGTGTTTCGAGGAGGATCTCGACGCTCCACTGTCTTGATGGTTGTTGAAGGCTTGGTATCACGCATGACGCTCTTGACAAAACAACACACCGAAAGGCTAAAAGTCTTGAGGTTCCACGGGACACCGAAAAACAAGCACCTCACGTGAGCAGAAACTCCACCTGGTTGCATCACGAACTGCTAGGAACAGAGGCAAACCGAGGGACGCAAGCACACTCAAAGGAGGACATCAACAGAGGGGTCGCGGGTGACCAGGGCGCACGTGGAGGTCACCGCGGACGGCGGGCGCGCAACGAGGGGGACACCGGGCTTGCAGACGACGAGGGGGGGGTTGACGCGGGGAGCTCGGGGCGGCGCCGGAGGCAGCTGCGGGGCGGGGCTCCGGCCAGAGGGGCGGCAGCGGGCGCGCGCGCGTCGGAGCTCGCGGACGGAGGCGGGCGGGCGCGGGGGCCGCGGGGCGCGCGGAGCGGCGGGCGGTGGAGCCGGACGGGCGGCGCTGCAGGGCGACGAGGGGGGCCGCGGTGCGGCTCTGGGGCACGCGGCGGACCGGCGGGTGGCGGGGGCAGACGCCGGTGAGGGAGGGGCGAGCGCGAGGCAGAGCGGCGGCAGAGAGCGTGCGGCGGGGTTGGTGGGAGAGCGGCGGTGGCGATGAGGCCAGGCGGCGCGCTGGGTGGAACGGGGGAGAGGGAGGACGGAGGAGGGCGGCTCCGGCGAGGCCCTGCCAGGGAGAGGAGCCACGGGGAAGAGGAGCGCGTCGGGAGGTTGCAGGTGGGTGGAGGCGCGTGGGGAGGAGAGGAGGAAGAAGACAGGGGCACGGGGCAGGTGGGGAGCGGTGCGGGGCGTCAGGTGTGGGGCCAGGGGGTCACGCGGGGTGCGTGCAGGTGGGCGGGGTGGGAGCGTGCATGCGTGTGAGTGCGTGCGTGCGTGGCGTGTGGGGTGGGGTGTGTGTGTCCCAGGTGGAGAGAGGGAGTGGGGTAGGTGGCAGCAGTTGATAGGTTTAGGGGAGGAGAGGGGTGAGGTGGCGTTCACGGATTGGTCCGGGTGAGGTGGCCAGAGGGTGGGTAGACTAGGTTGGGTGAACTTAGGATTTAGAGGGGCTGTTCAGGTGGACCGATTTAATCTGGGGGTGGTCGTTCGGGCCGGGTCGGCCCGTTCGACTGCCCCCCACTAAAATAATTAAATCTTTTATTTATTTTAAATGCACCTTTTGCAAACCGATAGTAGACAACAAGATAATCCGGAGACCCGGGTTTGTGTTTGCAAACAAGACGGGCGTTTTAGAAAACAAAACATGCTTTGCGAAAATAGTTTTATGCAAAAAATGCATGATGATGACGATACAATACACAAAAACAACGCGATTTTCTAGTAGTGGTTTTGCGGGATGCCATAACTATACCTATGTAGGCGAGGACCGCCGAATTCTAGTCTCGCCGTGTACTGGCCTGAGTACTGATCGCTCTCTTTTCCTTTGCCCTTTGTCGGCACCCCTTTTGTTGAAGCAGGTTTTGAGATCGACGTCGTTAGCAGGGTTACCCTTCCGGCTTGGCCTGGGCAGGGTGATGGACGCCATTGGTTATTCTTCAGGGCTCTTAGCTCAATTTGCATCTTGTCCGTACTCGAACGTTGTATCGTTTTAAAGGTGATTTGGATCTTCGTATTGTATATCCGTATTCTTGACTCATTGAGTCGTTGTTGTATATATGTTTTGTGGGTTCCATCGAGGACTATTGTGTAATGATATTACTTCATTTTCCACCCGCACGAAAGTGCCTGGTGGGCACCTTTGAATCGTTTCTATGTGGGTTTGGCAGGAAGCGCTAAAACTTGCATAGGGTCGATTCCGAGGGTGTTACAGAGTGGTATCAGAGCTCAGCAGTTACGATACCCCACTGGTCCAGCATGTAGGATGACCTAGCTAACGGACGTCGTAGAGTGTCAAAACTATTTTGAAAAATCGGTTGGATAGATCTGATTAGGTCTGCTTTTACTCCTTACCCCTCTGCTATTCTCCTCTTACCTCTACGTGTTTTGAATCCGCTCTCTTATCTTTTCTTTGAGTCCAGGTATTCTCGTGGTGGGGTTTCCGTCGTACCTTCAGGGCTTCACTTGTTTTCCCTTGTAACGGTGTTGCTACATCCGGTCCTCACGCTATTTGACGAATCTTCTTCTGTGTATCTTTTAGTGGACCAAAAAGTCACCAAAATTTTTCTTTGTATCTCTGGTGTTTTTGAACGAGCCGACCTCATATCCATCAGATCCGATAAAGACTCTGCATCACTTCTTTGCTTCTGAACCCCGTTTGTTGAGATCTTCAGTCTAAATTGTGAGGGTTGGTTGCATAGTTCGTCTGTTCGTGTACAGAGTAATGCTTTGAGTGCGGGATGGAGTTGCGACCATACCACTACTCTTATCATTCGCTTTTGTACACTGAATGGTGGATCGATGCAATTCTTACTCCTTCCATGGAAGTTAGAGGTGGAGTTACCTTTAACTCCTCCATTATTTGTCCGGAGTGCTCCCTCGACGAACATGAGAAACGACCTCTTGTTGGTGGTGTCTCCAATTTCAAGATGAAGAAAGAACCCTTGTTAGTGGTGTCGCGAGGATCTACACGAAGCGAGCAGATTCAGACCGTTGGCCTTCTTCCCCGTATCATGAGGCGGATCTCGAGGGCGAGATCCATTGTTAGTGGTGTCGAATTGTAGCACCCCGGGTAAAGCCACTACTAGAAAATCGCCTGTTGTTTATATTTTGTGCATCATCATGACATCATGCATATATTTTGCATAAAAACTATTTTCGTAAAAGCCTAAGTTGTTTTCTAATTAGCCCTCTCCTTTAATCTCAAACCAAAACCTCGGTCTATTCAGATCTTTTATTTGTCTAAAAAGTATTTACAAAAATGTTTTAAAAATAAAATAAATAATAAAATGTTTTGTCCGGGGAGGCAGTCCGATCGGTCAGGCCAGAGGCCCAACCTGACCAGACTACCTACCACCCGGCCCATCTAAAGAAACCCTAAACCTGCTACCCCAAACCCTAACCCTAAATTCCCCTTCCTACCCAGCCTTACCCACTCCCACCTGCCGCCGTCGGAACCACACCCCGCCTCCACCCTGCCTACACGCACACACCCGACGCACACCCACCTAGCAAACTCTGAACCAGAACCACCTCACCCAACACACAAACACACAACACACGCACGCCAACCCCATCGCCCCTGACCTGCTCCCGTCCGCGTGACCACCACGCCACCACCTCCCGATACCCTGGCCCCACCAGCCACGCCTTGCACGCCCCCGCGATATCTCTTCTCTCCTCCCTCGCGATTCCCCTCTCGCTGGCCTCTCTGCAACCGCCACCGCCCAGGCCTCCCCATGCCCGCGCCGCCGCCTGCCTCCTCTGCATCGCCGCGTCGCCCTTCCCTAGCGCGCGAGGCCTCTGCTCGCGACCACCACTCGTCCGCCGCCACCTCCCCTTCTCGCCCCTTCCTCTGCTCGGCAAGCTCTGCAACCGCCTGACCCCGCAGGCCACCTGAGCCGCCTCCCTGCAGCGCCAGCTCGCCACCGTCGTCCCCGAATCTGGCCCCCTCGCCGCCATCGAGCCTCGTGTGGCCTCGTCGTCGTCTGCCGTCTTGTCGGCCGCCTTCTCCATCTCGGCCCGCTGCCCGCCGGCTGGCCTCCCTTGTTCTAGGAGCTCGCCCTCCTCCCCGTGCTGTCTCGTCGAGCCAAGGTCGCCTCGTACCTGCAGCGCCGCCCAAGTACCTCGCATACCCAGCAGACGACCACCGTCGGCTCTGCCATGGCTTCCTCTCAGGCAACCACCAACCGCGCGGTTCCCGGCCACCGCGTCGCCCCTGGCCTGGCGCCTTCCCTGCAGCAGCTCCGCGCCCGCGCTCGCCGCTGGTGCTTCCCCGCCTCCTAGGAACCGCGCCAGCCTCGCCCTCTTCCCGGCGTCGCCAAGGAGCCCGGCTGCCACTGCGTCGCCTCCTCAAGCCTCGTCGCCGGCCGCGCGTCCTCCCTAACCTGTCGTCCTGCCTGCCTCGCCTCTTCCGGCCCTGCCTGCGACCAAGCTCGCCCGAGTCATGCCTCTACCAGGCGACGGCGCCCCAACGCCCAAGCTCCTTCGGCCGCCGCCTTCCTTCGCTCGTCGGCCTCTGCCCTCCTCCCCTCGTCAGCGGCCAACATGTCGAGCCTCCCGCTGCTCGTCGTGAGCTCCTGCCTGCGTGCACACCTTCCGTGCACCCCAATTCCTGCAGTACAATCGCAAAGCCAACTGAGCCATGTTCTTTTCCTTGTCCAGTGGCATACTACAACATCTTGGGCTGCCTTGTTGACACCAATCGGTGGTGTATGGCCTCAGAACGTATATGTCCTTGGCCACCGCCAAGTGTTTGATAAAACTCTCGCAAGAGTATTCCGACATCAGTGATCCTGTTCTGCTCCCGATGTCTACTACAACTACTTCGGTTTTTGCAACTCTGGTAACATGATGATCGACAACAACCTGGACGTGTTCGACAAGCCGTCAACCCTAGACCGAGTTCTCCACTGACCGCGAAGCCGGAACCCCAAGTACGACGACATGAAACCGGAAGGTGGTTTTGCCGAATGTCAGAGCCTCCTACACGGAACGACAAGATCTCCTTCCCGGATCCGAAACCCTATCCTGGAGTCCGAAGACCCGAACCCCGAGACCCTCGGAGCCCAAGTTCGCCGACCAATGTGTGACCCCTTTCCGAGCCCCATATTTTTATAATATGATATATATTTGTTACACATATTTGTACATCCTTGCATACATCTCATCTTGTGTGGTTTGGGAGCCTTATGCCGATTCATATAATAATTAAATATGGAGGCCATATGCGGGCGAATCTAGTATAATATTGGTCTCATTTAAATTTTTGCATCGAATCGGTAATATAATTTTGCCTTGTTAAGACAACATTTAAATTGCGGGGTATCTAAACAACATGAACCATCTAATAAATTGTAGGGACTCCGGTTCCGCTTAATATTGCCTAATTGCATCGCTTCTTTGACATGCCATACATCATACATGCATCATGCCGTTCTTCTGCCATAATATTAAATAGTGCATCCGGTGTTTGTGCTAGTGCTTTGCTTCTTCACGGGTTAGGCCGATGATCAAAACGAAGGTTCCAACTCCGAGATGCTTGCTTCAGCCCATAAATGGAACGCTGAAGTTTGCATACTTTACTAGCATCCTTAGGATCGACAAAACCTTCGGGTTGCATCATATACAACTCTTCATCAATGTTGCCATTGAGGAAAGCAGTCTTGACATCCATCTGCCATATTTCATAATCATGAAACGCAGCAATTGCTAATAAAATCCGAATGGACTTAAACATCGCTACGGGAGAGAAAGTCTCATCGTAGTCAACACCTTGAACTTGTCGAAAACCTTTTGCGACAAGCCGTGCTTTATAGACGGTAACATTACCATCCGCGTCCGTTTTCTTCTTGAAAATCTATTTGCACTCAACGGCCTTTCGGTCGCTAGGAGGATCCACCAAAGTCCATACTTGGTTTTCGCTCATGGATCCCAATTCGGATTTCATGGCTTCCAGCCATTTCTCAGAGTCTGGGCTCATCATCGCTTCCTCATAGTTCGTAGGTTCACTGTCTTCTACTAACAAGACAGTCAAGACAGGGTTGTCGTACCACTCAGGAGGGGCACGCGACCTTGTCGACCTGCGACGTTCAGTAGCAGCATCGTCCGAAGCTTCATGATCCTTGTCATTAGCTTCCTCTATTGTTGGTGCAAGCGGCACTGGAACAATTTCATGTGCTGCGCTACTCTCCAATTCAAGAGAAGGTTCAATAACCTCGTCTAGCTCTACTTTCCTCCCACTCACTTCTTTCGAGAAAAACTCCTTCTCAAGAAAGGAACCGTTCTTTGCGACAAACACTTTGCCTTCGGTTCTGTGATAGAAGGTATACCCAACAGTTTCCTTAGGGTATCCTATGAAGACGCATTTCTCCGCTTTGGGTTCGAGCTTGTCCTGCATCAACTTCTTGACGTAAGCTTCGCATCCCCAAACTTTAAGAAATGACAACTTAGGTTTAGCACCAAACCACAGTTCATACGGTGTCGTCTCAACGGATTTAGATGGAGCCCTATTTAAAGTGAATGCAGCGGTTTCTAATGCATAACCCCAAAATGATAACGGCAAATCAGTAAGAGACATCATCGATCGGACCATATCTAATAGGGTTCGATTCCGGCGTTCAGACACACCATTGCGCTGTGGTGTTCCGGGTGGCGTGAGTTGCGAAACAATTCCGCTTGCTTTAAGTTGCGTGAGAAAATCATAACTCAAATATTCGCCCCCACGATCGGATCGTAGAAACTTAATCTTTCTGTTATGATGGTTCTCCACTTCATTCTGAAATTCTTTGAACTTTTCAAACGTTTCAGATTTATGTTTCATTAAATAGATATACCCATATCTACTTAAGTCATCGGTAAAAGTGAGGAAATAGCGATATCCACCGCGCGTCGAAACACTCATCGGTCCGCATACATCGGTACGTATGATTTCCAACAAGTCCGTTGCTCGCTCCATCATACCGGAGAACGGGGTTTTGATCATCTTGCCCATGAGGCATGGTTCGCATGTGTCAAATGATTCAAAATCAAGAGACTCCAAAAGTCCATCAGAATGGAGTTTCTTCATGCGCTTTACTCCAATATGACCTAGACGACAGTGCCACAAATAAGTAGTATTATCACTATCTACTTTGCATCTCTTAGCCTCAATGTTATGGATGTGTGTTTCATCCCTTTCGAGATTTAGAAGAAATAAACCATTCACAAGAGGTGCATGACCATAAAAGATGTTACTCATATAAATAGAACAACCATTATTCTCCGATTTAAATGAATAACCGTCTTGCAATAAACACGATCCGGAAATGATGTTCATGCTCAACGCAGGCACATAATAACATTTATTAAGGTTTAAAACTAATCCCGAAGGTAAAACTAAGGAGAGCGTACCGACGGCCATCACATCAACTCTTGATCCGTTGCCAACGCGCATCGTCACCTCATCCCTCGCAAGCCGCCGTCTATTCCGTAGCTCCTGTTTCGAGTTACAAATATTAGCAACTGAACCGGTATCAAATACCCAGGCACTACAACGAGGGATAGTAAGGAAAACATCAATAACATGTATATCAAATATACCTTTGATGGTGCCAGCCTTCTTGTCCGCTAAGTACTTCGGACAGTTGCGCTTCCAGTGACCCTTGTCCTTGCAATAGAAGCACTCAGTGTCCGGCTTAGGACCAGACCTGAGCTTCTTCTCAGCATGGGCATTGTGCTTGCCGCCGCCCTTCTTGAAGGGCTTCTTTGCTCCCTTACCTTTCTTAAAGGAGGGCTTGTTGACCATCAACACATGATTATCCTTCTTGATGTCCACTTCCGCAGCCTTCAGCTTTGCGAAGAGCTCGGTGATCGTATCAGTGGAACCAATCTGATTATGAGTCACTACAAAACTTTTGTAGCTGGGAGGGAGTGATTGAAGAACCCTGTCAATCTTGATCTCCTCTGGAATCGTGCATTCCAGTTGCTCAAGGCGTTGAGTGTAGCCCGACATCTTTATGGCGTGCTCACTAACGGAACTCCCTTCCTCCATCTTGCAGTTAAAGAACTTCTCAGAGATCTCATATCTCTCAGAACGGGCTTGAGTCTGAAACATGGTTTTCAGCTCCTCGAGAATCTCAAAGGGCCCGGGATAGGTTTCAAAACGATTTTGAAGCTCCGGTTCCATAGCAAACAACATGGTGCTCTTAATCACACCATAATCATCTTTGCGCGACTGATAGACAGCTTTCTCATCAGCCGGCGCAGTTGCAGCAGGGGGGTTACCTAACGCTTTCTCAAGGACATAGTCCTTTTGTCCGCCAGACAGAATGATTCTTAGATTGCGGAACCAATTGGTGAAGTTAGACCCATTGTTTCTAAGCTTTTCTTTCTCAGCAAAAACGTTGAAGTTGAAGTTGGACTTGGCCATTGGATCTACAGTATTTGCAAGTACAATTTAGACTATGTTCATGATAAATAGTTCAACTTAATCAAATTACTAGATGAACTCCCACTAAATTCAACATCCCTCAAGTTGTTTAGTGAACACGATCCAAATTCACCACACCTAATCCGATCATCACGAGAAGAGATGTGGTTTCAATGGTGGACAACGAAGTGTCGATCATATCATTTATATGACTCATGCTTAACCTTTCGGTTCTTATGTTCCGAGGCCATGTCTGTACATGCTAGGCTCGTCAAGTTAGACCCAAGTATTTCCGCGTGTGCAAAAACTGGCTTGCACCCGTTGTATGTGAGCGTAGAGTCTATAGCACCCGATCATCACGTGATGCTTGGACATGACGAACTTTCGCAACGGTGCATACTTGGGGAGAACACAGTTTTTATCTTGATCTTTAAGTGAGGAATCATCTTATAATGCTACCGTCGCGATCTAAGCATGATAAGATACATAAAAGGATAAACATCACATGCATATAACTTTATGTGACATGGTATAGCCAATCTTCGCGCAATGATCTCCATCTTGTGCATTCCGGCATGATCTCCATCACTCCACCATGATTGCCTCCACCACGAATAGCAACTACAACTATTGCTAACTACTTAGCGATAAAGTAAAGCTATTACATGGCGTATAAGAAGTTGACACGCAGGTCATACACAATTATAAAGACAACCATATGGCTCCTGCCGGTTGTGTACTCATCGACATGCAAGTCGTGAAACATTACAAAACATGATCATCGCATACAATATACACATCACATCTTGGGCCATACCATATCACAGAAAACACTCCCTGCAAAAACAAGTTAGACGCCTCTACTTTGTTGTTGCATGTTTTACGTGGCTTTATGGGAGTAGATGCTAAGAACGATTCTTACCTACGGAAAGCCACAACGGTGATATTATGGTTGCCAAACTCCGGTGTTAATCCCATGACAACTATAGTGAGAGAAACTGACATCCACCAGCCGCATGTGTGGAACAAGCCACACGTCAAATGCGGAGCCGGTCTCGCGAGCGACGTCGCGTAAGGTTGGCCTGGACCGCTTCAATCTCACTATCCCGCGTCATAAGAAGAACACAAACAAGAGGCTTGCAACATAAAACATCAACGCCCGCAACAACCATGTTGCGTTCTACTCGTGAAACACATCTACGCATAGATCTAGCTCTGATACCACTGAAATGGTTTCGCGGCATAGTAAATCAAAATTTTCTACGGAGCGAACAGAGGGAAAGCCAAGATCTAATCTAGGAGATGAAAACGGAGAGATTGGATTAGATCTTCATACCCTTGAATATTCGCACAGCGGAACGTTCGTCGGAACGTGGGTGATGTAGTCGTACTCGCTTCTCCTTCTCGCGATCCGATCCGATCTAGCACCACAAGTGGCGGTGCCTCCGTGAGATGCACACGTGCAGCACCTCGACGTCTCCTCCTTCCTCGGACCAGCGAGTATGGTGGAGAGATAGATTGGATCTACAGCACGACGGCGTGGTGTATATGGTGTAGAATTTCTGCTGCAGGGCTTCGCCTACAAACAGTCGGGAGGGAGAGAGGAAGATAGCAAGGCTGCTAGGGCTTGGAGGAAGGTGTGTGTAGGGGGGAGGGGGCGCACCACCCCTCTATATATAGAGAGGGGGCGGCCAGCCCTTGCCCCTCCTCCAAGCCTATCTCTAGTTTAAACAATTTAAACTCTCCCTTATCTAGAAATCCTATCTCTAGTTCAAACGATTTAAACTCTCCCTTATCTAGAAATTCTATCCCGAGATTTAAACGAGTCAAATCTCTCTAGAATCGGCTGGGCCTTATGGGGCCTTGTGCCCCTGGCCCAATGCAGCCAGGACACTCCCTCATAGGCCCATGCCCCCTCCCGGAAGGTGGGGCCACGTTGGTCCCCTTCCGGAAGGTTCTAGAAGCTTCCGGTACAATACCGATTAACCCGGAACAATTCCGAACTCCAAAAACTGCACTGCCTTATATGAATCTTATTCTCCGGACCATTCCGGAACCTCTCGTGATATCCCGGATCCCATCCGAGACTCCGAAACAAAAATTCATAAACCAATTATCCAATCTATCCTAGCGTCGAGATACGTTAAGTGTGTGACCCTGCGGGTTCGAGAATATGCAGACATGATCTTCTATCAATAATCAACAGCGGGGTCTGGGCACCCATATTGACTCCCACACATTCATCGATGATCATATCGGATGAACCACGATGCCAGGATTCAATCAATCCCATATATATATTCCCTTCATCTCGCGATATTTTACTTGCCCGAGATTCGATCGTCGGTACCGTCATACCTAGTTCAATCTCGTTCACAGCAAGTACTTTACTCGTTCCGTAATCCGATATCACTTTGTGATTAACTCCTTAACCACATGCTTGAAAGCGGTGTTGATATCGATTACCGAGTGGGCCCGAAGTATATCTCTTCGACTTGGGAGGGACAAATTCCATCTCGATACATATAACCCAACAGATACTTTCCGATCACCTGAGAGACACCTTTATGATCACCCTCTCATAGGATGACGTTTGATGACCTCAAAGCTTTCTTCCGATACCAGGGAGTTGCATTATCTCATGGTCTAAGGAATACAATATTTGACATAGGAAAAGCTTCGCAAAGACGAACACGATGACACGATCTAATTGCTCTGCTTTGTTTGGGTCTATCCACCATATCATTCTCCCAATGATATGATCTCATTATCAATTGACAACTCATGTCTATGGTTAGGAAACCTTAACCATCATTGATCAATGAGCTAGTCCATAGAGGCGTACTAGGGACACAGTGTTGTTTACAAACCACACAAGTATTAAAGTTTCTGCTTAATACAATTCTAGCATGGAATATAAACTTTATCATGAACAAGAATTATAATAATAACATCTTTATTATTGCCTCTAGGGCATAATTCCAACAGTCTCCCACTTGCACTAGAGTCAATAATCTAGTTTACATTTGGCAACAATGTCACACCCATGGCACTGAGGTGTTGATCATGTTTTACATGTGGAAGAGGTTTAGTCAGTGGATCTGCGACATTCAGATCCGTATGTACTTTGCTAATCTTCAGATCTCCATCTGCTATATAATCCCGGATTATATGAAACTTGCGGTTGATATGCTTGGTCTTTGGATGATATCTTGGCTCCTTAGCGAGTGCTATGGCGCCAGTGTTGTCACACAATATCTCCAGTGGGTCCAATGCACTTGGAACCACGCCAAGCTCAGTGATGAAGTTTCTGATCCAAACTCCTTCACTTGACGCTTCTGCAGCAGCCATGTATTCCGCTTACACTGTAGATCCCGCGATCACGCTTTGCTTGCAGCTTCTCCAGCTCACAGCTCCTCCATTCAAAATATAAACGTATCCTGTCTGAGATTTGGAATCATCCTTGTCGGTGTCAAAACTAGCGTCGACGTAACCTTTTACGACAAGCTGTTCATCACCCCCATAGACTAAGAACATTTCTTTAGTTCTATTTAGGTACTTTAGGATGTTCTTCACGGATGTCCAGTGTTCCACTCCTGGATCACTTTGATATCTGCTCGTCAAACTAAGAGCATTGGACACATCCGGTCTAGTACACAGCATGGCATACATGATGGAACCTATGGCCGAGGCATAAGGCACTTTGCTCATAGCTTCCCTATCATTTACCGTAGCTGGACACTGAGCCTTGCTCAATATCTTACCTGACAACATAGGCACTGAACCTTTATTTGCCTTATCCATTCTGAACCTTTTCAGAACTTTGTCTAGGTATGTACTTTGGCTTAAAGCTATCAGGCGTCTTTGTCTATCTCTATAGATTTTGATGCCCAATATATAAGCAGCTTCACCTAGGTCTTTCATTGAAAAACACTTGTTCAAATAACTCTTCACATCGTTAAGCATGTTGATGTCATTTCCGATAATCAATATGTCATCCACATACAGTACCAGAAACGTCACCGAGCTCCCACTCACTTTCTTGTAGATGCAAGCTTCGTAGCAATTTGGAACAAATCCAAAGCTCTTGATCACTTGATCAAAACGAAGGTTCCAACTCCGAGATGCTTGCTTCAGCCCATAAATGGAACGCTGAAGTTTGCATACTTTACTAGCATCCTTAGGATCGACAAAACCTTCGGGTTGCATCATATACAACTCTTCATCAATGTTGCCATTAAGGAAAGCAGTCTTGACATCCATCTGCCATATTTCATAATCATGAAACGCAGCAATTGCTAATAAAATCCGAATGGACTTAAACATCGCTACGGGAGAGAAAGTCTCATCGTAGTCAACACCTTGAACTTGTCGAAAACCTTTTGCGACAAGCCGTGCTTTATAGACGGTAACATTACCATCCGCGTCCGTTTTCTTCTTGAAAATCCATTTGCACTCAACGGCCTTTCGGTCGCTAGGAGGATCCACCAAAGTCCATACTTGGTTTTCGCTCATGGATCCCAATTCGGATTTCATGGCTTCCAGCCATTTCTCAGAGTCTGGGCTCATCATCGCTTCCTCATAGTTCGTAGGTTCACTGTCTTCTACCAACAAGACAGTCAAGACAGGGTTGCCGTACCACTCAGGAGGGTCACGCGACCTTGTCGACCTGCGACGTTCAGTAGCAGCATCGTCCGAAGCTTCATGATCCTTGTCATTAGCTTCCTCTATTGTTGGTGCAGGCGGCACTGGAACAATTTCATGTGCTGCGCTACTCTCCAATTCAAGAGAAGGTTCAATAACCTCGTCTAGCTCTACTTTCCTCCCACTCACTTCTTTCGAGAGAAACTCCTTCTCAAGAAAGGAACCGTTCTTTGCGACAAACACTTTGCCTTCGGTTATGTGATAGAAGGTATACCCAACAGTTTCCTTAGGGTATCCTATGAAGACGCATTTCTCCGCTTGGGTTCGAGCTTGTCCGGCATCAACTTCTTGACGTAAGCTTCGCATCCCCAAACTTTAAGAAACGACAACTTAGGTTTAGCACCAAACCACAGTTCATACGGTGTCGTCTCAACGGATTTAGATGGAGCCCTATTTAAAGTGAATGCAGCGGTTTCTAATGCATAACCCCAAAATGATAACGGCAAATCAGTAAGAGACATCATCGATCGGACCATATCTAATAGGGTTCGATTCCGGCGTTCAGACACACCATTGCGCTGTGGTGTTCCGCGGGGCGTGAGTTGCGAAACAATTCCGCTTGCTTTAAGATGCGTGAGAAAATCATAACTCAAATATTCGCCCCCACGATCGGATCGTAGAAACTTAATCTTTCTGTTACGATGGTTCTCCACTTCATTCTGAAATTCTTTGAACTTTTCAAACGTTTCAGATTTATGTTTCATTAAATAGATATACCCATATCTACTTAAGTCATCGGTAAAAGTGAGGAAATAGCGATATCCACCGCGCGTCGAAACACTCATCGGTCCGCATACATCGGTATGTATGATTTCCAACAAGTCCGTTGCTCGCTCCATCATACCGGAGAACGGGGTTTTGATCATCTTGCCCATGAGGCATGGTTCGCATGTGTCAAATGATTCAAAATCAAGAGACTCCAAAAGTCCATCAGAATGGAGTTTCTTCATGCGCTTTACTCCAATATGACCTAGACGACAGTGCCACAAATAAGTAGTATTATCACTATCTACTTTGCATCTCTTAGCCTCAATGTTATGGATGTGTGTTTCATCCCTTTCGAGATTTAGAAGAAATAAACCATTCACAAGAGGTGCATGACCATAAAAGATGTTACTCATATAAATAGAACAACCATTATTCTCCGATTTAAATGAATAACCGTCTTGCAATAAACACGATCCGGAAATGATGTTCATGCTCAACGCAGGCACATAATAACATTTATTAAGGTTTAAAACTAATCCCGAAGGTAAAACTAAGGAGAGCGTGCCGACGGCCATCACATCAACTCTTGATCCGTTGCCAACGCGCATCGTCACCTCATCCCTCGCAAGCCGCCGTCTATTCCGTAGCTCCTGTTTCGAGTTACAAATATTAGCAACTGAACCGGTATCAAATACCCAGGCACTACAACGAGGGCTAGTAAGGAAAACATCAATAACATGTATATCAAATATACCTTTGATGGTGCCAGCCTTCTTGTCCGCTAAGTACTTCGGACAGTTGCGCTTCCAGTGACCCTTGTCCTTGCAATAGAAGCACTCAGTGTCCGGCTTAGGACCAGACCTGAGCTTCTTCTCAGCAGGGGCATTGTGCTTGCCGCCGCCCTTCTTGAAGGGCTTCTTTGCTCCCTTACCTTTCTTAAAGGAGGGCTTGTTGACCATCAACACATGATTATCCTTCTTGATGTCCACTTCCGCAGCCTTCAGCTTTGCGAAGAGCTCGGTGATCGTATCAGTGGAACCAATCTGATTATGAGTCACTACAAAACTTTTGTAGCTGGGAGGGAGTGATTGAAGAACCCTGTCAATCTTGAGCTCCTCTGGAATCGTGCATTCCAGTTGCTCAAGGCGTTGAGTGTAGCCCGACATCTTTATGGCGTGCTCACTAACGGAACTCCCTTCCTCCATCTTGCAGTTAAAGAACTTCTCAGAGATCTCATATCTCTCAGAACGGGCTTGAGTCTGAAACATGGTTTTCAGCTCCTCGAGAATCTCAAAGGGCCCGGGATAGGTTTCAAAACGATTTTGAAGCTCCGGTTCCATAGCAAACAACATGGTGCTCTTAATCACACCATAATCATCTTTGCGCGACTGATAGACAGCTTTCTCATCAGCCGGCGCAGTTGCAGCAGGGGGGTTACCTAACGCTTTCTCAAGGACATAGTCCTTTTGTCCGCCAGACAGAATGATTCTTAGATTGCGGAACCAATTGGTGAAGTTAGACCCATTGTTTCTAAGCTTTTCTTTCTCAGCAAAAACGTTGAAGTTGAAGTTGGACTTGGCCATTGGATCTACAGTATTTGCAAGTACAATTTAGACTATGTTCATGATAAATAGTTCAACTTAATCAAATTACTAGATGAACTCCCACTAAATTCAACATCCCTCAAGTTGTTTAGTGAACACGATCCAAATTCACCACACCTAATCCGATCATCACGAGAAGAGATGTGGTTTCAATGGTGGACAACGAAGTGTCGATCATATCATTCATATGACTCGTGCTTAACCTTTCGGTTCTTGTGTTCCGACGCCATGTCTGTACATGCTAGGCTCGTCAAGTTAGACCCAAGTATTTCCGCGTGTGCAAAAACTGGCTTGCACCCGTTGTATGTGAGCGTAGAGTCTATAGCACCCGATCATCACGTGATGCTTGGACACGACGAACTTTCGCAACGGTGCATACTTGGGGAGAACACAGTTTTTATCTTGATCTTTAAGTGAGGAATCATCTTATAATGCTACCGTCGTGATCTAAGCATGATAAGATACATAAAAGGATGAACATCACATGCATATAACTTTATGTGACATGGTATAGCCAATCTTCGCGCAATGATCTCCATCTTGTGCATTCCGGCATGATCTCCATCACTCCACCATGATTGCCTCCACCACGAATAGCAACTACAACTATTGCTAACTACTTAGAAGTAAAGCTATTACATGACGTATAAGAAGTTGACTCGCAGGTCATACACAATTATAAAGACAACCATATGGCTCCTGCCGGTTGTGTACTCATCGACATGCAAGTCGTGAAACATTACAAAACATGATCATCGCATACAATATACACATCACATCTTGGGCCATACCATATCACAGAAAACACTCCCTGCAAAAACAAGTTAGACGCCTCTACTTTGTTGTTGCATGTTTTACGTGGCTTTATGGGAGTAGATGCTAAGAACGATTCTTACCTACGGAAAGCCACAACGGTGATATTATGGTTGCCAAACTCCGGTGTTAATCCCATGACAACTATAGTGAGAGAAACTGACATCCACCAGCCGCATGTGTGGAACAAGCCACACGTCAAGTGCGGAGCCGGTCTCGCGAGCGCCGTCGCGTAAGGTTGGCCTGGACCGCTTCAATCTCACTATCCCGCGTCATAAGAAGAACACAAACAAGAGGCTTGCAACAGAAAACATCAACGCCCGCAACAACCATGTTGCGTTCTACTCGTGAAACACATCTACGCATAGATCTAGCTCTGATACCACTGAAAGGGTTTCGCGGCATAGTAAATCAAAATTTTCTACGGAGCGAACAGAGGGAAAGCCAAGATCTAATCTAGGAAATGCAAACAACGAGAGAGATTGGATTAGATCTTCATACCCCTTAAGATTCGCACAGCGGAACGTTCGTCGGAACGTGGGTGATGTAGTCATACTCGCTTCTCCTTCTCGCGATCCGATCCGATCTAGCACCACAAGTGGCGGTGCCTCCGTGAGATGCACACGTGCAGCACCTCGACGTCTCCTCCTTCCTCGGACCAGCGAGTATGGTGGAGAGATAGATTGGATCTACAGCACGACGGCGTGGTGTATATGGTGGAGAATTTCTGCTGCAGGGCTTCGCCTACAAACAGTCGGGAGGGAGAGAGGAAGATAGCAAGGCTGCTAGGGCTTGGAGGAAGGTGTGTGTAGGGGGGAGGGGGCGCACCACCCCTCTATATATAGAGGGGGGCTGCCAGCCCTTGCCCCTCCTCCAAGCCTATCTCTAGTTTAAACAATTTAAACTCTCCCTTATCTAGAAATCCTATCTCTAGTTTAAACGATTTAAACTCTCCCTTATCTAGAAATTCTATCCCGAGATTTAAACGAGTCAAATCTCTCTAGAATCGGCTGGGCCCTATGGGGCCTTGTGCCCCTGGCCCAATGCGGCCAGGACACTCCCTCATAGGCCCATGCCCCCTCCCGGAAGGTGGGGCCACGTTGGTCCCCTTCCGGAAGGTTCTAGAAGCTTCCGGTACAATACCGATTAACCCGGAACAATTCCGAACTCCAAAAACTGCACTGCCTTATATGAATCTTATTCTCCGGACCATTCCGGAACCTCTCGTGATATCCCGGATCCCATCCGAGACTCCGAAACAAAAATTCATAAACCAATTATCCAATCTATCCTAGCGTCGAGATACGTTAAGTGTGTGACCCTGCGGGTTCGAGAATATGCAGACATGATCTTCTATCAATAATCAACAGCGGGGTCTGGGCACCCATATTGACTCCCACACATTCATCGATGATCATATCGGATGAACCACGATGCCAGGATTCAATCAATCCCATATATATATTCCCTTCGTCTCGCGATATTTTACTTGCCCGAGATTCGATCGTCGGTACCGTCATACCTAGTTCAATCTCGTTCACAGCAAGTACTTTACTCGTTCCGTAATCCGATATCACTTTGTGATTAACTCCTTAACCACATGCTTGCAAGCGGTGTTGATATCGATTACCGAGTGGGCCCGAAGTATATCTCTTCGACTTGGGAGGGACAAATTCCATCTCGATACATACAACCCAACAGATACTTTCCGATCACCTGAGAGACACCTTTATGATCACCCTCTCATAGGATGACGTTTGATGACCTCAAAGCTTTCTTCCGATACCAGGGAGTTGCATTATCTCATGGTCTAAGGAATACAATATTTGACATAGGAAAAGCTTCACAAAGACGAACACGATGACACGATCTAATTGCTCTGCTTTGTTTGGGTCTATCCACCATATCATTCTCCCAATGATATGATCTCATTATCAATTGACAAGTCATGTCTATGGTTAGGAAACCTTAACCATCATTGATCAATGAGCTAGTCCATAGAGGCGTACTAGGGACACGGTGTTGTTTACAAACCACACAAGTATTAAAGTTTCCGCTTAATACAATTCTAGCATGGAATATAAACTTTATCATGAACAAGAATTATAATAATAACATATTTATTATTGCCTCTAGGGCATAATTCCAACAGATATCCCTTGCAGCCTTATATTGCCTTGGACACATCCTATTACCTGTTGTTTGGTAGATAGTTGGACTTGCGTGTTGTAGTTGCTTACTCAAGTGTTGTTGCGTCTTGTCAAGTATCACAGTTGTTGGAAGACTGCCATATGCTTTATGTTGGAGATGATCATAGCTTTAATTACCGTTTAATAACTAAAATTGAAGTAGATAAATAATGCAGAGGCACAGGTGGGCAATAGATGTTATTTGGTTTTTAACCGTCCACTTGTGTCCCGTAGGACCCCGAGTACTTGATACCTGTTCTTTGAATATTTGCACTATCCGCATGTGGGACCATGAATCCCCCTAGCCAGATCTTGAGTCATATTTATTTCTTGGGGCCACAAAGTAGTTTGGGACTTTATTACTATCATGTACTTATGCCATGCTTTACTGCTTTATTTACGATTGCGCGTGGAGCGCCTGTACTGTTTTGGATCGCGGCACGATTACGCGGTATCGACAAGCCTAGTCACACTTTTGGGTTCCCAGTCGTTTACAGCCGTTCTCGCAAACCTCTGGGTCCGTCTCAGAGCCGGCCAACTTCGTAGCGGGTAGCTTGGTGGGGTGGCCCCCTGAAATCTATATGAATCTTGCAATTGCTCTGTCGTGATGCCTCGTTGGGTTTTTATTGGTTTTTCTCGAGGTTGATCGTGCGTGTGTTGCTATTTGTGCCCCCCTGCAGGGTAAAACTTTCTGAAAGCCATGTCCGCGGTTATGGACGACTTGGAGCACAGTATCTCGATCATAGACAACTATAACTAAAGTAGTGCTATAAATTTGACTTTATAATGACTAGTAATCAGCTTCACTATAATGGAATGGCTAAATAAAAGTGCCAACAATTGCTTGTTTGGGTTGACACCTGTTACCATTGTATCTGACTAGTAAGTATTGCAACTACAACGGAATGGCTAAATAAAAGTGCCAACAACTGCTGGGTTTTGGGATGCCTCATGCTATATGTATCTGACTAGTAAGTACTACAACTACAACGGAATGGTTAATTAAAACTGTCCACTGCTTATTATATCAGGATGACTCATGCTATATATATCTGACTAGTAATTGCCGCAACTATAACGAAATGAATAAAACTGCCAACTGTGTGAGTTCCTCGGTTGACTTCCTCGGTTGGTATCGAGGGGGAATACTAGGATGGGTATGTTTGGTGTTAGAATCAGGTTGGATCCGAGTAGGTCTTTCTTATCCCTATCCGATAGCCGCCAGTTGTATTGAGTATCTATAGGTTGTTTAGTGCATGCCGCGATGCCGCTTCAGTCCACCATACCTATGTAGGCGAGGACCACCGAATTCTAGTCTCGCCGTGTACTGGCCTCAGTACTGACCGCTCTCTTTTCCTTTGCCCTTTGTCGGCACTCCTTTTGTTTAAGCAGGTTTTGAGATCGACGTCATTAGCAGGGTTACCCTTCCGGCTTGGCCTGGGCAGGGTGATGGACGCCATTGGTTATTCTTCAGGGCTCTTAGCTCAATTTGCATCTTGTCCGTACTCGGACGCTGTATCGTTTTAAAGGTGATTTGGATCTTCGTATTGTATATTCGTATACTTGACTCATTGAGTCGTTGTTGTATATATGTTTTGTGGGTTCCATCGAGGACTATTGTGTAATGATATTACTTCGTTTTCCACCCGCACGAAAGTGCCTGGTGGGCACCTTTGAATCGTTTCTATCCGGGTTTGGCGGGAAGCGCTAAAACTTGCATAGGGTCGATTCCGAGGGTGTTACACCCATGATGAAAGGAGTAACAGTGAACAATAATATATCCAAGTGAACTTACAAATAAAGCTATGCTCCCCGGCAACGGCGCCAGAAAATAGTCTTGATGACCCACAAGTATATGGGATCGCAACAGTCTTCGCGGGTAGTATTACCCAATTTATTGGTTCGACACAAGAGGAGCCAAAAAATACTTAAAAGCCTAAACAACTGAGTTATCAATTCAGCTGCACCTAGAAATAGTTCTTGCTCACAGAAGTTTATCAGTAAAAACAGTTTGGTAGTAGCAACAGTAAAGCAACAACAGAAGTGAAACAGTAGCAATAGTAACAGTAACGGTAACAGTGGGATTCGAGTGCGGTAGGCATAGAGATGGATGGATGGGCGTTGCATGGACCAGTCTAAACATGTAACTTCAAGATCTAGGGCATTGCAGATAAATAATAACAAGCATCCAAGTACTAAACAATCCTAGGCATGTGCTCCAAATATAGTCATACGTGCTCGTAATGAGAACTTGCACAACATCTTTTGTCCAGCCAGCCAGTGGCAGCGGGGCCTCTAGGGAACTACTGGAAATTAAGGTGCTCCTTTTAATAGAGCACCGGAGCAAAGCATTAACACTCCATGAACACATGTGATCCTCATACCACAGCCATCCCCTCCGGTTGTCCCAATTATTGTCACTTTGAAGCCTTTGGATCTGGATAATGATATGTGTACACAACTTGCAGATAAGATCGCAAACAATACTATCATAATGATTCAATAATAAGTTTAGATCTGAGATCATGGCACTCGGGCCCTAGTGACAAGCATTAAGCACAACAAGCTGCAACAAAGTCAAAGAGCACTAATAGAGATACTAGGCACTATACCCTAATAGATCTTATTCGATTACATGATAGAACTCATCCAATCCCTACCATACCCAAGCCTAAAGCGGGGGATTACTCACTCATGGATGAGGGAAACATCGGTGGTTGATGGATATGTGTTGGTGATGACGATGGCGATGATCCTCTCCAAATTCCTCGTCCTGGTAGGTGCCAGAACGGAGTTTCTAGATCCGAATCTTGGTTTCTGGTGGCGGCGGTGGAGCGGAACTCTTTCTGGAAAACTATCGAACCCCCCTTGGTTTTTAGGTCGAAAGGCAACTTATAGGCGCAGAGGGAGGCCGAGGGGGTGCCTGGGGTGGATGCATCCCCAGGCGCGGCCAGTGGTGGTCCCACACCTGGCATGGGTGTGGCCCCCCCAGGATCCTTCTCCGTCTCGTCTTTTGGCTTCGTGGATCTTCTGGCGAAATATATTTTTTGGCATATTTTCCGGGATCTTTCCCGATAGTTCATTTTCTGCACAAAAACAAGACACCGAGGTAATTTTGCTGAAAACAGCTGATGTCTACACACTTCTATTCTTGTAGACAGTTGTTGGACCTCCAAATGCAGAGGTTTGTAGAACAGCAGCAAGTTTCCCTTAAGTGGATTACCCAAGGTTTATCGAACTCAGGGAGGAAGTGGTCAAAGGTATTCCCTCTCAAGCAATCCTGCAATCAAGATACAAGAAGTCTCTTGTGTACCCAACACACCCAATACACTTGTCAGGTGTATAGGTGCATTAGTTCGACGAAGAGATAGTGAAATACAAGTGGTAAAGGTGCCAGAAAATATCTTGACGGTGAGGTAAAGACGAAAGCAAACAAACATGCAACAGATCTAGATGCAAACAGTGTTTCAATATTTAGAAACAAGGCTTAGGGATCATACTTTCACTAGTGAACACTCTCTCATATAAATATCCTCTCTTCATACTACTACTCTTAACTACTCTCCAGTTGGACACTCTAATCCATGGTAGGGCTATAACAGCACACCTCAAAGTCCGCCTCCCCCAATCTAGATAACCCCACACTGTCACCTTGAGCACTAGATGGTTCCAACAAACACCACAATTTCATAGAGACATCCAACTCCAAATATAACTCATAACAAATATTCAATCTAGCCAAAGTGCCACACATGGTATGCACGCTGTCACTTTCACACACATGGGAAAAGCAGAGATTTATTAAATCACAAAGAGTATTTATGTAGACTCAAACCTAAGTGCCACCATGGTGTGCACGCTGTCACTTTCACACACATGGGGAGAGCAGAGATCTATTAAAGCACTTGAGTAGAAAGGTAGATCTACTTGATTACAAAGCTCATGATCACAATATGACCATGTATATATATATATATATATATATATATATAGAGAGAGAGAGAGAGAGAGATATGAACACATAGCTACCGGTAGAGCCCTTAGACTCGAGGAAGAACTACTCCCTCCTCATCATGGGAATCAGCAATGGTGATGAAGATGGCGATGGAGATCGATGGAAATGGCTCCAGGGGCACTTCCCCGTCCCGGCAGGGTGCCGAAACAGAGACTTTTTGTCCCCCGAATCTCCCCTTCGATGGCGGCGGCACTGTGGAGGTTTTCATGGATTTCTTCTGGATGCGCTAGGGTTTTTGGGTCGAAGGCTTCTTATAGGCGCAGGAATCAAGGTCGGTGGGGGTCCAGGAGCCCACACCCCCTGTGGGCGCCTCCAGGGCTTGCCCACGCCTAGGGGCGTGCGGCCACCCTGTGGCCCCCTCTAGCACTGCTTCGTGGTTCCGTGTTGCTCCGAGAAAATAATGAATTTGGCTTTTGTCCCGTCCAATTCCGAGGGTATTGATTTTCTACCTTTCTGGAACCAAAAAAAGAAGAAAACATGCAACTGGCACTGTGACATCTTGTCAATAGGTTAGTTCCATAAAGTGTATAAAAATACCTCAAACTGTAGACAAAACATAAGACAATGATACAAAACAAGCATGAAACATCAAAAATTATAGATACGTTTACGACGTATCAACAGCGTCAGTACGTGTTAGTTGTATCCAAATTACACAAGTTTAGATAAGAAACAATAGCAAAGTGTTCGAGAAAGTAGATACGTTTTGGATGTATCAGAGCCCGAAGAGACAACTCTTGTCCGATGAGGAAACTTCGAAGCCTGGCGAGGCAACCTCGGTGCCCGGTGAGGAAACTTTGAAGCCCGACGAGGCAACTTTGGTGCCCGGCGAAGCAACTATGGTGCCCGGCGAGGCAATTTTGAAGCCTGACAAGGAAACTTTAGAGCCCGACGAGGCAACTTTGGAGCCCGACGAGGCAACTTGTGCCTGACAAGGTAACTTGTGCCGGACGAGGCAACTTGTGCCCGACTTCGGAGGCTGACAAGGAAACTTGTTCTTGACGAAGAAACTTTGGTGCTCAGCGGGGCAACTTTTGTGCCTGACAAGGCAATTTTTGCCCGGCGAGGCAACTTCAGAGCCCAACGGGACAACTTATGTGCCTGACCAAGCAATTTCGGAGCCCGATGAGGCAACTTTGGTGCCCGGCGAGGCAACTTCGCAGCCCGATGAGGCAATTTCGGAGCCTGAGGCAACTCTTGCCCTGCTAGGCAACTTCGGTACCCGACGAGGCAAATTTGAATCCCCGTGGCCGCGAGGCAACTTCAGAGCCTGACGAGGCAAATTTGGTGCCTGGCGAGGCAACTTCGATTCCCGACGAGGCAACTTCGGAGCCCGACGAGGCAACTTTGGTGCCTGACAGGGCAACTTCTGTGTCTGAGGAGGCAACTTTGGAGCCCTACGAGGCAACTTTGAAGCCTGACAAGACAACTTTAGAGCCCGACGAGACAACTTGTGCCCGACAAAGCAATTTCGGAGCCCGACGAGGCAACTTGTGTCCAACTTCGGAGGCCGATGAGGAAACTTGTGCTCGACGAGGCAACTTGTGCTCAACTTAGGAGGCCGGCGAGGAAACTTGTACCCGACGAGGCAACTTTGGTGCTCAACGGGGCAACTTATGTGCCTGACGAGGCAATTTTTTCCTAACGAGGCAACCTCTGTGCCTGATCAGGCAATTTTGGAGCCCGATGAGGCAACTTTTGTCAGTAGGGAACAAGTTGCCTTGTCATGCTTTGTCTCGTCGGACACAAAAGTTGCTCGGTAGGGCACCCGAGGAAGGCACTTTTTTGCGCACTAAAGTTGTTTTGCCGCACACCAAAGTTTCTATGTCAGACACTAATTACTTCGTCAAAACTAAAGTTGCCCCAAAGTTGTTTCGCCGCGCACAAAAGTTGTCCAGTCGGTACCATAGTTGCTTCCCCGAGCACCAAAGCTGTCCAGTCGACAACAAACTTGCTATGTCGTACAGCAAAGTTGCTTCGCTGGACACCAAAGTTGTTTTTATCGCGAAGTTGTCTCGTGCACAAAAGTTGTTTTGTCATGCACAAAAGTTGCTTTATCGTGCACAAAAGTTGCTTATTAAAAAAGTTTGTCGAAATATAGGCAAACGGAGTCTAGTTTTGAAGATCTCGTCGTGAGGGTATCAAAAATGAAAATGGATCGTAATTTCGATGCTAGGTTCAAAAGTTATCGTGTTTAAAATTTTTCAAAAAGGAATTAATTGCATGTCGACATCTATTTGCAAGCATCTGTAAGAATTGGTAATTAATAGACCATATGGGCTTGTTGGGTTGGATTTATCTTCATTTACTTTTGGTCAACAGGGGTTTTCCTAATGGTGCGATCAGCACGACGGTTGGCGGAGTTGATCATATCTTTCCTAATATAAAGGGTGCGCCAGGAACTATCATCGAACGCCTGGACGCTCGCTAGACATACTCCTACATACATTAAATGAAAATTTATGTAAGAGACCGTATACAACTAGGGGTATCACAAGTGCGTCTTTATTTTACTGTGACTATCAGAATTGCATATGTAGTATCTGTATGGACATGGAGTCTGCGGAACACCTTTTGTTTTTACGAACTGGTTGTAACTTTGCTTAGCACTAAAGCAGCCGTGTGTAGGTGCAATCATAGGCGAAGCTCGTATCAATTTAACAAAACATGACTCTAAACGAGGTACTAGGTGGGTTATTTAAAGAGAACCTGAGGGTATTTTTGCTAGCATATGGGGTGTGGCTGGAATCAAATCTAGGCATGTAATGGATTATGTTTTAAGGTTCTACTTTAACTTTATGCATTTTATTGATCGTCAATTCTCATTGTATTAGTCTAGATGTCTCTCCTTAATGATTTTGACCACTCATTTTGACAATCGCTTTAATGAGCTATTTTTAGAGTTTCTTCGGAACTTTTCTTGTATTGTCTCAAGATACTTGTTTTCCTAGGTTGAACGTGAATACTGCTCGTATTACATATATTTATCATTGAGATTTCCTTTATTATGAGCTTGAGCATATACAACATAATCTTGAGCTATTTATTATTCATAGGCAGAGAAATGAAGACTTAAGAGTCTTGATATTTTAAAATCACACCATGTTTCCTACTGTTTATCATCTCATGAGCTGACATTACTTTTATCGGTGGCGATGATAACAGTTGAAAGGGATTTTTCAGCAACAAAATCATGCATCGAGACTAGTTGCGCAACAAGATATTTTTGACGCTTCTTAATGACTTGATGATTTGCTACATCGAGCGATAGATATTCAAATGTCATGATCGGTAAAATTATGGACGGTTTTTAAAAAATGGTAGATCACTGCCATTGTGTATGACTTCTATACGTCATTAAAGCTTCACTATTGGTATTTTTAGGCTATGCTTATATTACTAAGTGATTATGAATCATATATATTATTAATCTCCTAAGGCAATCTTTGATCTTTACATCATTTTTGCATAGTTCCCCATATCTTAGATTTTTTTCGTCTTCTTCCACTTAGTGCAATGTTTATGTGTTGATATTTCACACATCGATTTAAAGGATCAATAGGCCACCTCTAATACTTTTTTATACGACCAAGAAATACTTACATTATCAAAACCTATAATTTCACAAAGAATCAAGGAAATCACATAATACATTGAATAGTTGTACTAGTATTGAAGTTGCAAGACTAAGCTAGGGAGTAGGGTGCACCTATATTCGGAGAGTTAGAGTTTAAATTTGCAAGAATCCAATTAAAATTTTGCAAGCCATAAGATCAGTATTGTATGGATGGTTTATATCGCTTGAATCCCTTAAACTCATATTTCTACTTATATTGATAATAAATTTGTGCAAAGTGTGAGTTGATTTCCCATACATTCCCGCAATATCTGCCATGATTTCATGATTTACATTCACATGTTTCATGTTTCAAGGCTTTGAAATATTGTGTTCCATGAGATCTAGCTTGTCCTAAGTGTGTGTGTAGCATTACTAAGATGCAAAATAAACATGCTAGGGTGTGCAAAAACATACACAATCTTGGAGCCCAAGTGGTTCGATCTGGCAGTATAGACAATTGGTAGCAACATATGTCGAAGAATTAGTATGCACAAAAAACTGCACATTGAGCGAAATCTGGAATACTTGATTCCTTGTTTTACTATTCTTTTTCCAAAACCCACTTGTGTAAGTATGACTTCAGTTGCAAGAATCCGTCTAAATTCTGGTGCCATTAAGATATATGTACGGAAAATGTGAGTAGATTTTCCTGTGCCGGCCCACACTATTCATTGTGATTTCCATGTTTTTAAGTTCACCTGTTTAGCCAGCATTAAATAATAGTGAGCACAATATCATTTAATGTTGGCTAAACACAAGGTCCTAGAACTTGCACTATTAGGATAAAAAATAAACTTGATCTATATATAGTTAATGTGATGAAAATATGTGAAATAATTTGAAATCCCAAGTGAACCAATATATAGGTATAGATAATAGCATAGTATTATGCAAAATCGGTTGTAAATTAGTTTGCGCAGAGAGCGGCCTTGTTGAAATCTAGAATCCACTGCCTTTTTTTTATCTCTATATGTGTTTTTGAAAACCCAGTAGAGCTTAGTTTGTGGTTTCCGAACTCACTATATATGTTTTGCAAACAAAAATACTATTGTAACACATATTGGCAAATAGGATTAGCACAGTCCACCACAATGCCAAATGAAGCCTAAAACTATAATTTTTATGGAGTGGTCTTTTTTTTGTAAGCCTCTCGTCTAAATACTATACTTCCGGCCCCGATGCACCGATGGTCAAGATTTGAAAGGGTTGGTTGGACGGTCACAAAACATGATCATTTATTGATAAACAGTGCTGGCAGTCTTTTTTTGGTTGGAACATGACATTTGATACTGCTGCGCTCATGTGTTTTCATGCAAACTGTTGGAGGAGCTTCATGTCCTTGGAAAGGAAGTAACCAAAACAGATCTTTTATGCTCCGTACAGAGTCTCACGTACGTCGCAATTGCCAAAGCCGTGTATCACACCAGACCAGAAGGGTGTGTGTGTGGCTGGAGAATGTCTCTGTTCCGGCATACACGGTCCACACCGGGCCGGACAGCGTCCGTCTCGGCCCCGGCTGGTCGATGGAGTGGCCGCTGACGTCATCGCTCACCACGCCTGGCGGAGGCCCACCCACCCGGCAGCGAGGCGCGGGCCGGCTATAAAGCGCGCCCCGCCTCCCCCCCTGCCCTGGCATCGGAGCCAACTGTGTTGTCCGTCCCCAACATCTTGCCTTACCATCGGTCACCCGTACGTTGTAGCCACATCACAGAGATACGCTACAACTCGACGAGTTTCCGGCCGGATCCCGACCGCCTAAGGATCGACGATGGCACCCACGGCGGCGGAGCAGGGGGAGCAGCACGCCAGGAAGGCGGTGGGTCTCGCGGCACGCGACGCCGCCGGCCACCTCTCCCCGCTCGCCATCACCAGGAGGTACGTCGTCGTACCCGCCCTCCCATCCCCTCGATCGCCGCCCACCCTAGCTACGTCGGGTTCTCCCGTGCCCGTCCGGTGTACGTGGCTACCGCGCGAATCTAGCTAGGTTTCCATGCCGTCGATGCGTAACATCGGGCGAGAGACGAAGGCCGCGCCCCGCCGGCCGTCGCGCCAGCGTGCCGGCGGGTTCGATCCGGACTCCGGCGGTGCTCTGCGCCGTCCGATCCGGCCGGCCGGTGCCTGATATAGTCTTTTTTTTCCTGTAATTCCTGGGCAGTGTACCTTGTACGTACCCCCTGCATGCTTCCGCGGAATAGTTTATTCTCCAGAAATTGTCGTGTAGCTATGGCGGATGTTAACGCTTGGTCGAATCTCAGATTCGAAAAATCAATAAGCCACATGTCTCTGGGGCATACTCCCTCCTCAACGTACTACGTACCACACCCTTATGGTCCTACTACCTGATTTGCTGCACAGCCTTATCTCCTTTGTTTCGATGCAAATTCTAAAAATACTAGTAGTCACCTAGATTTACACACAAGGGTAGATTGGTACGAAAATCTAACTCGGCTCACGGGTGCATATATATAAACTACTAATTGTTAATCTTTTTGTCTAAAAGATTTTTGATAAATCGGATCACATATATTGTATGAATTACTATGTGTATGTATACTACTACAAGAAAATTAACATTGACGCCGCTGTTTTTCTTTTTTGGGAATCTGTGACGCCACTGTATTTTTTTGGGGGGTGGGTGGGAATCTTTGACGCCTCTGTTGGTTGTGAAGACATGTCACCCTCACTTACTTGTCAGTCACTATACCAGCTAGTAGCACCTAGCAGTACAACTGTGAGTGTATCGTCTTTTGCTCTTTCTGTGTGTGGTAGAATTGAGTGGCTCATGTGGGCGAACCTCAACGGCACACACCCGTTTCAGTGACCGCATTCAGCCGTAGCAATTGGATTGACCCGCGCTCGCGCTAGTTGTTGCCATCTTCATCATTATTATTGATGCCTTATTTGGATTGAAACTTCCTAATCAAAAGATTCTTATATTTCCTACCCTAGAGGATTTGGCTAATTTCAGTAACAATATAATGCTTCTTTAAGACTGTATAAATCGGGGAATTGATATAAATATAATTGGAGAGGATAGAGTGTATCTTAACCTAGGTTGTTACCCAAATTTTTATTAGGGAAATCCAACCATTCTAGTACTAGTACAAAGTGGGTAAACTGTGTCTGTCCATTACGTACTTGTATGTACTTTGCAGTTGGAAAAGCAACTTGTGTAGTTTATAGGTAGTGCTAGCAGTTTGTGTCGTTATAAATATAATTGGACAGGTTAAAGTGTCCAAATTTTTATTAGTAGCGAAAATCCATCCATTCTAGTACAAAGTGGGTAAACGGTGTCATTACGTAGTTGTATTTTGTAGTTGGATGGAAAAGCAACTTGTGTAGTTTGTAGGTGGTGCGAGCAGTTTTGTGTCGTTATCACAGCGGTGCCGGTGTGGTAATAAGGGCTGTATAAGGTGGTTGATGGATGGACGGATCTAGCATTTGCAGCCTTCTATATATATTGGCCAGAAGTGTTATTTGACAAAGAAATGTGAACTTGTGTTTACTGAGTTATTATGGCATTTGTTTGCACTTGCTTGATGAGTAAAATCAGCAGTCTAATACAAATTACTAATAAAATTCAGCAGAGTCTGTTTTGATAACTTTGCATGCATGGCACAGGCTAAACAAATTGCTCGTTCGAGTGAGGACTACTGAATTAATTAAGTTGATGACGAATCCATAATTTACTAGCTAGATTATAGTTTGATCTTTTACATATATATAATATAATGTTTGATGTAAACACTGAGCTGAGAAATACTAGCTTTTCTCTGCGCGTATTCTGCATTTCAGGAACACCGGAGACGACGATGTGGTGATAAAGATTCTCTACTGCGGGGTGTGCCACTCTGACCTGCACAGCATCAAGAACGACTGGAAGAACGCTCGGTACCCGATGATCCCCGGTCACGAGATCGCCGGCGAGGTGACGGAGGTGGGCAAGAACGTGAGCAAGTACAAGGCCGGCGACCGCGTGGGTGTCGGGTGCATGGTGAACTCGTGCCGGTCGTGCGAGAGCTGCAACAAGGGCTTCGAGAACCACTGCCCGGGCATGATCTTAACCTACAACTCTGTGGACGTGGACGGCACCGTCAGCTACGGCGGCTACTCCAGCATGGTGGTGGTCCACGAGCGGTTCGTGGTGCGGTTCCCGGACGCCATGCCGCTGGACAAGGGCGCGCCGCTGCTGTGCGCGGGCATCACCGTGTACAGCCCCATGAAGTACCACGGGCTGAACGTGCCCGGGCTGCACCTCGGCGTGCTGGGACTGGGCGGGCTGGGCCACGTCGCCGTCAAGTTCGGAAAGGCGTTCGGGATGAAGGTGACGGTGATCAGCTCGTCTCCGGGGAAGAAGGAGGAGGCCCTCGGCCGGCTCGGTGCCGACGCCTTCCTCGTCAGCAAGGACGCCGACGAGATGAAGGTACGTATGTGCACTATATATATATCCCATGGTTCGGATTTCCACAGATTATATATTTCCGCTGTCCTCATCATATGGGGGGAACTCATATGTTTGTTTTGCTTTGCAGGCTGCGATGAGCACCATGGATGGCATCATAAACACGGTTTCTGCAAACATCCCCATGACCCCTCTCTTGGGCCTGCTCAAGCCTAACGGTAAGATGGTCATGGTCGGCCTCCCCGAGAAGCCCATCGAGGTCCCCCCCTTCGCTCTGGTTTCCAGTAAGTCCTACACCACCTCCCGTCAGTTAGAAGCCATCGATCAGAGGCTGCCATGAAATAGCTACTAGCATTCTGTGCTCGCGTAACTGATGCATATTGTATTGTATGTTTGGTTTTGTGAACAGCGAACAAGACCCTGGCAGGGAGCCTCATCGGCGGCATGAGCGACACGCAGGAGATGTTGGACCTCGCGGCGAAGCACGGCGTGACAGCGGACATCGAGTTGATCGGAGCGGACTACGTGAACACTGCCATGGAGCGCCTTGCCAAGGCCGACGTCAGGTATCGCTTCGTCATCGACATCGGCAACACCCTCGACAAGGCGGCGGCTGCCGCCACCACAGAGTGATCCGCTCGGCTAACACGACTCACTCTCTACATTGCTCTCTGGCTCTCTTCTGTTGTTATCATCCGTAGTAACAATAAATAAATGATCTAAAATTCTTGTCAGTGGTATATGGTGCATTGTTGTAGACATCGTCTTTTGTAAGAAAACTACGTTGGAGAATGGATGGACAAGTTTGCTTCTGGCCTTGTTAGTGGATTATAAAATATACTCCTACTTAGCTTCTTCCAGTTCCAACGCTTCTCTAATGTCTGCTGGGTGAAAAAAGTTCCAACCTAGAAAAAAGGACAGGAATTCTGTTTAAATACAAACTGTTTCGTCACTGTTCTTGGATTACACAGTTGCATCAGTTGCATCAGGCCGAGGAAACAACTTATTTGAACTATAAGTTTTAATAACCTAGTACAGGTACATATATATCTATATATCGCAACGATGTACAGCTCCCTACTTTGCAAACTGTTGTCGTGCAATATATTATCAAGCAATCTTGTAATGGAAATCACTGCTCATATTAGAGTGCTGAGAAGTAGGTCAGGTCACTGATTCATGTGGAAGCGCCATCAGAATATCACTGATTCATGTGGAAGCGCCATCAGAATATCACTTGACACTGAGCATGGTGATTCTGTATCCAGAGTTCCAGACACAGGCTCACATAATTAAATGCCTCGTGGATAGGCATTTTGCCAGCACTGCGGTGCAGATCTCCGATCAGCAGCTGTCTATACAGGCGCTACAACTTACAACTGCAAAAATAACTGTCTATTACTTTAGAAATTTGATGAAGGATCGAATCATAAGAGCTCTGGAGACCAAATAAACAAAAGTATAATTCAGTGCCAATTTTGAAAGAATATGAACTGAAATCCTTTTAAATGTTTCTACCAAAGCTGCTAACCGACTGACAAAACAGGATGAACAGAATATATGAAATAAGAAACTTACTCCAGATCTGGTGATCTATTCAAGAATTCCTCTTCTTGGCAACTCTAACTTGGAGCATCAGATGGACATCTCTCTTGAATATGGACCTCAATTCTTCATTGGCTTCAATACCAATTCTCCTAAAATATGTATCCCAAATCAACACATTAGTACAAGGCATGCACGAGAACAACTGTCATAACAACATTTAATTGGCGGTGTAAATTACTGAATCAAAAAGGCGCTTAACTAAAGAAGCCAACACGTTAGCATCAAATAGAAACAAGAATAATTCACATAATACATCTAACTGGAGATGTGAAAAACGGAAGGCGCTTCATCATCGAGATAGCTTGTCATACTATACATGGGAGCATGTTTTCACACGAGAATGTTACCCGATCTTAGAGCCATTTTTTCCAACAAGAATCTGCCGCTGGCTGTTCTTTGGTGCAATGAAGTGATGTTCCACCCTAAGAGAACCATCTTTTAGCTCCTTCCAATCCATCAGTCGATGCTCAATTACATACGGGATTTCCTGCAGAAAGTCATATTTAGCAAATAACTCCATCATATTCAATGAGTGCCCAGTTTCACAGCAGAATTATTTAGAAAAATTACTTGGTGAATATGATCCAGCATCTTCTCCCGTACAACCTCCAATGATATGGTTTTCATGACTTCTTCAGTCATTGTGGTTGGCTCCTCATCCCAAGGTCTTCTCACTGCCTAACATAGAAGAGATAAGTTTCTCGCTGCCTACACAGAAGAGATATATTTCGGGTATTGATCATAAAAAAAGTTATTTCATCGTATGTTTCTATTTTGCTACTGACAAACCCCTAAAAGGAGACCATATACTCATTAATGCTAATAGTTATCAATCAACAAAGCATTTCAAAAGATCCTAGATTCAGTTTGAATCAAAAATGAAATACAAGTGAAGTTTTCTTTAACTTCAAGTTAAGTGTCAAAACATAAAAAATAAAAGTCATTATATTCAGCAACTTCGATTAGTCAACTTTTTTTATGAAACAGTAGGAGCAAGAAATACAAGCAGAGCTAATTGCTACCTCTGCAAAAGTTCTACAGAGAATTATAGACAGATTTCCTGATCTCAAGTGCCTGCCTTCAAATACCCGGACTTTATACAACTTAGATCTAATATACATCGGATATGTTGCCAAACTTTGACATTTTGATTGGCAAGCTGTATCGGAAATCTGAGACCATGGTTGTGTTTGTCTCGTCAATTTGGATGAAAACGACTATAAGTTTATGCAAATCAGAGTTTAGATAATGTATTTAGATAACAATTTATTTTCAGCTTTTGGATTTTGGTGGAATATTAATTATAACCGATTTGGATAAGAAAAAAAAAAGATAAAATCCCCTTGAATTGGCCTGCCCTGCCCTCACTTAACAGACCAACGCTCAACAACCAATCGCCGCTGCCACCACCAACTAGGGTTAAAACTTTGCTGCTGTCGCCGCCTGTGTCGTCGCTGGTCATGGCCGCCGTCGCTGGAGTCTGCCGCGGTAGCCGCCATTTGACAGGGGCCTGCCGTGGTCGTCCTCGTCTCTTAGCCATCAGGGTCTTTTTGCTGCTGGAGTTTGACGGGGTACCAGATTCATTCTAGTAGTGCCGATTCCTTTCTCTTGTGATTGATTTATTTTAGAGCTAGCAGCTGCGCTGAGTAGTAGCAATCTGATGGTTGGCTTGGTAGAAACAATCTGCTAGCTAGACTGCTTAGGTACAAGGCTTTGATGCGGTGATGAACTGCTTTGGCACCAATAACCTGCTGGGCAATGCAATTTGTGCTGGGTTGGTTACTGTAGTCATCTTGGATCAGTGAAGATCTAATAAACTTTGGATCTGAATTTAGTTAAGGGGTGTGAGTTTTGACGTGCTTCTAAGAAAAAGAAAAAGTAAATCTCGTGTTAAAGCAGATCTTCTAGTTACTTGCTGGTCGCACCAACTCAACTAGTGTACATATGAATTGCTACTGTAATCTAGTTCTGATAGTTTGCATAGAAACTGCCGGTGTGGTGGTGACTTCTGTTGTAGCAATTCACACAAGTATCCATGTATTAAGTTTTTGGTACGGTATTTTGATAGTGGTTTAAACCACAGTTCCTGGAAATTTGGATGCGAGGGCGACAGTTGAACGTCAAGTTCTAAGGCAAGTGCATGTTGGATTTTTCTGTCTTTTGGTTGCCTCTGTTGGTTTTTTGTCATTTCACCTGTTCAGATTTGTTGTTTCTACACTACGTCGTGTTCAGTTTCTCCAAATTAGGCGTTCAGTTCAGATATATGTCGACATTTCCGGTGATGACCGTTGTGAAATGTCCACTATGTCTATTTCAGCCTCTGAAGCTGAGCGACACAGGGATGTGTCCATTCCAGAGAGCCCCAGTTGTGAAAGTATTCAGTATACCGGAAAAATTATGTCTTCTATTTAGTATTAAATTTTTGAAACTTTCGGTTCTTATGGTACTTGGCTGAGTATACCTTTAATCACACCTGTTTCCTTCTTGGTTTTATTTGGTTTTCAGGTACTCGGAATGGCAGCATGCATGGGCAGGAATAGCACACTTTCTCTCTACACGTCACGTCATACACACTACTTAGATAATATACACCCGTATCATACCTTGGAGATTTATGGATTGCTGAACTACCTAGCTTCGTATTAGTTTTCTTATTTTGGTCTAGCGTGAGCCTTTGGTCACTTGAGTGCAATTCCGTATATCTGTTGGACGGTTTGAGAACTATAGATTGTGTGCTTGGTGTTTGCGAACTATATACTGTTGCAATATGTTGATTATTTCTAATTTTCCTGCCGTGGATGTCCCCATAAACAAAGGAGGTACTGTATGATTTTTTAGGTTTTCCTAAACTTGGTGTTATTTAGCTAGAGGGGTAGCATCGTCAGGTAGGCCAATACCTGGGGTGTTCACCTCATAGGATGATAAACATGACATGAGATGGACATTTGAATCTACACAAGGGTACCCATCCAACTATTATAAAACACAAGATCCCAGCATCCAACTTTCTTGAATCTCTGATGTCTTCTTAATTTTCATTACAAGCATGTTTCCAAGTAAAGAGAATACAGCTATTTTGGCTACTATAAAGGCAAACTGAATGTTGGGAATAAATTAAAATACCTGGTCCATCAAGTATTGCACAAGATCTTTCACTCCTTTGCCTTTTAGCCCAGATACCATGAAGTACCTAACAAATACTCCAAGCAACTTTAATCAGGCATATGAAGAATGTAAGGCAATGTAAACTCCAATGAAAATATGTGGTACCTCTCAAATCCAGGAAGATCTTCAAACTCCTTTGCGACTTTCAGCAAATCTTTTTTGTTTTCCACTAGATCAACCTTATTCATGCATAATATACGCTTCTGGTTTGGGTTTACCTCGGCACCCAATCTTTTGATTAACTTTATTACTCGTGAATCAGGCCTGCATAAATGAACATATGGTTAAGTGATGTCCTTATCATGACCTTCAAATAATCTGGCACTTGAAAATTTGGCTGGAAAACCTGATAGAAAATAAATAAATAAAATAGATAAGAGATCGAGACTTTACATATTCAGATGCCTGTTGACATCAAACATGACTATTAGTAAATCGTAGAGATTAACTGAGCTCCAGGCACTCTCCACACGAACAGTGACATCCCTATGAGGAAGTCCATGATGCCCTAACATGAGCCCTGGGGTATCAAAAAAGCACTGCAGAGAATTTTATGAGCTGAAAACAACTCAAACCAAGACAATTTTGAACATGGTTCTGGAATGCATTCTGTAGCAGGTATTTAATTATTGGTACTAATTTGTTATGATGGATTATGCTCTGCATTAAACTTACAAAAATTCTTAATTTTCATAGAATAAATAGATGCAATGAGCCAAATTGTATTGGCGCTACTTATGTAATGAGATTTCTTAATGTTAATGCAGTCAGTAACTTGCCAAATACAAGCACTGGATGGCATCAAACATAATACTCATCATTTTCAAATTCCAATTAATTGTCAAAGAAGATTTCTCTTTTAAGCAATTACACTAATTATTTGTCGAACATAACACAAGCAGATATATTTGATAAAGAACATACTATCTGAGTTTTCCCTTTTGTCAGCACCCCCAAAATTTCATGAGTTGTTGTATTTGTCTTGCGGGAGACCGCAGCCACTTTTGAGCCAACCTGTTAGCAGATATGAACAAGGAAGCATAAGGTATCACTATGGTTAGATGGCACTTTTACTGTACCAAACTGAAAACTACAAGAAATACATCCACAGGAAATGCGTCATATTGGCAGCACTGAAAGCATCAATTGAACCATCCAATATTAATAATCCCTACGTTCCTGAACAGATATCTTAGTAGAACTTTTTATGATACAAATACACATTTAGGGAAAAAACACATTACCCCTGATTGGTCTTGAATGGATCAAGTTACTCTAGTATGTAATAAATGACATCGGAAATAGACAAATAGAGAGATATAGAAGGGAGAAATCGGTGCAGGTTATCTCCAAATCATAGAATGACATGTAGCTTTTGACGGTCTTACAACAAGCTTAATAACTATGCATTATCTCCCCTTAGTACCAAGCGACTGAAGATGCAGCCTCCTACTATGAAACCCATGTGACGAACTCTATTATCGACACATTCATGGAACACATAAAGATGGACCAGAGAGCCCACTTACCACGGTGTTGGTGAGCGACGACTTGCCGGCATTTGGCGCGCCGACGATCCCGACGGAGAGCGACATCTGGTCCTCCTCCCTGACCTCCCCAGGCTCTTCCTCGTCCTCGTCGGGCGGCTCCATCGCCGCCTCGAGTAGAGCTAGCGCCACCTCCCGCGACCTCTCCTCCTCCACCGGATCCTCCACGCTCATACCCGAATTATTCTCCCCAAATAGCGCCTCGTCGGCACGCGCGCGGAGAGAGGGATCGAAGCGGAGCTTCCGCAGAGCGGAGACAGGGTTGTGTGTGCGTGCGGCGGAGGATGGGGCGGGTTCCGAGGGTGGGAGGGAGAAGTCGGCGCTGTTAAAATCAGCTTCAGGGGCGGCGGAGTCGGAGTCTGAGGAGGCTCCAGCGGCGGAGGAGGAAGTGGAGAGGAGGCGGAGGACGGGGAGAGGGAAGTGGGTGGTAGGGGACGCTAGCGTCTGAAGGGGGCGGAGAGCTCGGATGACGCGGCGCATGGCGGCGGATGAGGCGGCGGCGCCCGGCGGCGGAGGGTTTAAGGTTGGTTTTTTGCAGAGATGCGGGGAGAAAGGAGGAATGGAACGAGAAGGTGTCTAACGGGCTTTGTGGGCCTTTGGTTATGCTCCTGCGGATGTGATTGGGCATTGGTCAGTTTGTCACCCGTTGGCCGTAGTCGGGGTAAGAGCAAACGACGAATCATAAAACGCGAGTTCAGAATCTGTATTAGGGTTTTATGGTTTTGAAAGTCGCGGGCGCCGCGACACAAACCAAACCTATAAAATTATGATTTTAGGGTTTTGCACATATGAAGATTTCACATGTATAAATGATATAATTAAATAAAAAGAACACAAATAGAATAAGTATCCAAATTATTACAAAAATAGTTTGAATCAAATTACAATAATAGTTTCAATCAAATTACAACAATAATTTCAAACAAATAATGAAAGATTCCGAATGCAAATGAATGTCTCAACAATAGGAAATGAAATGAATGAATAAATAAGGGAATCATTTTGCCTCGTGAAGCTGCCAATGGTGCTCTATGAGATCTTGGTTGAGTTGAGTGTGCGTGGGCGAGTCTTCAATTTGCCGATATGTCTCAAGGAATGCTTGGATATGATCTTGGTTCCTTTTCGGCCTCACTCGGCTACCAACATTGTCAAAGAAAAATTCCAAGTTCATGTTCCTCTCATCTTTAATGATCATGTTGTGAAGAATGACACAAGATTTTATGATGTTTATGAGACTTTTCTTGTCCCAAAAACGAGTCTGGTCAAGAACAATAAGAAACACCTCCCCATTGCATCTACTATCATTTTTACTTTCTGTAATTTATTATTTCGAAAATATAAAAATACTTTTCCTACTTGCAATCACTCATAAAAACCCCAAAACGACTCTACTATCTTTCATATCATCTAGTTTGCATTACTTTATATTACTTTACTTTATTTAATTTTGTTTGTTTTATATTTCATTTTATATTACTAATACGAAACCTTGTGCTTGACAACCACTTGGTGGATTTGGGGACACAAGACAAATTATTTTACTTTACAGGTTGCTTGAAGAGGTGAAGACCAATACCCTTCTATAACCAATTCCTCTAGAGTTCAATATAAACCCTCGAGTCACTCTTATGGGGAAAAGAAGCTTGCTACAATACTCTACACTTTGAGTCCCAACGAAAAGTGGCCACGTTTATTGCCATCAGGCATGAGGCGCCCAAACTTTAGGCTGCCCCCGGGTCGCTCGTGCGAGGCGACTCCGGAATGTCCTCCTCCAAACCCTAGAAGTCGTCGTCGGGACCTCTTCCTCCGACCGCTGCTGCCGCCGGTCTGGCGGCCACGTCTTGTTCGCCGAAGGCAATGGGCGGTTTGCGCGGCCTCGGCCAATCTCCTTCGCCCGGGGTGTAGGCACCTTGGGGTTGCGCAGATGGTTCTAGGCTACGAATGGCGGCGCTCCAAGGCGATGCAGTCCAGCAGCTCGGATGGGGGCGCGGAGGAGCAGATGGGGATCTGGTGCGATCGTGGAGGCGGTGGCTGCCCTGCGGCGATGATGCATCCCGGCTTTAGTCCAATATATGGGTTCGGTCGTGGGCTCGAAAGGTCCAAAGGCTGACCCACTTGTTCCGCTCGCTGGAAGCCGGTCGGTGTGGGGACTGCTCGTTCGACCCAAATAATGGTGGCGGTCCTAGGGTTCCTTCAGCGCGAAGACGAAGATCTACTTGTTGCATGCCCTTGTTGATCTGTCCTGGGGAGGCGAGTTCCAGAAGACTCCATCGGCGAACTCTCATGGGCGCATCATGTCTAAAGATTGCTGGATCGGAAGGTATTCGGTGTGCGTACCCATGTTTTTTCTGACCGTTTGGTTTCAGCGGAAGCGTTGCGAAGCTCTGCTGTTTGTTACCATCATGTGTGTGAGACCATGACGCATGGCTTAATAGGATTGATAGTATACCCATACCAAAAAGTTGCAACTTCTTTTCCGAAAGCTCATCTGAAAAGAATTCTGAGGTTAAACGTGCTTAGCCTATATCAATTTGAGAATGGGTGATTGCCCGGGAAGTGGGTACCGGGGTGCGCACGAGTGAGGGAAAAGTGCGCAAAAAAGACTAGTGTTGTTCGTGGGGTTAGTTTAGAGATCCTATTTAGCTACCAGGAGTGACAGCCGCTGGACCGGAGAGGCCAGAGTGTTACAAGTGTATCAGTCAATCCTCATGGTTATATGGGTGTGTGCGGGTCAGTGACGGATATGTGGAGCATGACACATGTGGCCCTAAGTAGACACGACATGGCACATGGGCTAGCACTGGCCGCACAGACATATGCCAAGAGGGGTGTTCCTGGCTTGTGGTTGATCGACGAGGGCGTCGATCTTCTAAGGATAGGTGTATGTGAGACCCTGGCACATGGCTTAACAGGATTGATAGTATACCAATATCAACAAGTTGTAACTTTTTTTTCGGAAGCTCATCTGAAAAGAACTCTGAGGTTAAGCGTGCTTGGCCTAGAGCAATTTGAGGATGGGTGACCGACCGGGAAATGGGTACCGGGTGCGCGCACGAGTGAGGACAAAGTACGCAGTACCGGGTGCGCACGGGTTGGACCACTGATATTGTTCTGATTGTATTAATGTCGCTGCTTTAAAAATATATTCTCTATATGGAAACTTTTTTTGTAATTTTTTTTCTTGCATTGTGCATCCGTAAGACCGTTGGGACATGCGTTGTTATATAAACCTATCTCCACGATATTAATATATACTCCCTCTGTTTCAAATTACTCCGCGCGCACTCTTATCTAGGTGGCTAATACTCTCTTATTTTTTATCCAAAAAAATCCTAGAACTTTTGAACCAGATAGTATGAAATATGTACTAGCTATTTCAAAAATCCCGGGAATTTTTTGAACGAAAAATAAGAATACTAGCTCACCTAGATAAGCGTGCGCGCGGAGTAATTTGAAAGAGAGGGAGTACTACTTTCAAATAAAAATGTGGTCGTTGCCTTCCCCTTCAAGATCAGCTTTGATTTGGGCATTGTCCACTGATTCCAACACTCCCGTGCACGTACGAAAGGGAATAATGTCGTCATGTTGCAGACCTGCGATCTTTGCTAGCTTCAGTTCAAGATCTACCGGAAGAGAGAGGTGCGTCGCACATAAATGTCTTTGCAAAAAGGAAGGGTGCTAAAAAAATACTGGAGCGTTGTTCAAAGCATCCTGTTCTGCCAACCATTGGACAGTGCAGGCCCAGTCCCTTCTGACTTCTGATCTCAGCATGGACGCTCAAATTTTCTTGGCATATATTCCTCCTCGGAAGAGAACACATAGAGGAGGACCATGCGCCGTGACACCCATGTCATGCATGCCCAACCGCTCAAGCTTCTGATGGAAAACCAAATAAAATCTTTGGCCTTGATATCTTGAACTATCAGCATCATGTTCTAGGAATAATATTCAAAGTTGGGAAAGGTATGTCAAGTTATGCTCAAGGGCCCCGTTTGTATCATGTTCTAGGAATAATATTCAAACTTGGGAAAGGTATGCCAAGTCATGCTCAAGGCCGCGTTTAAAACACAGGAACTAAAAATGTAGAAATAGGAAAAACACAATATTTCAAGAACGGAGGAATAGGAAAAACGTAGGATTGACATGACATTTCATATGAAATCCTACAAAAATGTAAACGCAGGAATCTGCATCAGTAATTGCTTGGTTGTATCACAGAAAACGGGGGAAGTTCCGCGAAGAAATAAGTGCATGCCACAGTTGTCATTGAGACAAGTTGTGCTTAAACCTGTTCTGATTTTCCTGCAGTGTACAAGGCAGTTTGGCAGAAAAGACTGATGAACTTGTTATGGAATTCTCGAGACAAGATTTACAGCCTACGCTATATGCTTCTTGATGGTGGGGAAGTAGCTCCCCTGTAAATGTGCAATGGACACATCTTAACGGAATTGGACTGTTTATTCAGTGAAAAAAAAATCAGATGTCATTTCCTTGGAAAAGGAGGAGAACCCAAGTAACAATCTGTACATTCCGTTGATTTCCACAAGGTAGGCTACCTTTGTACTGCAAAGATTCACCCACAAATATCAGCTCAAGTACCACTGTCCCCACTATTGCTACCGCTTCAGCCTACACCTAATTTTGTGGAGACTTGCTCTCAAGGGATGCAGCCATGTCCTCAAGTTTTTGGCTTCCTCTAGCTTTCCTTTACTCTCTAAGGTTTGGTCACATTCAAGCATCTTTTGCCTCAACTCTGGTTGATGGAGATGTGACAGATGATGCAATAACGCGATGATGAAGCAGACCCTGTCTGCGATAAGCAAGGATCAGGGTCTTTAGGATGGATGAAGGTGCACAGAAATGCATTTATCAGTTGATGCTGTCATGCCCATTTGGCAAGCAGGGACATCAGCCCTGCGCCCATGAAAAGTGCGAGGTAGGTTGCCAGCTGAAGCTTTGTATTCGCCTGCAGCTTCGGATTGTTGAAATCTGAAGCTAGGAGATCAACCAGGGCCATGTAGATCAAAATCCCTGCCGCTGCCGAGTTGAAGACCCCCTCGACGACTAGCGCGACCGAGCTATGCTTGCTATAGCTGGCTGTGATGGCGATGCCCAGTGCGATGCCTATGGGAGCGGTGAAGGAGAAGAAGGTTGCCATGAGCACCGTTGCCTTCGCCCTGAATTTCGCCTGGAGAAAGAAAATGAGGACCAAAGTGTGTCAAACTTCTTTTCTTCTTTTTCTCGCAAAAAAAAAATCTTGTTCTTTTTCTTTTGATATCCAAACTGTTATGGACACGTAGACAAAGCTTGAAACTCCTATAAGTCCATTCACTAAAGGCGATCCTATCCTTGTGCTTCCAAATTTCCTCCCTAAATAGCCTGAACCAATAATTGGGGGTCCCTACTACTATATGCTGCTTCTGATGTACAATGTAGACACTAGTGAAGTGAGTGACACGTCATTTCATCCCAACTACAAATATCTCCATTTGTGTGTCATCTTATTCGCTCGTTTGATAGAACAATTTCACTACTTGGACATCCCATTCAACATGGCCATGAACCTTATGTGTCTGTTAACTGAATTAGCATCAAGATACTTTTTTTCTTCACTTTTCAGCATCAGAAAAGCCACCGGTAGGTTGTTCATTATGTCTGAAAGTAAATTTTGCCTTGTTATACCTGAACAATGCAACCTCCAAGGCCAATGCCCTCGAAGAACTGATGGAAGCTGAGTGCTCCAACGAGGGGCCTGATGGTCGTTGGCCTCAGCGATGCGCCCAAGGACACCCCAATGATCACCGAGTGCACCAAGATTCCCAGCTCCAAGACCTGCACAACATATAGGCATTAGCCTGTTACTATCTATAGGCAGTGCCAAGCTTGGTACTCCCTCCGATTCATATTACTTGTCGTTGAAATGGATGTATCTAGTACTAAAACATGTCTAGATACATTTATTTTAGTGACAAGTAATATGGATCAGAGGGGGTAGTACATTCAGTCACTACAAAATGCCAAGTTGGTTGCAGAATCTGTAGATGGTGTAAATTTCCCAAATTTGTAAGGCTAGGGAGGGAAGCTTCATCTTCAAATGCAGAGTGGCCGACACATCACATCGGAGCAAGGCATTGATCCTTTTGTCCTCATTTGGATTCTCTAATTTTAGACTGTGACGACACGGATGCCTACCAGTACTGTGGGAGATATTTAATTATTTTAGCAATTTCTCAACTGATGTAGAATCCAAGCGGCTAGCACTTTCATTTTGTCTTTGTAATAACCAGTCTCGATCAAAATTCGATTGTCTGAATTATTGGGATGTGCTGTTCTAGCGGAAAATCTCAGGACTTTTGGTACTGCATGCAGGAAGCGAATCTTAGATTACCAGTTGGAAAGGGGGATCACCTGAGAGACCACTCTGTGACGGATTGTTTCGGCGGCCGAGGCATCTTCCGGCGAGCTGGCGGCTGCCGCCCCCCCGTGTCCGTGCGCGTGGCCGTGCGTGGCGTGCGTGTGCACGTGGAGGTGCCCCGCGTGGTCGGCGCCGCCCCGCTCCTCGTCCCCGGCGGCGTCGTCGTCGACGGGACGCGGCTTCTTGAAGTGCGAGCGGGTGTAGTACCCGGCGGCGAGGGAGTCGACCATCATGGTGCCCATGGCGGCGGCCATGGCCACGAGCCCGGCGAATGGGAACCCGCCCCTGGCGCCTCCGCTGCAGGGCGAGGCGAGCGCGTCGAAGGCGGCCGGCAGGATGTGCACCATGCCGGTGGCGAGGATGACCCCGGCGGCGAAGGCCTTCACGGCGAAGAAGACGTCGCCGTCGGGGCTCAGCGCGGCGGAAGAGCGGCCCAGCACGGGCACCAGCACCCCCGCGGCACCCGCCGCCAGGATGGACGCGATGGCGACGAACTTGAGCCGCAGCGCCCCGCGCGCGTCCTCCTCCGTGGCGGCGGCCTCCGCCGCATTATCGGCGCCGCAGTCGCACCCCGCCCCGGCCGCCGCCGGCGCGACGAACAGCAGCGCGAGCCAGAGAAATACGAGAGCTCGCGAGGCGTCCATGTCGTGTGCGAGCGGGCGTTCGTATGGGAAGGGAACAGGGAGGCGGCGCCGAGCGCGCTGGCTTTTTTTATAGGACCGGGGAGTGTGTCATGGTGTGCTCATTCTCGCAGAGTTGCCTCTGTTGCTTCTGTGCCGCTTTACCCCGAGATCGATCTCGGCCGTCGGGTTGGGTCCAAAGCTGGAGTGGAGTGCGTCCTGGCCGGCGACTTGGTACGAAAAGCGTCAACGGGATTATCCGACGCAACATTGGGTTGCCCTGAAGTTTTTTAAATATAATTTGTATTTCCTCCGTTTCAAAATATAAAATGTTTTAGATTTATCTAGACTTTTTTTAATATGTAGATTCATTTTAAATATAAGTAAATCTACATACTAAAAATAGTCTAGATATATTTGTTTTACAAAATTAAAATATCTTATATTTTAAAACGGATGGAGTATTACTCAAAAACATCAGAGATTACAATATAGCATATGCTTGTCAAATTCTCTAGACCAAAGGCAAGACATGACATATCCCGATCAAAATTAATGGACTCGATACATTCGAATCTAATCAAATATGTGTATTAATTTTTATATATTTGAATCTTAATAAATATAATTCCATTAATTTAGTACGATAATTTATTGCAGTAAAGTTTGTCTAGAAATGATTACTAGAATTCCGGCATCGTCTACTAGTGGGTGTAGTCTATCAGTTAGAGCTACTATGGTGGCGCAAAAACGACAAGTTTGGCTACAACGTTGGTAAGAATCTTGAGGATTATGCTTTTTGTTGAATTTTCCTATGTTCGTTGGTTCAGTTATCTCATTATATGTAGTTGTAATCAATGTTACTCTCTTGGCGACCATGGCAACGAGTTCTTCCTAGGTGGCCAATTTGATGGCGACCCTGAATTTTCTCGAAACAGTCTTTCTTCCCGTTTTATAAATAAAGCATAATCATCCAAGTACGATATAATCTCCAAACCAAAGTAAAATGAAAGAGCGTCCGCTAGGGCAACGACATAGTAATGCCAAAAAAGAAAAAAGGCACGATACAAAGCGCCTCTAAGGACACTCAAAGGACCGGCGGTAAAGCATACTGGCATGTCATGACCAGAAGAGATTGAATCATGCCGTCCAACTGCCCCGTGTCCTGTTGCCTAGAAAATGGGTGCCACTGCTGAAGAAAAGCAAACAGTTTAAAGATGGAACCAGACGTACATCGAGGGAATACTTTTTCAATAACCATCTTGTTACATATGTTCCATATGATTCAGGTCAATGGAACAAACACTAACCATAAGGGGCGGCGTCTCTTATCGGTACAGGTTGCCTCAATTTCGATAAACTCTTCGAGGTCTGAGCCTGCTAGACAGGCCCTAGAACCTCTTGAATAAAGCTCAAAGAAAATGGGCAAGCAGGACATGAGAACATGACGCGTATCCCCGTTTTCAGGCCCCCACAAAATGGATAACGGCCATCCCCCGACCCATGCCGCTTAGACACCTCCACCCCTGAGGGTAGACAATCCCGAAGTAGCTACCATACAAAAATCTTGAGATTAAGTGGGAGCAGCACATTCCAAAGGGGGGTAGTCCAGGGTAGCAAGGGTGGAAGTGCAGAGATGCCGCCGAGAGGAGGGAGGGTGAATAGACGGTTATTTTTTTTTAAAGATGGATTCACCAAATGTGGAATAAAACTAGCATTTACTTTGTCAATCATAAAGCCTATAAATACTATGGTCCCCCTATATGCAGCAACAACTTATGCTAAGCAAGACAAGCAACAAGGTGATAGCAACATAGATTACTTCATACCACAAAAAGAGCTTCCATTTTGTCATTTCAATAGTTCGTTTGCTATAAGCTTTCTGATACATAGTAACCTAATTCCTTCGACCATGAGATTATGTTAATCACCATCACCGGAAGGATGCTTTGATGACATCAAACACCGCACCATAACTGGGTGATTATAAAGGTGGCATTGAGTGTTCAAAAAGTATGCGTTGAGGCATATGGATCAAGAGTGAGATTTATCCATCCATATGACGAATAGATATATTTTGGGCCCTCGCGGTGGAATGTCATCCAATTAGCTTGCAAGCATGTGACTGGCTCACAAGGGATCACATATCACGGGAACGAGAAAAGAATACTTATCGGTAATGAGGTTGAACTAGGTATGCAGAGATACCGACGATCAAACCTCGGATAAGTAAAATATCGCAAGACAAAGGGAAATTGGTATCATATGTAAATGGTTCATTCGATCGCAAAGTAATCGTTGAAATATGTGGGAGCCATATGAATTTCCAGATTCCTCTATTGGTTATTGATCGGATAAGTGTCTCGGTCATGTCCGCATAATTCACGAACTGTAGGGAGACACACTTAAGGATTCAATATTGTTTAGTAGATATGGAATGCAATTAGGGAGACCGAATGTTGTTCGGAATCTCGAATGGGATCTGGTATATCACGAGGAGATCCGGAATGGTCCGAAGAATAAGATTCATATAAGGAAAGTCCAATTCCAGAGTTCGGAAATGATTCCGGTGTTTTCACCGGAATGATCTAGAAGGGTCTAAAAGGTTCACCGGACCGAATAGGGAAAGGTGCATGAATGTGTCATGACTAAGTGGAATGATTGCGTCATGGCCTAGGTCGCTTGGTTAGGCATTTGAAAGAAAGAAATTAAAATCCAAATTGAAAGTCAAAAGGCAAGTTTGAAAAGTCAAACTGGGACAATGTATCCTGGTGGAGGAAGGAAAGAATCCTTCTCTCCCTCCACCACAAGCCAAGTAGGAGAAGGAGTTGGGGAAGGATTCAAACTCCCCTCTCCCAATATGCCCTCCCTCTCATATATAGAGGGGAGGGGGTTCCCCCCAAGAACACAACACCAGCCCCTCCCCACAACGCCGCTGCCGCTGCCCTAGCGCCGCCGCCGCCTAGCGTCACCGCCGCCACACCAAGTCGCCGCCGCCCTAGCCGCCGCTGACCACCTCCTCCTCTCCGGCTTCTAAACCCTAGATTTCCAGGGAAACCCTAATACTCCACCATAACCCGATCCGGCTTAGGCGAAGCCCTGCGGGATCTCCCCTCTACTTCCGACACCATGTCGTCGTGCTGCCGGAATCACGAGGAGAGAACTACAACCTCCGCTTCCTGCTGGAACAAGGGAGAGGAAGGTCTTCATCGAGTACCGAACGTGTGACCAAATGCGGAAGCGTTGCTGGAAGGATCGTCTACGTGATCTTGAGATCGGCAAGTGTATGACTGCATCACCCACGAGAATCTGCTCTTGTTAACCGCTTTGGAATCTTCGAGGGTGAGTACTCTAATCGACTCGTTGATACAATCTAGTAGATAGATCTTGGCTTGTTTGTGTTCATGCGGTAGAATTTTTTTGTTTTCCATGCTACAAACCCCTACAGTTAGTTGGGAGACTGGGTTTAGGATAGATAACCGTACTATCAAGAGGGGCTCTCAAGCGGGTGTTTCGATTGCATCGTTCAGAGAGAGCTCAAACCTTTGCATTCATAGCATTATATTTCTTGGTTTTTATTTGGTTCTTGTTCATGAGAGAATCTAGAACTTGTGGTCATCATCATAACAATCTCTAGTTCATCAAATAAGGATTTCACTTGCATATCTTATTGCGGTTTTGATCTTGCGAGTTTTCCGGCTCCACACCTTGGGAGATACATCATATATATATTATGGTATTTTCTCCCTAGGTGATACCCAATATATATTCGTCGTTATCTTTCCAACAAAATTTGTTTTGTCTCGTTTGGAGTTCGGATGCGAAAGTTATTGTAGTTTTGGTTTCTGGAATTTCCCTGGCCGGAAGTTCCGGCTACCCATCGGAAGTTCCACTAGGGCATTTTGCCGCCGGAAGTTCTGGTAGAAGTTTCGGTTCTACTTCTGCTCACGTATTTTATTCTCTCTGTCTGGTTTGTTGTATTTGACAGAATTTGGATCGGAAGTTTTGGCGGTAATACCGCCCCCGCCGGAAGTTTTGGCCAGGGACCGGAAGTTCCGTTTAGGCCTAGTTGCCGCCGGAAGTTCCGATTGAAAATCTGTCTCTCGTTCCGCTCACGATCAGAAACTTCTGTTTTAGTGTCATATTTGACGAAACTTCAGTCGGAATTTGCACCGGTAGTTCCGCTCCCACCGAAAGTTCCGGCTAGGCTCGTGTTTTCAGTCTTTCGCATCGTAGTTTTCTGACTGTTGGTTGAGTGCCACCGGAAGTTCCGGTCAGGGTCGTGAATGCCCATAACGGGCAAATCTAGGAGCCCTTTAAAAGGGGCTCCTCTTCCCCTTCGTGGGCACTAGATCTTTTCTTGGTTCTTGGCTTTCTCTCTCTCCTCCATTGTTGACCTTGAAGAGCTTGTTCCCCTCCCTTTCCCCTCCCATGATTCTTGCATCTTTTTGAGGGATTTGAGAGAGGAGATCTAGATCTACAATCCCCCAAGCCAAATCCCCTTTTTGTGAAGGAATCATTGGGATCTAGATCTTGGAGAGTTTTGTGTTCTCCTCTTGTGTTCTTCCTCCCTTATTCCCCCAATAGCTTTTGTAGCTTTGTTGGAATCTGAGAGAGAAGGACTTGCCTCTTGCATTTGTTGCATAGGTTTGAGTTCTCCTCAGAGATTCGGAGAGTACAAGCTTGTGGGCTTGCTACTCTTGGGTTTTTGGAACCCTAGACGGTTGTGTGGTTGGATTGTTAACCTTTTGTGGTCTTGTTGACCTTTTGTGGTCTTGTAGCCTTTTGTGGCTTTGTTGGCCTTTTGTGGCATTGTAACCTTTTGTGGCTTTATTGTTGGGAGCCTCCAATTGAGTTGTGGAGTTAGCCCCAATCTTGTATGGGTTCGGTGACCACCCTCAAGCGTCCCATAGTGGAGCGAGTGCCCGCCTTTTGTGGTGCGCACTCGGGAGAATAGGGTGAGCCTTTTGTGGTGTCGGTGAGTTGCGTGCTTCCGCATCCGGGGTGAGGCCTTGTGTGGCGTTAGGTGAGCATCGAGCCACCACACCTCGAGATTAGCCATTTGTGGCGTTCGGAGAGCATTGCGCCATCGCACATCTCCAATGGAGACGTAGCTTCTTTGGAAGTAAACTTCGGAAAACAAATCTTTGTCTCCGCGTCTTTCGGTTTTCTCTCAACCGAGCCCTTTACTTATGCACTTTACTTTGTGATAGACATCGTGCTTGAAGTTTTTATATCTTGCTATCACCTTGTTATTTGTATTTCTTATCATAGGTTATCGGTGCACTTAGGTGAACCTAGTAGCTAGGTTTTGTGATCAATAAATTAAACGTTAGTTTTATTCCGCATTTAATTGAGCCTAAACCATAATAATTTTAAAAGCCTATTCACCCCCTCTAGGCGACATCCATTGCACTTTCACTTGCCTCTGCTTTAGAAGGCCAAAAGGCGGCCCTCCCAAGCCATTTGCTGCTGGCTGTGCTTCAACCTACAGGAGCGATGCCATTACGGATGCCTTCTTTTCGCTCTGTCCTGGCGCTTCCCGGCGTCCCCGCCCCAAGTGGTTCGTCCCCGGCGAAGGTGAGGCTGGCCAAGTCGTAGAAGCACATGCTCAGTGGAGAAGGATCTGGTTGCTTTTTTCCAGATATTTTCAGGGTCCTTTGTGTAAAAGTGTAGGTCCTTGTTTTAATTTATGTTTATTTTGGGGCCTCTTTGCAATCTGTAACCCACCGTTGAATGAAAGGAGTTCCTAGGGCCTTCTAAATCCACTCATGGATTAGAACCAAATAAGAACCAAGAAAGATGATTCCAAGTATGCAAAGGTTTGAGATCTCTCTGAAATATATGATCAAGTTACTCACTCGAGAGACACTCTTGATAGTACAGTTACCTATCCTATAAACTGGTCTCCCAACTAAAAACATGAGACCGGCAAAAGGTAAAACATATCAAGATCATACCTTTGCCTTGAGCATTCCACTTGATCTTGATGTAGATGATCTTGTCCTCCTCAAGATGGAACCTCTTTCTTGAATGCTCTTGCTCGCGTTTGCTTGATGAAGACTTGTGAATTGCTCCCCCATACACCATTGGGAAACCACTTATTTGAACTTGTCTTCATCAATCCATGATCACCGAGGATGGCACGCTTCAAGCATGTGATCTCTTAGTGACAAAGCATCTTGAGCTTTCACTTTATTTCTTCTAACTCCATTAGAATGATGTCTTGAAGATACACATGAGAAATGCCATCTTCTTCTTCAAGACACTCTTGATATTATTTTATTTATCCTTCTTCTTCTACATGATTCCAATAGGCCCAAAGCCCTTGGATAATACTTCTTCTTCATTTCTTCTACCTTAAAGCCAACACATGGTCCAGGAGATTTCACTGGATAATTCCTACAAGTGTAACTCAATACAAACATTAGTACATAGAGATTGTCATGAATTACCAAAACCACACATGGGGACACACATGCCCTTTCAATAGGTCCTTGAAAAGGGCCCCGATAAGACGAACTAATGGAGGAAATCCCGGATGGGGATAGAAGCCAGGAAACACTATCAGCGGCCCTTGAGAGGGACTGGGGGATTCCTCCCAGGGCCTCGAATGTTGTGGCCTCCTCCATACCAAAGGTTCTTCGGAACGGGATGTTCTAGTTCCCCTCATGATACCCATTGGACACTAGGAGCAGCGGGTCACCGTAAATCTCAAATAGCGACGAGAACACAACTTTAAGTGGAGTGTCGAAGAACCAGGGTTCCTTCGCCATTGCCTGTGGAGAAGGAGATCCCACGACGGATCTCATGCTTGATATCCTGGATGGATCTCTAGAACTGGAAGCCCTCCCACCGTTCACAAGCCAGGTGAGGGTGTTCGCGTAGGTATTTGACTTTGATGAGTTGTAGCCATAGGTGGGTCCACCCTCCCTCCAGCTCGGGCGGCCTCCTGGGCTTGCCGGCAACGCTACGCCTTGTAAAACATGAGTTCTTTGAGAATTTTAACCCAAAAATAGCATGGTAGGCATGTTTGGCCATGCTTCTACAAAAATCTGGTCCGCCGTTGGTTGTAGCCAAAGATCTCCATCGTCAGTAAGGATACGTCACACCCATTTCAGCACAAGTGTCGTATTAAAACGGCGCGAGTTTAAAATGCCTATGCCATTGAGATCCTTAGAGACGCAAATATCCGCTCATTTCACCATATGCTATCTTTGATGCCCATCTCTCGCTAGCCAAAAAGGCCGTGACAACTCTAGCGAACTCGTCGTGAGTTCTTTTAGAAAGGAGGTATAAGCCATAATATGCATGAGTGGGCTGGATAAACATGCGTCAAGTAAGACAGTCTTGCTGCTAAAGTGGTGGGATTATGCTTGTTCGTAGCAGGTAAATGTCTGCCCTCTTACGAAAAATGGTACTGTACTACTTTTTTAGCTTACTCTCGACAAAAGAATGGCATAGTATTAGCACATGGAAAGAGCCCAACCGTCAGAAGACTAATCAAACTAGCAAGCAACGGTGTGGTATGTCGTGCCCCAAAAGTCGTGATTATGGGACAAAATTTGTGGAAAATAAGGCGTTGTATGACATTTCAGATATTTTTTACATTTGAAAAAAATAGCACGTAAGGCATGCATGCATCAAGTTGCAACAACGTAAAACAGAGATGTCATAATCGGTAGCGAAAGCAGACAGAAACTAGAAACTAGCCATGAAAAACGAGGACAGCAAAATTTACCGGACCGGGGGAAGACGACCGTAACCACAGAAACAGAATAGAACCGTGGTGGTACATCACAGTTTAAAATGTACTCGAAACCGAGAATTGGACACATCCAAAATAGAAAATACCGGGTCGGAAGACAAAAAAGGAAACATGCGCAAAGAGGTCACTCTCGCGACATAATAATCCCAGCCTAGAGCACCTCCGCTCTTCCGTGTTTTCAGACCGAAATCCAGCGTTAAATAGCGCCAGACAGATGTCACTTTCGGCTTGAAAACAACCAGTTTTTCACGTGCGTTCCCAAACCGAGTTCTCGAGTTTGGCCAAACTTCAATCAAACTTGGCAAAATTTGGGTGAATATAGGCGATTCCATTAGTATTGGCCAAGTTCATACATATTACATCAAATTTGGGTAAACACCCGAATTTCTACTTCATCGGGCTAAAAAAACTGAAAAACTTAGAAATACTACTAGATCTAGCCGATGCCGATAGCCGATACCGATGCCGAGGCGGCGGAGGACAAAGAACTTAGGTTGCCCATCCTCCTGGGCAGCCAGTTCGCCGCCGCGCCGCGCCTCGCCATGGGCGGCGACGAGCGTGGGAAGCCCAGCCTTGAGCGGTTGCCGACGGCGATATGCTCCAAGACGACGGTGAACGTCCGTCCCGGCGCACTCCACCAGCGCCACCGCGCCGCCGCATTGTTGCGCTTCGGCGGCGTGCCGGGCGGGCCTTCGTGGGCGGCGAGCTCCTGGTTTCAGCACTCGGCGAAGAACTGCTCCTAGTAAACTAGGTTACCAGGGTCTTCCGCGAGCTCCGAATCCTCCATCGCCGTGATGGTGGCTTGGATCTCCTCGACCATCTCGTCGTCCTGAGGCATCGGCGGCATCGACATGCCGCCGGCGCTGAGCTTCCAGTTGGGCGGGCACCGAAAGTAGGGCGACGCCATGTAGCCGGCGTCATGGAGAATTCGGGCCTCCCACGGCTAGAGGGTATGCCGGCCAAAGCCGTTCGCCCCCTAGGGGTCGCCTAGGTACCTCTCCGCCATTGGTTTCGTCGAGAGCTTCTTCTTCTCGTCGGAGGTGAAGTTCATGGCCGGGGGAATGGGGAGGCTTGAGAGTGTGGTCTGTGAACTAACAAGGGCGCCGAATTTTATAGCTGAAAGGGGCGCGAAGGCGGGAGGGGTGTAGCGGCGTGGGCGGGAAAACGCGAGCCGACGGGAAAGCGGGCCGGCGGTGGCACGCCATTAAGGCGACACACGGTCAACGAGATGGGCAGTCATTGCCCCGGCGGTCCGGCGCTAGAGCCGAGGCGAAGGGATGACGACGACTCGGCTTCCGCTTGCTGACAGGGCGGAACCATAAACGGAGCTATTTTTTTCGCTGATTATGCTACGTTCGGTGTTCCAAGATGTTTCTGGGTGTCCTGAGATCGGCCTGGAAATGTTGAACGAAAGTTAGGTCAAAACGACATTCTAAAAATATGACTGAGCCACTTTTCATCGTCCAGACGAAAATTTCATCCTGGAAATGGAACCGAGTGGAGATGCTCTTGCCGACGGACACAGAAGACAGAGGGAGATCATCGGGTGACCGAACATACATGTATCAGCTAGGGTCGGGTAGGCAACGTATTTAAGCACAAGTCGTGACGCCATTTGCCTTTCCCTTTTTCCGGCGGTGTTCCTTTTAGATGTGCAGGGTGTTGACACCATGTTGTCATCCGAGGCTTAGCCGAGCGGTTCTACACGGCGGCGGACCGCTTTGCCTTTCCTTTCCTTTCCTTTCCTGGCGACATTCTCCAGCTCCCTACCGAGTCCCGATCGCACGCCACTCTATCTTTTTCTTTTGACGACTCTACTCGCTACTCGCTAGCGCGCGCGTGTGATTCTTCCGTCATTAAGCCAGCGAAACATGGTGAACTAATCTTTTTTTTTTTTTGCGAAAAGATAACTGCTTTATTAATCAAGGAACAGGAGTTCCATCCTGAGTACAAACTACAAGAAGTTCATCTGGTACAGAACGTAACCAAACTTTTGTACACAGTTTTAAACGACCAAGCTGGGCAAGACTATGACTCACTCTATTTATTTCTCTAGGAACATGCAGCACCTGGCACTCCCTACCTCCACAGCACAACTGCTTTATTTCATGAATTATAGCAGCATAGCTAGATCTGTTAACCTCATTATCATTAATCATCTGCACTGCCTCCAAACAGTCAGACTCTAAAATTATAGGCTTGTCTGTCCATTGTAATGCCAAATTCATCCCATCAGCACATGCCTGAAGCTCGGACTCAAGAGGGCTATCACATTTGAAAAGATGGCGACAAGAGGAGAAGATAACAGTACCGAGTTCATCACGGAGTATCATGCCAGCGCCTCCCTCCATCGTATCAGCAGTCCATGAACCATCCACATTAAGTTTAGCCCAGCCTGGAGGTGGCTTAGACCATTTACAATTGAACTGTAACTTCTGGCTTTGATCCCCCTTGGTCCTTAGCCTCACAGAGGCCTGATCATATGCAATCACCGTTTTCCCTTTTGCTGCATCCGCCATTGGAGCTTGTTTGATGCAGAGTAGGGAATCCATATAGCTGCTTAAAAATCGACGAGAAGCTTCAATGGCCGGCGCCGGCTTGTGATGGATGATCTCATTACGAACATGCCAGATACGCCACCAGACCATCATCATCATCATGCGTTCCTGCTCAGATGCATGGGAAAGCACCTGCAAGATCCATTCCGCGCCAGTGTTGACGATGTCCTCACACGCTGGCAGTGGCCAAACGTCCTTCATTGCTTCCCAGAGATCTCTCGCCATGGGACATCTACAGAAGGCGTGGAAGGTATCCTCCCGTTCCAAGCCACAAAGGACACAAATGTCAGAAATAACAATATTGCGTTTATGTTTATTCTCCCAAGTAGCAAGACCATTGGTAGCAATACGCCATGCCAGGACGCGTACCTTAGGAGGAGCAGGGCACCCCCATACCGTGTCCCAGACGGCACGGCGACCGTCCGGTGCCCTGCTCGCGGCGCACATAGACGTGCGATGATTTAACTCCCATGCGTCCTTGTACGCGCTGCTGACGGAAAAGAGTCCCCTACGGTCAGGGGCCCAAGCAATTACATCATTGCACTGGCTTGTCGACAGCTTGATCTTGAGTATCTGCTCGGTGTCCGCCGCGCAGAAGTGCTTGCGTAGAAGTTCCCCATTCCATTCTCCAGCTTCGGTGATCAGCGCTGCCACTCGACGAAGACGACAGTCCCCTTGTATAGAGATGGGCCTGTACGAGGGTGGTCTAGGTAGCCAAGCATCCCGCCAGATACGTATCTGACTGCCATCGCCCACCCTCCATACAAGCCCTCTCTTAAGGAGCTCGAGGCCATACGTGATCGCCTGCCAGGTTGACGAAGCGTTACCTGCAAAGACAGTATCCTCAAGACGCCCGTTAGGATAATACCTGGCTTTTAAGACAGAAGCACACAAGCTGTCAGGCTTAACAATCAGCCGCCACGCCTGTCTCGCCAACAAGGCTTGGTTGAAGAGGCGAAAGTCACGGAAACCTAATCCACCACATTTTTTGGGACTAGTCAGAGCATCCCAAGACTTCCAATGGACCTTTCTTATCCCTTTCTTTGATCCCCACCAGTAGTTTCTCACCATGCGGTTTAGGTCGTCACATAAGGCCATGGGCAATTTAAAAACGCTCATGATGTAGGTTGGAATAGATTGGGCAACAGCTTTAATAAGTGTTTCCTTAGCAGCTTGGGACGGAAATGAATCACCCCATTCCATAAAACGTTTAGTGAATTTGACCTGCAGGTTTTGTAGTTTACCTCTGTTCATTCTACCTTCAGGCGTTGGCAGCCCTAAGTACTTGGCTTCGAATGCTCTGGCTGGCAGCTGCAAGGTCGCCCGAATCTGCTCCTGTATATGAGACGGACACCCTTGACCGAACATGATCGAGCACTTCTCCAGATTTATCAATTGTCCCGTGGCATGTGCATACGTACCAACAACCTCCCGTAACACCTCCGCTTGCTGATTTTCTGCCTTAAAGAAGAGTAGTGTGTCATCTGCAAAAAGGAGGTGCGAGACTCCTGGGGCTCTCGGGCACACCCTGACTGGAGTTATCTCATGTTGCAACACATGTTGTCTCAACAAAGCCGACAAGCCATCTGCCACAAAAAGGAACAAGAACGGGGAGAGGGGATCACCTTGCCGTAGCCCTCGCGACGGTGTGAACGAATCCAAGATGGCTCCATTAAATTTTACCGAGTACCTCACCGTGGTGACACACGTCATGATCCACTGCACCCACCGATGAGAGAAGCCTAACTTTTGCATCGTTCGCTCCAAGAAACCCCAGTCCACACGATCATATGCCTTAGATAGGTCCAACTTATACGCGCAGAAGCTTTTCTCTGGGTCCTTCTCCTGCTGAATATAATGGAAACACTCAAAAGCCAATAACGCATTATCTGTAATAAGACGCCCAGGTACAAATGCGGATTGGTTTGAAGATATTATTCCATCAAGGAGGGGACGCAACCTGTTAGCCAAGCACTTCGCCACTACCTTGTAGATGACATTACATAAGCTAATGGGCCTGAACTCGGAGACTTTCAACGGTTGAGCCACTTTGGGGATAAGCACAATGGTTGCATCATTTACTCCTGTTGGCATGATCCCGGAACGAAAGAATTCCTTCACTGCTGGTATAATCTCCTCCTTCAGAACAGCCCAATTGCGCTGGAAAAACCTTGCAGGAAAGCCATCCGGGCCAGGAGCCTTGAGAGGGCCGATCTGAAATAATGCATCTGCAATTTCCTTATCCGAGAATGCCGCACATAGTTTCTCATTCATATCCTCTGTAACCTTTTCCTCAAGTAGATCAAGGACTATAGAAGGGTCAAGGCTGGTATCAGCAGTGAACAATCTCTCAAAATATTCAGAGAACACATGCCTCATACCTTCTTGACTCGTGTATTCAGCGCCATGTTCATCAACAATTTTCTTGACTTTATTTTTACGTGCCCGCCAGACTGCCTTGTTGTGAAAAAATTTTGTGTTTCTATCCCCTTCACGTAGCCAATCAATTCTAGATCTCTGCATCCACATCATTTCTTCTCTATAAAGGAGTTCATTCATACTATTAGACACACGTCGTATTTCCTCACGATCGGCGTTCATGTTCAAAAGTTCTTCTAATCTGGACCGTGATTTCTCTAGTTGCCTTTTCACGCTACCAAACTTCTCCTTACTCCAGTGTTGCAAGTGTTGCATTACCCTGCCTAAACCAGACCGAATCTGTCCCAGATGATGTTTCGGTCCAGCAGCTTCCCATGCATTTGAAATGTGTTCAGGAAGTGAGGCATCCCTCTCCCACATTACTTCATACTGCCGCCGGTAGATTCTCGGACTTTCCTCCTCACCCTTTTCACACTCAAGGATGATTGGTCCATGATCAGAACAAGAGGATACCTTGTGCACAACCTTTGCTTCTGTAAATATATCACGCCACGCGTTGTCAGCAACAACACGATCAAGACGGACACGGACGTTGCGACGCCCTTTTCTCTTGTTATCATAAGTAAACGGGAGACCCGAGAAGCCCAAGTCAACCAAGCCACACACCTCAAGTGTATCTCTAAAGGCAAGCATTTGCGCCTCTGGGCGAGGAGTTGCCGAGAAATGTTCAAATGACCACATCGCTTCATTGAAGTCTCCGAGGACACACCAAGGAAGATCAGACTCATTCCTTAAATTCTGTAGCAGCGTCCACATATTATGTCTGTTCTCTGTGCGTGGCTCCCCATAAACACATGTAAGGCGCCAGGTTGGTTCATGATCCGACGCACGGATATGCACATCAATATATCTCTCACAACTTGACTGCACCTCCACATGAAGAGAGTCACACCAGAAGAGGGCAAGACCGCCACTCAGGCCGTCACTGTCCACTCCAGTGAAGCCACGCAGCCCTAATCTTCCTCTAAGCCTTCGAACCTTTTCAGCCTTCAGTCTAGTCTCACACAGGAAAAGAACACGTGCCCGGGTGTCTCTTACGAGCTCACCCAAATCTCGAACTGTCGGTTTGTTGCCAGCGCCCCGACAGTTCCAGCCACAGCAATTCATTGCCCCTGACGGGGCGCGTCGTGCATCCCCGTCAGTTGACCAGCGGCCCCAAAGCTGGTTGCCTCCAAATTTCCAACACCTTCCACTGGAATCTGCCCCGCCATCAGTTGACCAGCATCATTGTACCATACCCTACCCCTTTTCTGGCCGGCACTGTTTTCTATGTTTTCTCTCAGCACTATTGCTTGATCGATGGTTTTTGAGTTCACCTCTTCCTCCTTATGACTTGCCAATCTCTTCCCTAGCACCGAAGAGGCGTCCGCCATCGTCGTATCCGCACTGTTCTCTGAAGGCACCCACGAACTTAGGCCACGAATTGCTGGTATCATATCAGAGCTACCATGTGGAAAAGGTTGTTGGATAAAAGCCAAAGGTTGAACAAACACCGCCGTCCTCTGCTCAGATGGAACAATATCTTCCAAAGCTGGCATCTCATCTACAGGATTATTATTGATTGTGTCTCGTTGATTTAACAGTCTCTCACGGATGGATGTCAGTGACTCGTCTGGGTACTGAACTTGTAATGCTCTCAACATCGTCGCGATGTCCACATCAGTTCCCGCATCTCCCTGCTTTTCAGTACTGTCAAATCCATCTCTCACATCAACAGCCTCAGGAATTTTGGTTTCCACCCGTTTATACACTGGTCTAGATTTTCTCTTTAAAGTGGGCTTGCCCAACGAAGCTGAATTATCATCACACACCGAAAAATCTAGCCCCTTCTTTGCTGTTGTTTTATTGGCCGGATAGTTAGCCGGTAGTGGTATCTTAGACCACCAGAGTTCAAATTTCAGATTTAACGCTTTAGTGTCTTATAAAAGCGGAATATTTTTTTAGTGGGAGACGTCGTTTTCGTCGATAGCGAGGCGCCTGCACTGACTTCATCAATCTCAATAGCCTCGTGGCGCAGCCAAACGCCCAGCTGCCTCTATCATCGTCGTTGCCAGGGTGGGCGCCGCGGATCGCTCCGGAGGTGGGGATGGAGCTGGCGCACCTCCACCACTGCACGGCATCGTCGGCACCATGGCCCAGGCAGGTGATCGACCCGCCCGCACCCGCTCCGGCCCTGCCACCGGCCAACCTCTGGCCGCCGCCGGAGTATATCGACCTCGACCCCAAGATGGACGCGCCGGCGCCGGCGCGCGAAGATCGGTAGCTCGGGTTTAGGCTAGGACTAGTTTAATTTCGTTTTTTATATTATGAATGTAAATATGATTTTTCCAGTTTTTAGCGTAAACTATCTCTGTTTAAATTTAAAAGAAAAAAATGTCGTCCTGTTTGCCAGATGTGAATAAATAGGTAATGCGGCTAGACGCGGCTGGTCAAAAACGAACCGGCCGTTTGGATCGGCCCTGTAGACATGCCCTTAGCACCGCCGTGATTGTCTTTTTTTTTTCTGGGTGCCTGAAGTGATTGTGTGAGTGGAACAATCGGCACTCGAGCCAACGAGAAAAGAAAGAACTCCAAGTGCAAGCTATGTGCCCAAAAATTCCCGTGCATGTTCCTTCTTTTGAGGTCCCGGCTTAATTAGTACTTTCTTCGTTTCCAAATGAATGTTGTAATTTATATGAATTTACATGTATCTATACATTTAAACATGTCTAGACAACATATCAGTACTATCAGTCTAGATAAATCTGTAATGTTTTTTTAAGACGGAGGATTACTATCCGTGTTTCTAAATAAGTGTCACGAGTTTGTTTAGATATGACTGGACTTTAGCATGCATATATATGTGTATCTAGATATATCCATGACACTTATTTCTGATGAAGGGAGTAGAATTCCTTTTCTTTTCTTTCGACAAAAATATATTAATATCACGGAGATATCAATAACACTCACACTCTGCAACAATAAAATATCATAAAGACATTGTAAATGCACACAACCCTACAATGAAATATCCTAAAGAAAGAAGAAGAATAAATAGCAAAAGGTCCCGCTACAGTAATCACCATCAACGCAACACCCATGTCCAAATTCTCCAAAAGCGACGTCCCCAGAAAGAAAACAGTGTACAAGTGTCATCGCCGCCTGATTAAAGATCTTAGTTTTTTACCTAAAAAATCCACACTCTCAAAACAATGTCTTCGACAAGACCACTCCTAGCCACAACTAATTAAGGTCGGACCATAGATTTTTATCCTAAAAGATAAGACTCTATACTCCTCATATGTTGCCACTCCCGCTTGTCGATGCCACTGCTACAAGTCATGAATCACCAAGCGAAGTCATCATCATCTCGAAGACTCGGTCTGCCATTATTAGACCTTAGACCTCAGCCGCCATGACATTCTATATCATTGTCTTCACCATAAAAATGAAAACATGTTCCATAATGTCAACAGACAATGAAGCTTCGTGTCATGTCCTCCTGAAGCCGCATGGGCTGAAATAGGGGTGCACACGACCGAATCCTATCAGATCCAGCTCTCTACAGGCATAAAGCGCCTAATGAAGATTTTCGTCGGAGCCTTCCAGAACTCGTCAACGGCCAAATCAACGAGAACAGACATCAAGCAGAATATCGTCTTGCCACGAGAAGAATCCTATAACCGTCTCCTTATTTGAGTACACCAACAGACCCCACACCGTAGGTCAGAGCAGCAAAGGAGAAGGCGGTTGCAACACATCCACATCCACAATTCATTCATGCCAGGTAGCCAGCCCAGATAGATGTGAATGTCCCCATTTTTCTAGCCCTAGCTTAGTTCGTACAATTCAAAATGTAATTCCATTAGGGTGGCAACGGAGATTTCACATTTAATTTTAATGCTATTGGTCAAGAGAAAGCACGGAATCAACAGTTTTTTCTAGTCTTGCACCATTCGTCTCTCTCGTTTTCACGGGTATCAGAGCATCTCCACCCGGGTTCCAGGACGCCGTTTACAGAGCGATTTTTTCGTCTGGACGCCGAAAATTGGCCCAGTCGCATTCTTAGGACCCCGGTTTAGTCCGAATTTGGACCAACTTTCGTCTGGAGTTTCCAGACCGATCCCGAGGCGTCGGGTACGCCCTAAGAACGTCAGACGAAGCGAAAATGGGTGTGGGCCAACCCTGTTGGCGAGACAATCCCATTTACCCACTTCAACTCGCCTCCCATGCGGTGAAGAGCTCCCCCAGCTTCCCTTGTCGCCATGCCTTCGCCAGCGAAGCTCCACCACGCCGAGTTGTATCCACACCTCTAGATAGGCCCGCCGCCCTCGCCGCCCCTTCCCCTCGGCCTAGGCCATCTTTCGCCGCCCAAGCTTCGCCGTAGCTCGCCTTCGCTTTGAGCTCCCGCTACCTCGTTCGCCAAATGTTCGGTGTTTTGCCGGTTCGGCCATGGACTCCGATGACGAGGAGATGTTCGCCGTGTTGCTGGAGGAGGAGGAGAACGCCGCTGCTGCCAAAGATGCAGAGCACATTCAGATCCTTGCCTCCCTCACTCGGTTGTACGTGCAGACGGCAACGCCGAAGCGTGGAGGCTCGGCGAAGGGTCGCCAAAAGTGCAAAGCAAGGCAGAGAATGGAGGGCTACTGCATGCTATACGCCGACTACTTCGCCGACGAGCCGCGGCACGAAGAGGCCGTGTTTCTGCACCGTTTTAGGATGAGCTGGAAGCTCTTTCTCAATATCGTGCATGCCATTCGGGAATTCTACCCCTATTTTGTGTGCAAGAAGGACTGCACCAGCATGGTTGGATTTTCCTCACTGCAGAAGTGCACAGTGGCCATGAGGTTTCTTGCATATGGAGCGCCAAGTGACAACACCGATGACTATCTCCGCATGGCCGAGTCCACCACCATCGATTGCTTGTGCAGGTTCTGCAGGGCAGTGATTGTATTGTTTGGGAAACAATACTTGAGAACACCCACTGCTGAAGACACTGCTCGGATCCTCGCAGTCAATAAAAGTAGAGGATTTCCTGGGATGCTTGAAAGCATAGACTATATGCATTGGCACTAGAAGAACTGTCCATTTTCATGGCAGGGAATATATAAAAGCCACAAAGGAGGTTGATGTGATACTCGAGACAGTTGCTACACATGATCTTTGGATCTGGCACTCCTTCTTTAGCATGACATGATCGAACAACGACATCAACGTCCTCAACTCCTAAAATCCTCAAATGTCTTTGCCAAGCTTGTTGAGGGTCATGCTCCCCTGTGGACTTTGAGATCAACGGACACCACTATAATAAGGGATACTATCTTGCATATGGCATCTATCCAAGATGACCAATATTTGTGAAGACTATCTCAAGCCCGATGCTCCCCAAACATGCTCAGTTTGCTAAGGAACAAGAGGCTTGCAGGAAGGACGTGGAGCGGGCATTTGGTGTGCTCCAACAGAGGTTTGTAGTTGTTTGGTTCCCTGCTCTGACCTAGTCGAAAGATCAGATGTGAGAAGTGATGAACTGTTGTGTGACCTTGCACAACATGATCATTGAGGATAAGAGGAAGGACCCAGTGAGTTTGGTCGAGCAGAACGAGCCATACTATATACAGGGACCTCTTGCAGAGCCTGATCACCAGGTGCCTCCAACCTGGGCTGTCTTCATCGCCATGCGTCAGAAGATCAATATCCGATAGTACATCAACAGCTGCAGGATGATCTGGTTAGGCACCTATGGATACGTAAGGACAACACGTAGTTGCCGACAAGGTTCAAGAAAGTGGAAAGCGTAAACAGAGCGTTGGGATATTGCTTAGAGTTTTGGGTGCTTAAGTGTCACTTAAGCATGCTTAAGTGTTCTAAAATTCACTAATTTAGTAGTAGGTTGCATCCAGAAGCATAGGATACATAGAGTATGAGTAGAGAAGAGTGTTGATTGCTACAGGGAAGAAGAGGTGGATGATGTAGAGAAAGGGAAGTGCCTGCAGCGCCGCCATTATTGTTGTCTATGCGTATGTGAAAGGGAAGAAGGTCAGAGAAAGAGACAAGAAGACTAGATGGAAGACTTAGATCTAAAAAGATGAACATCTCAAATTGGGTTAGAAAATTAGGGTTTCATTATGGGCCCTACTGGGCTAGTTTCTATAGCATGAAGGAGACCATAAGAACGAGTGTTTTAGGGTTTAGGGTCTTTTATGTCTTTATTGTGCTAATGGGTCTTATCAACGCTTAAGGGGTCGCTTATGTCTAAGCGAGGCATTTTGCCACCGCTCAGCACCTAGTTCGGCCAGTTCATGCTCTTGAACCTTGGATGTTGAGCATGAACTGGCCAAAATATGTTGTATTGTCATTGTATGCCGAACTATGTTTAATTTTACGGGATTTCTAACCTTAGACCGGTCGGTGGATGTTAATTTCCGGCGAACGTTCCCACAACTACTGCCGTGCATGCATTACAATTCAAAACAGTTGACATTAGCATTTAATATAGAAAACCGAATATTTAAAAAGCTTTGTAGCTCAAACCGTGTATCCGATTGAAAATCCGTTTTCACCGTTGGACTAGTCGCGACGAGATCTTCGAAACTAGATCCCATGTTGATATGTTTCGAAGGATTTTTTTTGGACCAAAAGGTTATCCACCTTTAACATGTGAGTTATCCATGTCATAATATATAAGTTATCCATCTTATAACATATAAGTTATCCACCATATAAACGGTTGGGCAGAGACGTTTTTACATTTCTCATATGGATAAATAATATATTTTTTGCCTCATGAAATCTTGTCTGCCACACGTATTTTAGCCGCGATAGTAGCGACAGACGATAAAACCGTGCCGCTGGACTATTGTTTGTGTGTTATATTATCCACTGTGACTTATGGTGATGGTTGGATAGGGCATAAGATCCCGTTTATTATATCGTAAGTTATTTGGGTGGATAACTTACATGCTAAAGCCTGGATAACTCTCGTCTTACCCATGGATAACTTTTGGGATTAAAAAAAGGTCGTGTTACCCACCCCTAACACGTGATTTATCGATGTCATAGTATATAAGTTATCAACCTTGAAACATATAAGTTATCCAACATATAAATTTTATATTCTATCTACAGGTAATTTTTTGTAGTGGTTGATATCTTGTATGTAACTTATGTGCTGGAGCCTGGATAACTCTACTGTCACTAGTAGGTAACTTTTATGGCAAAAAATATCGTGTTATTTAGCCAGAACATGCATATGGGACACTCGTGCAGACTATTGGAACGTCCACCAAGTTATGTAATTCTCAGAATTACCGGATACTTTTCTTGCATCTAAGTAAAAGAGTCTTCACACAACATGTTTATAGAGTGGATAACTTATATACTATGACCTTGATAACTCATATGTTACGGGGTGGATAACTTTTTGGCCCGAAAAAAAGGTCATCGAAACATATCAACATGGGATCTAGTTTCGAAGATCTCGTCGCGACTAGCTCAACGGTGAAACGGATCCTAAATCAGATAAACGGTTTGAGATATAAAGCTTTTTGAATTTTCGCATGTGAATTGAGCTGGCTAATCAAAAATCTTATCGTTTAGCGATAGAAACTTTGGAATTGTTGGGCTCCCACGGCGGAGCGAGTCTGGCACTTCGGTTAACGTCCGTCAGGTTTGTACTTTTTCAGACCGGTCTGAACATAGCACAGTCCTAATTTTATGTCGAATTATGTTTAAATTCATGCCAAACTAGGCCGAATATTGCTTTGTATTCATATTATGCCGAACTATGGTAAAAACTAGTCGAATTTTAGCCAAATTTGGGGCGGAAAAAAACGACTTAAAACTTGGTCTGGAAACGCGAGCGGGAAAATGGACATTTCCAGACCGAAAACTAGCGCCGCCCGAATTTCGGCCTAGAAACACCCAACGAGTGGAGATGCATTCAGCTAGTCTTTCTAGGATACAGCCCGCAAGGTGTATATGATAGCTCACTTTTCCGCGGCTTACGGCAAAACGGTTTTTGCAGCATAAACATGGAACGTATTTTATGTGAATTTCCTTGTATCCGAAGCCTAGTTTTGGCTTTAGTATAACTGAAGAAATATTTTAGTGATGCAAATAATAGTCGCTCTGTTCCATAATAAGTGTCCTAAATCAGCCACACATATTATGTAGTATCGGAGAGAGTATCACAATTTGCTCCTATTTCTTGGTATAATAACGAGCTAAAGATACAAATGGCCTGAAATATAGGGCTATGTGCTTTGCATGACACTGAATCATATCCTCAGATCTTTGTTGTCATGTACACTAAATGTCAGGGTCAGGTCCACTAGTGAGGTGAGGGAAGGATCAGGATAATGTAATTATACCCCATACATAAATTTCAGTAAAACTGCTGTGCTAACTTAACATGAATGAATCCCAGCCAAATTCTCTACGCCAGGCGCACTTCTCTTACTCTACCACCTCGAGGCGGAGGAAACGCCGCCCTCCTTCGTAAAAATATTCCTTGGCAGCATTGCATCTTTCTTCCACCCCCTGTTGTTCTGTGCAGTATATATGTGGGTGCGCCATCCTACATTTTGCTAAATCAGGGTCCGGACTTCCATGTCAAAAAAATCCTTGCTGTCACCCCTGCTTAACCCCAAGCTGACGAAGAGAGTCCGGGCCCACCAGGTATATTCGTCTCGGGCTGCTCTTGTACCGGAACACCACTACTCCTTTGTAAGCTGCCCGCGGAACACCGTCCTGGGAAAACGGAAAAACAAAGCAAAAATCAGCATACACTTTATGCCATACAGAATGTCGAAGAGAGTAGAGATCATTTGAGAGACTCAGGTTGTATGGGTTTCCAATCCAAACTGTGTCCATTAAAATTGCAAGACTTGTCATTTTGTCAAACTTGAGAAAGATGTATGAATTCAGTTGAGTTAGCAAGTAACCTTCCACTCTTCAAATATCCCAAAATGGCGAGCTATACGCTCGAAATCCCCCTGATCATCGTACTGAATCCTGACATCCACATCCATATTGTGGGCCTTCAACAAAGCATCGGATCCATGCAGAGGTGTGGCGCTAGCCACATCTTTCCCAAATTGGACCAAGAACTTGTCCTAGTGTTGCCAGCACAAATATTAGGCACACTCTATGGAGAATAATGCTTTCTCAAGAAAAGATCAATTCTTACCTCCTTGAGGTAGCTCAGGTCCACGGAGTTCCAGTCAATCTATGGACACAAAACGGAACAAAATCTTAGCAACAAAGAGCTTATACCATTTCTACCAAATGGGGAAGTGTGGGAAGATTTGCATACATGGACATCATTTAACTTGATTGGTTCCAGGTATTTCTCGAAGAATTGTCCCATGCTTGATCCCTGGAATGGAAGTATAAAAATGGAAGTGTAAATGCCAGCAATTCAGAACCAATGGCTCAGAATATAAAAGTGCTGGTCTGTTTTTTACTGCATGCAAAATTGCAACCATAAATTTGCGTTGGTGTAGAATAGCCAACATACATGCTCGCCGAAATTGTATGTTCTGCATACTTCTGGCCGAATAAATTGCCGATCTCTGTGTACCTCCTTCAGCCTCACCCAATCATCCCAATAAGTGAACTTTAGTCAAGGAAGAACAAGATCATAGAAGATACTAGAAAAGGCATATCTGCTAATCTAAAAATCAGTAGGCAACAGTAAGGATATGCTTTGGGCCACTTTGGTGACAGCTCCATCCATGTTGGCTTTATTAACATCCATCCAAGCCCAGGAAAGAAGTCCGAACGGTAAAGAGCTTCTGAAAAGCGTTATCTAGAAAAATGAGAACCTTTCCCTATTAATGCAAAAAGAAACTTGAACAGAGGCCTGTCAGTATACTAACTTGGATCATAAACGAACTGCTTTTGCCCATTGTCATTCCAAGAAGAAACAGCCATTATCGTCCTTCAACAGCACAACGATAAAAATTACAGCCACGCAACTGGACAGATTTGATATTAACTCAGTGACTTGCCAGGTATAATCAGAGTATAGTGTGACATACTTGTCATTATCTAGTAGTTTCGCTGCAGCCTCGAAGTAGTCAAAGAAATCTGGGGCAATCTCCATGTCATCTGTTAACCAATTAACCATGGAAATGAGATGGTATGCGGAAATATCTAAGAACTAAACAGTCAACGGATCATCACAGAGATCAAACCTTCCAGAATGATTACTCGATCAAAATTATGCTTAATGAATAGCGCATCCAAGGCCCATTTATAATGTTCTGAATGAACAAACATCTTTAGGATGAGAATCGATAATATCATCAGTCTTAAAAAAACACATCTATTGAGGAGCACCTACTAGCTATCTTGTAATATGCTGTCAATTCTCCGGGTCTTTCTGTGCGTACAGGTTCAAGATCTACATGCTGCAACACATCAAAGGGAAAAGGAACACTAAAGGGTATTAGCTAGACAAATCATCTTCTGGTAGGCTTACAAAAAAGTACAGGAAATCCTACGAAGGCAAGTATTTCTTTCCAAACCTGCATAAATGTTATTTGAGAATAACTCAAAGCTTTCTTTTTTACTTTTCCATTTGTTCCATCCTGCAAATGGGAAAAGCAATGAAAAATGTCCTCCCCACACACTTGAAGAGACTGAGAGCAAGAGATGAAATTGCTATCATCATTTGGTCAGGAAGGGTGTACCTGAGATATAAATAGTGGAAACTTAGAAGCAACTGTTTTCTGGTACCTGGAGGAATTATCATCCATCATTTGGTCAGGAAGGGTGTTCTACGAACTGAACCTATGTGGACCCAAATGGAGCAAATAGGCTTCATAAACGGACTAGGGAAATAATTCAGTCTAAGTATCGTTGGAAATGTTGTATGGAAATTGAATGGTGCCGTGGTCAATACTGCAACTTGATACGATATCCATATAAAATTGCGGCAGGTGTTATCCACTGAGTGGGATCTTGGTGCCGCTATAGAGTTAAGAACAATAGATAGCTGAATTTTTCAGCTTTTCAAAAAATAAAGGAATGCAGACATAAAACATACTTCAGGATAGATTCAACTGTCCTCTGCAAATAATCTGGTCGATTGCAAGCCATTATGACAACAGCGGCAACAGGAACCTGCTTTACAGAAAGAGGTCAGATTCATACTGTAAAGCTGAAAAGGTTTGCAAGATTGCATACCACGTTCTTGTTTACTAAGGTCTGCACGCTCCTTTCTGCATCCAAAAGAAATGTTAAGATAGTGTTAGATTTTCAAATTCCTGATGTATCAGTTGCATTTTGGCATTCTACCCGAACTAAATGTGTTTGCACTAATCGTTAGCACAGTGCTATTTATTGCAAAGCATTATGTTAACACATTTCTAGAAGCATGCAAAGTTCAACATGTTGTACTCCCTCCGGTCCATATTAATTGACTTTGATTTGTCAAATTTTGGATGAACCTATATACTAAATAGTGTCTAGATTCATCCAAATTTTGACAAATCCAAGTCAATTAATATGGGTCGGAGGGAGTAGCTGAAATCAACAAATAAAAGCTAAAACAAAGGTAACGGATTCATACTTTCAAGGTCTTGAATTAAAATCTTGAGCTGCACACGCTCCTCATCTTGGCGTACCTTTATCTCTGTTGCATTCGCAAAAGGTTAAAATTGCAAAATTCCTACCGGATACATTACTGTTAAGTTATCGATGCTTATACACAGGTCAGAAAAAGGAGGAAATTTATTATAAAGCAGGGAAAAGATAACTGTAGTGCCTATGTTTAGATTTTGGTTGATGGTTGCACACGACAAAGAAATCTCTATGACCCGAGTAGCAGAAACCCAAAACATCATCTTGACTTGTAAATACAAGTGTAGAACCATCCCTGGGTAGAAAGATTACGCAGGCCTAAGTAACCTTAAGAGCCGTGCTCCTTGGATAAATAAGCCTGGGGCTGGAGTATGGCACCAAACTAAGTATTATGTATGTGTTGAAGCATTTGACCCTTGAATGGCAGCATAAAATTCGTGACAGAAAATTAGTATCAGTACCTTCTAGTGCAACAATCTTCTCCTGCTGCATGCTGACCTGATCGATCATGGAGCGCAGCTGGCTGGTGCATCTGCTCCCTGATTTTTCCTGCACGAAACTACATGTGTTAACCCCTTAAGATGAGCATGGTACTGGTATAGCTAGACAGAGCAGAGCCGAAAAATATAGATGGGGGGAGAGGGGAGTGCTTAGTCACTGCTTCTGCGAGGCGTTCGGCGTGATGAGACTGGGTAGCGAAGAGCCGCACCTGGAGATGCAAAGGGGAAACAATTCATCAGGGAGAGCTGAGGTAAAGTAGAGCCGGATTCCACTGGCGTCTCTATTCGAATCTGATCTACAGAGGAGGAGAAGACGCGATCAGATCCCCAGCGACTTGCTGACCCGAATGGATCTGACCCGTAGAGAGAGGGATGGATGGTGGGGTTACCTGGATGTAGATGAAGGCCGCCGCGGCGGCGAGGAGGAGGAGGCGGAGGTCGCAGGGGCTGCGAGCCATCGCCGGCGGGCCCGGACGCGGCGGTAGAGAAGGAGACGAGCAGTCGCGACGCTCTGTCTGTAACGTCTACTTCTTTTCCCCCCTGCTGTTAAAGAAGATCTTACACCTTCATTCACACTAACCACATGAAGAACCTTAGTGCTTCCAAACAATCACCAACAAACACAATCAATACATGCTTCCAATTTAATTACAATCGAATATGAGCCTTGTTACAGTGAATTGCAACCCTAGTGAAAACTATCTTAAACTACTTTACCGAGTGTACGATATTGTCTTCATACTTCATAGTAACATCTTTGGAGTGGGGATTTGTGGCACCCGATACTAGAGCTCAGTTTATAAGAAATTTATAGGTAATCTACATGTTTTGTATACTTTTGCAATTTTTTGGTAAAAAATGTTTTATTTTGGACTGCCAAAAAAATAAAACTAATAGGAATAAAACACTCTTATTCTATTCGAGATTTGCCTTTTCTTGTGTAGCCCAAGATATATCGTACCTTTTAACGAAACTTATGGCGTATGTACTACATATGTAGTATTTTTTTATTTATAGAAATACTATTTTCAAATTTTTGAAAAAGCAAGAGCATACTCATGTGCAACTAGCAATTCCCCCATCTTTCGCTATTTTAGAGAATCTCACTTATCGTATTGTGGGGTGTATATAGTAACCTTTCAACATTGTGATTTATTTGTGGCATGTACCAATTTGAAATTATATTTGTTGGTGGATGCATGGATAAATAGTGAACATAAAACTGAAATAATCCATAATAAAGTGCTAATAAAATATTATTAAAATACACTAAGACAAATGTAACACTACATGAATTAAGAAATACTATTGTGTCCCAAACGATTTATAAAATGTACGCAACCAAAGTCATCAGTTAGACAAGAAGAAAACCATGCAACCATCATGTTCGTAAAAGAAGCATCTCAAAAAGCAGAACTGTCTAGTACATATATATAATATAAGTAGCATAACCAAATAGTGCAGTAGTTGAAAGTGTCTTTCTGTGCACGTAGTCCGCATCTTCACAAACATTATATGGTATTTTTTAGGTGCTCATTTTGTCCGGGCGTTCGATCGAGCCACTCCATGTTCCTCCAGCCACCATGCCAGACGATCAACTCGCTATTCTCTTTGATCACCTTGTCAAATAAAACCTCCATTCATAGTTATAATTTTTTTTTTGATATTTCAATTGGACTGACTATATATGGACCAAAATATGTTATAATTGTGAACGGAGAGAGTAACAAATTAAAAGTCAGTCCAGTACACTTTTAATCACCTTTTCCTCAGGACACAGAGACATAGATCGATGTTCTAGTTCTAGTTATGCATAATCACATAAACTCCATTTATCTAATAAAAATAAAGCCACGTTGGTGGTTCGTTTGGAATTAGAGTGCAGTAATCAGAGAACTTTGCTGTCATGTCACACGCCATATACTACTAGCGGGCACTAGACGTGAGTGTTTCTATATTTGAATCCCATTGAATTAGTACGACTCAAAGTGCTTGGTTCACGATGCAAATCTGACATGGACATCTCCTTTTACACCATGCAAAGCTGGATAAACAGGTTTCACCGGGAAGAAGGCATTCACTGCAGCCTGAGCTTGTGAAAACGAGTTAGTTATAGAGAAAGTGTGAACTTAGAACTCGTCTAGCTTTGGTGTTTCGACATCTGGCGCGAACTCTTGATCCCTCCGATCCGCCGTTCATCTGAACATGCTCATGAAATGTATCCGTGCAAGTCTTGTTTAGATAGCTCTCCCTCATGCAAAACGTGGTAGCTGTTGCCCAGTGGTTGGCTGGTCCTATGGCGTACTATAAAACCATATTTGAAGCAACAGCATCAGTAGCCTATCTCTTTTATGTCTTGTGATGGTGACGAGTGCATTCTCTTCTGTTTATTTTTTGTTGGGATCAAGGTAACAAAATAAATGTTCACCTTATTGTTGACCTGACAAGCGTAAGGAATTGGTCCTATATATCTTTTTCTTCTGATTTCATGGTATACCCAGTTATCGTTTCTTGTGTAAGAAGCACTATCTCCACCACACGGTCGCATGGTTTCCTCTTTTGGCTTTGGCTGTTGGCATCTGCCAATTGCCATGGTGAACCTATCTTTGAAGCCACTACTTCGTTGGATCATCTCTGGATTCTGACAATGACATGGATTTCTATTTCTCATTCATGAAATGCTTCGTTGTTTAGATGATAGCTGTTGTAGGCTGCCGACTTGTGTGGGCGTCCCAAGCTTGAAGAAAGGGGATCGGTTGTTTGCAAGGCATGCAATTTAAGCTTCTTCTTAAAGTGCATTTCATCCTGTTAAAACCCCCACATACCCATCTCATATTCCCAGGAAATAGTGAAACTTGCAGCTACACAGATGAGCGCCAAAATCTTCTCCCTTTCTTGCTGCATAATACCGGCTGCATTTCTGCTCATCTTTGCTCATCTCAATAACACCTCGACAGCCACATTCCTCGGAGCCCTGCTTGATCTGGCAGCACCTTCCTTTCCATTTAATCTGCTCGACGCTGATTACTTTTTTAACTACCATCACCGTCATGGCGAGTATAACCCGCTCTGCGATGATTTCCCCCCGTACTTCCCACCTCCAGACACAGAAGCAATGTCGATCTTCTGTGTCGACCCTAATGGCTGCTGCGACTTCACCACCGTGCAGTCCGCGGTGGACGCTGTGCCAAGGCACAGCGAAAAGAGGAACGTCTTGTGGATCAACAAGGGCATCTACCTGTAAGCAACTTTTGCTTTGATCGGACTGGCAGCACTCCATGACCGGCGTGCAGAGTTAACAACTGTTCTGTTATTGAAGCTGCATTGTTACTACAGTGAGAAGGTGACAGTCCCAGCGACCAAGCCTAACATCACATTTCAGGGGCAGGGATTCGATCTGACGGCGATCATGTGGAACGACACCGCCAACTCCTCGCATGGCACCTTCTACAGCGCCTCGGTCTCTGTTTTCGCGACCGGCTTTGTCGCGAAGAACATCAGCTTCATGGTAGCCACAGACGCTGCAGATCATGTTTCAGTTAACTTACATGAATGCATCTTGGAGTAGCAATGTAACTCTCTTAATCATCCTCACCAGAATGTAGCACCAATCCCAAGACCTGGTGATGTCGGTGCTCAGGCAGTTGCTATCAGGATTGGTGGTGATCAAGCAGCATTCTGGGGCTGTGGCTTCTTTGGGGCACAAGATACGCTCCATGACGACCGGGGCCGGCATTACTTCAAGGAATGTTTCGTTCAGGGTTCCATTGACTTCATCTTTGGAGATGCTAGGTCACTCTATGAAGTAATTAAAAGATATATATCTCAATCATCGGAAGATAGAGCACCGAGTTCACTAATTGCTTCCACATGTTTGCTTCTCAGAATTGTAGATTGATATCTATAGCAGATCCTGTGCCCGCAGGGGTGAGAACCATCACCGGTTCAGTTACTGCACACGCCCGGGAATCCAACGAAGACAACACCGGCTACTCATTTGTCAACTGCAGCATCGGCGGCACCGGAAGGATATGGCTCGGGCGAGCATGGAGACCTTACTCCCGTGTCGTCTTCGCATACACTTCCATGTCAGACATCATCGCCTCCGAAGGATGGAATGACTGGAATGATCCTTCAAGAGATCAGTAAGGCCTCATGCACCGTCAGTGTTTCCTGCCACTAATCCACAATGCACTAACATAAGTTTTCATGATTTGCATTGGCAGGAGTGTATTCTATGGAGAGTACAAGTGTACAGGTGATGGTGCAAACCTGGCAGCTAGAATGGCATATGCTCTGGAGCTCAGTGATGCACAAGCATTGCCTTACTTGAACACATCTTATATCGATGGAGACCGATGGCTGAAACCATTCTGCGACTCGCTAATATCAACTTGACGAAATCATAGATACCTAGTTTAAGGTTATCCAGCATTGTATCATCAGATAAGCAAACAGAAGAAGTTAGTACAAATCCATTTCGCTGGGTTCCCTCGGCAAACCATCTGTGCAATGAACAGCATTTGAAATTTTAGAAATACATTGATTTTTTGACAAAGATTGGATTATGCTCTGTGACGAATATACACTTGAGCAACAAATGATACAGTTCTTGGTGCTGGTGGGGCGGGTACCCCTCGAGTGTTGCGTTACAGTACTCAGTACTCACAAAACCATACAAGCTGACTAATATTGACACTCTAGTTGCAAGACCTCAAGTCCAACCATCTGATCCCATGTCGTTACACACAAAAAATCCAGACCTCGCCACCCGTGTATACAACTGCTTCTCTCGACAGCCTGTACCTAGAATGAGATCTCACTTGGTGCATGGAATGTTCGTCCACGGCATATGGCTTCTAGGTTTTCTCCAGAATAAGAGCACAGGGGGGAAACTTCGACGCCTATTAAGTACAAAGTAAGTTATCATGACAAGTATTGAGTTTCTGCCCGAAAAAATCTTCTGTTGTGGACAGTTCTCAAAAGTTTCCAGACATATAAACAGACGGAACATTACCAGTCATATACAAGGGCACGGAATGTGTCAAAAATCCACCGGCAGTAACAACCCACCGGCTGTGAAGGCGAAGTAGCATTAATCTGGCACTATCAGGAGTGTCGTAAGCTGCACCGTTAGCATTCTTCACCGGTGCAAATTCCTCCTCCCTCACCACCTGAAGTGTAAGGTGTCAACAAGTCCCCTGAGGCTCTAGACAACTTTAGTTTGAGCAATGGTGTATCTAATCGTACCTCATAAAGAGCTGTTGATGGCGAATAGTTGAATACATCAAATATAAACTGTTCAAGCTTAAGGCCTGTTGTGTACCCATGGATTGAAGGAATCTTCTTGTCCGCTAGATGATAACTGGACATATGTTTTTAAAATTTAAGCACAAACAATGAAGCAACAAACTGTATGATGATTGCTGGTTTAAGATATCAATAATCACATGCCAAAATTAAAAGATGATATACAGCTTATTATCTCGCAAAAGAAAGAAATACAGCTGGATCTTCTCAAAAAAAGAAATACAGCTGGTTTATTAGCAGAAGGTAGTTCAAGACACTGTCCAAATTCAGTATTTCTGTTCTCAGTACAAAACAATGAAGAAAGCCAACTACATAAATAAAGCTAGTACATAAATTATGGTGATTAAATAAGTAAACCAGTTTATTTCCAGACTAAAGTAGCAGTGCGATCAAACAACAGTTTTATATACATAGAACAAACATCATGAACACATAAATTCAAGAACAAAAGAATGTTGTGATAAAAATACTCACACACTGTCTCTCTCGAGACTATTTGTTACTTGATTAAGAAAATCCAAACTGAACATATGCAAGCACACCTGCCAAGATAAAAAAATAATACAAAATTATGAGTGCAGAGAGAGGAGGTGCAGTTGAGGGGAAGAGGATCTGAAGAAGCATACATTGCTCCAACAATAACGAAGGCGCCCTGTTGTCTGATTGATTTCAGTAGTCATAGCTGCATCCATTTCACTGTACTCAACCACAGAGAGAGGTCCACCCCTACCACGCTGAACAAAAACTCCAACTTTCTCTTGTGGATATGCCTATAAAATGTATACCATAAAAAGTCAATGAGGTGCATAGCTGGAGTCGAAGATTAGCTTATCAATCTGCCAGGATTTGGTTTATATTGCATACCTTCCTTACGACCTTTGCAGCAGCAGACACACCCTTGTCAATGAAGTATCCTAGGAATGTTGGATCCGCAACACGGACCTGTGGCGAAGAGAACGACTATTATTTGACAAATTAAAAAATGATACTAAGTTCCATCAGAGATTTTGCAAATAAAAGATGTACTCACCAATGCATTATCAACTCCGTAGCAATCAATATATTTCACGCCTCTTGCAGCCATATTATCCAGCAACTTTTTAGATTTTAGAGCTGAGAGGCGGTGGAAGAAAAAAAAAAGAAAAATAAGCAAAGAAAACTGAAAAAACGTCAAAACATATAACTGATGTATTGTACCGGCATATACTCCCCCATTGCCATCTGGAGCCCTTGCCACCTAGTTTTGATCAGAATGATGTGAAAGAAAGACATCAGTACTGCAGGAGAATAAAAGCATTGAACTAATTCTATTATTGTAGTACTTGATTTTAATTCTGCTAGTGGCCCATGTTGAGTTGAAAACTAGCAATAAACCAATGTGCTGGGTTTACTTAGGCATATGAAAGTAATTTTTTTAAAGAAAAGTCAAGAGTACCTTATATGGTGTCTCCATTATGAACCTTCCATCATGAGAAACACAAGGGAGCGTGCCTTGCTGGAAGAAGGTCACCTGTGTATACAGAATCAAGCCAAAGGTAACCGTTAGCGTTATATAGGAATTTCTGGTCAACAGAAAAGGTCATGTATTATTCTTACTTGGTCAGGCTCTAAGCCAAAATATCGACGGCTTTCAAAGAATTTGCGGGTGGCTTCATCGGTGAAGGGGCTAGTCATTATATACCAGTGGATTTGCACAGTGTTGCCTGGAGCAGCAAACAGCGAACAATTTGAGCATGAGAATGTTAAACAAAGAATACAGAAATAATTAACAGGCATTGTGGACTAAATTACCATCATTGGATCGAGCAGCCAGTTTTTGAACACACAAAATTCGTTCGGCCTGAAGTTGGAAAAGTGACTTTCCAGATGGAAGCCCAATACCTGAGCATAAATCAGAACAAATGCGGTACATGTTTCCCTTCACATTTGATGTGGATAAAATATAGTACTGAAAAGTATGATAACATCAACTTCCCTATTTGAAGTCTACAATCAGGAAAAATAATCAAGTCTTCTGCCAAATAAGAAAACTAAAAATAGAATACATAAATACACAGCATTTGGCGTACAATGAAGGCAACATGCCAGGACTTGAGTAAAAAGACTTACTGAAACATCCCTTAGGATCAGAACTGCCAAGCCGTGTTCCCTATCCACAATTAAAACAAATAAATAGTATAAGCAATTTTCTCCAGTGTACTATGCTTAATCTACTAAAAACCTAGGCATACTAGGGAGGCAGTCCTTGGAGTACCTGACCACCAGCCAAAAGTACCACAGCCAACTTTCCATCTGCAATGGCTTTCAGACCCCTCCTCCACCACCTTTCTTTGTCCTCGGCAGTTCTATCATCCACTGTCGCGACACTTGACTCTGGAACAGGCTCAACCACCGGCACAGGAGCTCCTGAGATTTCAAGCACCATCATAAATTCGTTCGAGTAAAAACCTTCCTCAAACTCACATGGCTTACAAAACATAGGAAACGTCTATGGAGGAAAGGCCCCCAGTCTCACCTTGTGATCTGAGCGAACATCGAACAATCCGGTCGATCCTGGCAAGATCTAGGCTCTGAAATGCAGTTTACAAACTTTCAGTTAGCCATGTCGGCAAAGTTGTTGGAAACATAAATGCATCAACGAAATCAATTCATTTTGCATATGAGATGACAGGCCATCTCAATGTGTCCAAAGGGAACTGCGGCCGAATTACGAATGCAATGACAGCAATGCCATCACCAACTAACTAACATGGATGTTTTTACTACTATACTATTTTCTTTTTCTTCTTCTAATGAGAATATGAGATCAGTTGGGTATCTTAATCCTGGCACAAAGGAGTTGCAAAATTAAATCTGTACTCACAGAGATTTTTAAAGAACAAATCTTCACGAAATTTGCTAATCATAACCAAATATTTATCAAGAGGTTCAAGTCTCTTTACGTAGAGTATCAACATCTTAGCTTGGCCCGAACGAGAAACAACCGAGGGCGTAATTGGGGTGGCTTACCTGGATGTCACGGACAAGGAAGTCGCGCTCCTCCGGCGCGAGTTCATCCCAGAGAGCGAAGGCGCCCTCTTGACCGTAGTCCTTGAGCCTCTCGAGCAGCTCCTGCGGAGCCGCCGCGCCCCACCCACCCGCAGGCGCCTGCGCCGCCGCTGCCACTACCAGCTCCGCCATCTCCCACCTCGCGCGACTCCACCACCTCCAAGACAAGGAGAAGCGAGGCGGGGAGGGAGTGCTGGATCAGGGACACGCGAGAGATCTGCGATTGGGCAATGATGGCGCGATCCAATCTCGAGCCCAGCTGGGATGATGGTTGGCGTGATTGGATCGTCAGCGGCGTCGGCGGGCTTTGTTTGTGTCAGCGAGTGATGAGGAGGTGGTGCTGCTGTTGCATCTCTGTGCCATATCCGCACTTTATTCCTGCCACGGGATTCCACTATTCCAGTTCGATCCAAACTTCGACGAAAAGAAAATTTAAGTGTCTGCTTTTATTTTTATAGGACTAAAAAACAGTTTGCGTTCATCTGTCGTGTTTATCTGTCACTTCTCAAAATGCAAGAGGTCTAAAAAAATATTTAAAAATCAATGTTTTCTAAGTTTAACCAATTTTGTACAACAAATATGAACATCTACATTACTAAATCAATATCAATGAATTCACCATGAGTTATAATTTCTCAAGGGAGGACGGCTTCGACGTGCCTTCGGCGGAGGAGGCTCCGGGAGGTGACGTGTGCTCCCCAGTCCGGTGGTGGTCCGGCAGGCCCGGGGGAGCTCGGTGGCGATGGTGCTATTGCTTGGTGGCTGGGATTTGCCGTGGTGGCGGATCCCCTGGTGGAAGGAGGAGTAGAACTTGGGCGGCGGTTGGCGGGTTTGATGGCACCCTTGCTGCAGTGCGGCAGTGGGACTTCACGAGCCTCCGCGGGCTCGGCCGGGCCAGAGGGTCTGGTTTGTCTTGCTGCTACATCCGGTCGGCTACCACCTGCTGGTGGTGGAGGTAGGTCCCTCCCGCGTGCTGTTGACAGGCCGACCCTCGCCGAACTATCCACTCTCTCGGCCTACCGGCTTCGCTCCGTGGCTCTCGGTGTGATGGCGGTGGCGACTTCAAGACTGGGATGGCGCGTGCTCGTGGGTGACGTGATTGGTGGAGCTTTTCAAAGTGCTCGGGAGGGTGGTTCTGGAGGGGTCGGGAGAAATCCTTGTCTGTTGACACTGGCACGGTGACGCCCGAGGGTGTCACCTTCCTTCTTGAAGGGTGTCGGGGGCTTCCCTCCCCCATCCCCCTGCTGCGTATCGGGGGAAACCCTAGGTCCCAGCCGGACAGTAGTGTCGTCGTCACTCCCCTTCTTGGAGCTGCTGTTTTGGTACGCAGGCGCTTTGGATTGCGGGTTGTGTGGTGGTACTTCTCTGGAGGGCGCACCGGTTGCGAGTTGTTTCCCTTTTCGGCACACCGCCGTTATCGGCTTTCTTCTTCTTTTATTTCTTCTTGCTTTTCGTGTTGGGCTTGGGGTCTCCCCGCGCCGTGTATCATGCGGTGTTTGTTCCTTTGGGCGATGTGTTGTCTGGCCCAGCAGCGATCTCACCTGTGTGCTTTATTTATAAAGCAGGTCGAAAGCCTGTTTCGAGCGTAATTTCTCAATGTGCCCATCAAATAATACACTCCCTCTGTTCACAGATTTAAGAACTTTTAGATATTTCAACCGTTACATTTGTACCTAACTGCTCTTGCGATTCAAACGGTGGCGCGTGTGAGGCACATGAGCCTCCAGACTCGATGGTGGAGTGAGGGGCGTGTGGTGGAGCGAGAGCCCTCTCCTGTTTTGTCGGTGGGGTTGCCATGCAAAGGGAGGTTCAGGGCAACACCTGACGAGGTTTGATCTCATCAATGCCCATTGTTATGGACTTAGGGTTTTGGAGAAGATGGGGATGCTGGAGATCGTGGAACGGTTAGCAAACAAGCAACACGGGGACACGAGGTTTACCCAGGTTCAGGCCCCCGGAGGGAAAACCCTACTCCTGCTTGTCTGCTCTTGATTACGGCGGAACCGAAGGTTACAGGGGTGCGCAGATTAGATCTGGCGTGGAGGTGTGTATGCGGAAGTATGAGTCGAGAGATCTAGGTCGTGCCCTCCTGGCCTTTATATAGACTTAGGCAGGTCCCGGGCATAGTCCTAGTCGGTTACAGGTTCTAGGGTTTTACCCCTTTGAATTTCCTATCTACTCTAGTATTTCTCTCCAAGGATCCGAAGGCACCATGGGCCTGGGCCACCCGAAAGTCTTCATGGGCCAACGTACTTTTGTCGTGGGCCTTCCTTGGGCTGGACTAGGTATGCTGAGATCACGTACCCGTAGGGTATAACCATGTCAGTAGCCCCCGAGTGATCAGTCGAATCGTAGATTCGGCTGAGGACTCTTCCATCCTTCGGGTGCAACTATGTATTAATAGTATATGTGTGTAGAGATTGTTGATGCGTGTGCCTGAATCACCTGACGGATCAGGGTCAGTTAACTATCTTAGGACGAAACAACACGATCTTCTTCAGGGTCGAGTCCCTCAACTCGGACCTGGAACATATGCTGGTGTAATTCGACTCAGGCCGTGGAGGACTTACAGGAGTGAAATTCTAGTGATTTTAATCGATTTACCCAACGCGTCCGTCGGGATTTTTCATCGCACCTGCTGGCACGGATTCATACTAGCAGAGCGCAGTCGGGTGCGTTGCCAGGCCACCAGATGATATCTGTAGGTCTTATCTTTGCGTCGCAGACGCAGCATCCGGACATTTGTCACCGCGGAGGTGTTTCGGGTGGCCAAGGAGAAACATTGCTCACTTAGCATTTTACTGAGGCAAAGTTGCCGAAAAAGTTTTGCGTGTTTGATCCGAAAAATCGCAGTCGAAGAATTCATAGGGTGCGCGACCAGCGCTCCCTATGGGAGTAGCCCCCAAGTGTCTGTTCGAGTCGTAGACTCGAGCGGAGACTTTTATTCAAGTACTTTGTTTATTTTTAAGTCCGTAGGACACAAAAAATTCGGATGCTTAAATCCATTCTCCCTATGGGAGTAGCCCCCGAGTCCGTAGTGGAGTCGTAGACTCGACGTAGGACTCGAAGAAATATTTTGTCTTTATCCGTCTTTCGGGTGCGCGGCCAGCGCTCCTGATAGGAGTAGTCCCCGAGTATTTAGTCAAATCGAAGATTCGAATGAGTACTCTTAGCTTTGGAGCCGAAGAATTGTAGTTGGTGCTAGTATAGCTCTTGATGACATCAGTGCTGACGATCAATGACCTCAAGCATCTGCTATGCCAGAGATGACTTGACTGGACGAACGTGGGTCCCACTTGCTGACCTTGAATTGACCGGTCACGCGCGGCGTGGAGACAATTACGGCGTCGCCCCGATTTCCACGTGTAGTGGACGGCGTGGTAACGACGGTTTGTTGTGATGCTGACACGTGTATGGCCAGATCTGCCGTTGGCGTTAGGTCTTCTGGATGGACGGTTGTCGTGCGTCGTCTTCATCGTTATAATCATTGGGGAAAGCTGCAGTTTGTTTTCACCGCATCTACTCTTGTTTTCACTGCCTCCTTGTGCTCTACAGGTTCTTGCTGCGTGCTGCGATATTCTTCCACATTTCCTTCTTCCTATCCGCACTCTCGCCGCCGGTGCCGCCGGAGCGCGATGGGGAAAACGAAGAAATCATCATCTGCGGTTGGTACCAGCGCCGCCGGAGGGAATAAAAGCGCCACCGCTACCCGTGTCACCGACGGTGGTTGGCAGCGATCAGAGACGCGGGAGAGTGATCTCCGCAAGCTTCGCGAGCGGGGTTTGATCCCGCAAGATAGGGATGCCGTCAAACTCCCCGGCAACGAGGTAATCCCCCGTCCCCCAGCTGGTTATCGGGTTATGTTTCTCGCGTTCGTTATGCGTGGGTTTTCTTTTCCAGTCCACAACTTCCTCCGTGGACTGCTCTTTCTCTATGGCATCCAGCTTTATCATCTGTCGCCCAATTCTCTTCTTCACATTGCTTGCTTCATCACTTTATGCGAGTGCTGGCTCGGCATTGAGCCGCACTTTGGCCTCTTCCGGAAACTTTATTCCGTGAAGAGGCAGTCTGGTTTGGATGGTGTTTATCCCATTGGGGTTGCATCATCTCCCTCAGTCCCAATCTTCTTTTCTTTTTCTATGTCCGAATCTGTCCAGTACTGGCGGAGGCGATGGTTTTATATCCGCGACTCCGTAGTGCCTGAGCAAGATTTTGGTCTTGTTCCTTTTGACCCTTCCCAAAAGATTGAGCCAAAAAGGTCTTGGAAAAACAACATCTTGGATGGCGAGGTGGCGGAGATAGAGGCCCTTTACCGTCGGGTGGAGGATCTCCAGCTGATTCCGGAGAAGGAAGTGAACGGCGTGGACATCATCCGGACGTTTCTCGAGCGTCGGGTGCAGCCTCTCCAAGCGAGGGCGCACCCGATGTTTCTTTATTCTGGCGCCGTGATCCGATGAGGGTTTCGGCTGAGAAAATCTCCGAGGGGGATCTTGACAGGACCCTTCGCTCGCTGCTGAAGTTCAAGGCCGGAGAGGAAATCCCGGGGAAGTCGCTGACTCCGCCGTTTTCTTCGGCGTTGGATGTTCCACAGGTGTAGATTTGTGCGCGTAGCGCTTTTTGTCGACTGCGTATTTATTTTCCTTTGTTTGCTAACAAAGTCCCTTCTGGTTTTGCAGAGCTTCAAGGTACCGGGAATGGTACCGCCATTGCCTGAAAAATATCCGAATGCCTCGGATAATGACATGGTGGATTCCGTGTCCGAGCTGCCGTCGGCGCGATCTCCGGCGGAAGATGCCGACGAGTCGAGTGAGGACCATACGCGCAAACGATTACGGAGCTCCAGCGAGTATTCGGATGCCTCGACTCCTCCGACTCCCAGAAACCCTCTGTGCCTTGAGCGTCATAGTGACGGGCATGGAGGCTCTTCCTCTCCCATTCCTGCCATTCCTGTGCGGGTTGTAGCGCCACACCCGCCAGCGAAGCGGAAGAAGGAAGAAAAGAAGGAAGAGAATAAGGTGGAGAAGAGAGCCCGAAGGACTCCTCCAGTCTTTGACCTGAGCTCGCTGGACTCATAAGTTTCTTGTCTTACTGCTGTCCTTTTTCCTTCTTGATTTTGCACTTCTGCTGATTGCTTCGTATGTAGGCATTCCTCCCACGACTCCTCCAGCGATGGTGCTCGGAAGATGATGGGGGAGTCAAAAGTTGCGTCTCCTCCTCCTCAAACGGTGGCAATGTTAGGGGATGCCGCTCCGAATCCTCATCTGTAGGAGGTGCAGGTGGTTGCGCCTCAGAATTTCGCCAGCGGGCCTTCGGAGTCGCCATCAGAGCATGTAAGTACCTCTGCTTCGTACCACGGGGGGAGCCCCCGGGTGTCTGAAAAATTTCGAATCTTGTTTTTTTTCGAATCTTCGGGGGGGAAGCCCCCCAATGTCTTCGTGTTCGAGTTTTGCCTTTATTCCTTAATGTTGGGCACAACCCCCAAGTCCTTTTTCTTACTGGTTTTTCTTTTTCTGCATACTTTTGTGGAGGAGGCCAAGCGGCTGGTGCAGGAGCGCCTGGTGCTAGAGGCTAACCTCCGACAGCTTCAAGGTACCTGTTTGTTTTTGGTGCTTCTTTCATTTATTCCAGTCCTGCTCTCTGACGTTTGCTTGTTTCGAATGCAGAGGAGCATAATACTTCTCTCCGTGAGGTCGACGCTCTCAAGAAGAGCCTTGGTCAATCAGAGAAGAAGGCCGAGGCCGCCGTTGGTGCGAAGGAATGCCTCGAGCTAGAGCTGACCAAGGCAGCCGAAGCTAAGGAGCGTCTGCAGCAGGAGGCCGCGGACCGTGAGGAGCAGCTGGCCACTGTTGCGGCTGCGCGCGAGAGAGAGGTGGCAGGCAAGCTCATGGCTGCTGCCAAGGCTGTTTCGGGTGAGTGTTGTATTTGTGCTTCTTTCTTCTTGTTTTCTTGTCTTCTTCTGCGTTGCTTTTCGTCATGTCCCTTTTTTTTGTCTCAGATGCCGCAGGCATCGAGTTTGACCGATGCGCTTTGGAGCACGGGAGTGCTCTAGATGATGCTACTGCAGCGGTCGAAGATCATTGCAGCACCGTCGTCAGCTCCCTTGCCAAGGCGAAGGAGGTCCTTGGCCGCTTCTACAAGGAGCTTGTCCCTAAGGGCGCAGCCCTTGATGATGTGGATGCTCTGGCGGAGGCTTTGTCAGCCGAAGTGCCTGCGTCGTACAAGCGCAAGCAGAAGGGCATCGGCGCGTCCGTCGGGCTGGCGATGGCTTTGGCGGCTGGAGCGGAGCTGGACCTGCCCCAGATCACCTCCCGGATGCCGACGACCGCAAACGGATCCGAGGTAGCCTTTGCTGCCTACTCTGTTCGCTGCAAGCGATATGGGCCGAAGCTCATTGATTTGCTGTCTGAGTATGCGCTGCGGCAGCAAGGGGAGGCCAAGGCTAGGCAATCCGGCTCCGAGGCGACTCAGGGTGCCGCGTCTTAGGCGTTGTAGATGTAGGATAGTTTGTAGTCTGCTTTTGCTGTAAATATTTTGAAAAACATAGTCCTTGTGCCACGTAATGGCCTTATATGCTTAATGAATTCTTCTGAGTTGTGCTCTATCATTGTCTGAATGTTTGTGTCCTTTTCTTTTTCTGCTGCTCTAGGTTCCTTCGGGTGCTGACCCTGTTGACACCTCGCCCGCAGTGCAGCTGCGACCATCTTTGGATGATCCTTCGCAACTCGCTTTTCTTCGGGACCATGTTCGTAGTCTTGAGAGGGAGTTTCTTGGGTTGCGTGGTCACGCCGATGTTTGGAAGTCCAAGGCGGATCGTGGTGCAGCCAGAGAGGAGTACTTGATGGCGGAACTGCTTCGGTTATCTGAGCAGCTTCAATGTAAGTTGTTCTTTGTTTCGAGCTATAGCTCAGTTCTTCGGATGAGCCTGCTGACCTTGCCCTTTATTTTGTACAATTGTCGCAGGTGCTAACCTTGCTCCGAGGGAAGAGAAAGAGCGTGTCGTTGTTCGGGTCAATTGCTTGACTCAGCAGGACATGGAGGCCGGTGGCTTCTTCTGGATGGATCGTGACCGTGCCATGGATCTAGCGACGGTGCAGGATCGTGTGCACCAGGTTTCGTGGGTGCTTCGCCAAGTACAGACGTCGCTTGCCTCGGTGTTGCATGTTATGTTTCCTTTGGATGCCGTACCGACGAGCCTTGCGGGTCTTCTGTCGAAGTTTCAGAGCGTGAGCAATGTCAAGGAGTTGGTGCGGCAACAGCTCGTCGTAGGAGTGAAGGCTGCTTTGTCTCTTGTGAGGCTGCACCGGCCTGATGTAGATTTGACTGTTGTGGCAGCTGGGCCACCTCCTCGGCTGGATGGTGATGAGTGGGACATGCGTCCATATTACGCAGCTGTAAGGCAGTATGCCGAACAGGTCGTAGATTTGTTTGAGCAGCGTGCTCAGGTTATTCTTCAGAATAGGTAGTACCTGTAAAAGAGATAGATGTAAAATTTGTATATTTTCGACTGGGCGTGTTGTGCCCTTTGTTGTAAAGATTTGTTTGTTGTAAGCACGCAGTGCTTTGTTTGGGTACGTGTCCTTTTCGTTTGCCTGACGTTGTCAGCTACTCAGGTGTACACGCGTAATCCTCAGTTGATGAAATCGTGAGGTGGGGGGAGCCCCCGAGTGCGTTTGTAGCATAAAGTAAAGTTGCAAATAATGAACGGAAGTTTGGGGCGAGACACTTAGCTTTATTTATATCGTAATGGAGGAAGTACATTGTTTGGCTGAATAGCCTTGGCTGAAAAGCCTTATTGAAAGTAAAGGGGTAGGTAGCTAGGGGTAGAATTGTCGCAAGTGCGCGATGTTCCATGGGTTGGAGTATGCGACTCCAGACTCCACGTGCTTGAGGCGATAGGCGCCACCTGGGATGACTTCGGTGATGATGGAGGGTCCTTCCCATGGTGACTCGAATTTCTTCGGTCGCTCTTGCTTGAGTTGCAAGACGAGGTCTCCTTCGACGAAGGACCTTGGGCGTAGCCGGCGGCTGTGGTAGTTGCGGAGACTCTGCTGGTACACCGCCGATCGAGCTGCTGCTATGTATCTTGCTTCGTCGAGTGTGTCGACGGCATCTTCGAGTGCAGCTGTGGATTCGGCTTTGCTGTAAGCGACGACCCGGGGGGCCTGGTGGCGTACTTCGGCTGGTAGCACGGCCTCAGCTCCGTGCACCATGAAGACCGGTGTGTAGCCTGTGGAGCTGTTTGGCGTAGTCCGTAAGCTCCACAGGACGGATGGTAGCTCTTTCGTCCAGGCTCCGGCTTTCCGTTCGAGTGGACTCATGAGGCGCTTCTTGATGCCAGCGCCGATTAGGCCGTTGGCCTTTTCCACTTGCCCGTTCGTTTGTGGGTGTGCCACTGAGGCGTACGTGATGTTGATCCCAAGGCCTTCGCAGAAGTCCTGGAACTCCTTGGAGATAAAGTTCGATCCATTGTCGGTGATGATGCTATGCGGTACGCTGAACCTGTAGACAATGGACTCGAAGAACTTGACGACAGTTTTGCCTTTCTGGTTGGTAACCGGCATGGCCTCGATCCACTTGGTGAATTTGTCGACTGCGACCAGGAGGTAAACGTGTCCCCCTTTCGAGGACTTTGGCAGTTTGCCGATCATGTCGAGGCCCCATTGAGCAAAAGGCCAGGCTATAGGTATGGGTCTGAGCTCGGACCCTGCGTGCGGTTTGTCGGCGAACCGTTGGCACCCGTTGCATATTCGGACTATGTCCTTTGCGTCGCTTATGGCCGTTGGCCAGTAGAATCCAGCCCATAGAGCTTTGGCGACTAGGGAGCGGCTGCCTGCGTGATGGCCGCAGATGCCCTCGTGGATGTCTTGGAGGATGGCTTTTTCATCACCGATGGTGACACACCTTTGTAGTACACCCGTGATACTGCGCTTGTACAGCTCGCCATTGATGATGGTGAAGGCTTTTGCCCGACGAGATATGCGCCGGGCATCTGTCGGGCTGTCAGGCAGTTCTCCGTTTATCAAGAACTAGAGGTATGGTCGCGTCCAAGTTTCTTCGACTGCCATGGCCTGCATTAGGTTTACCATGGCGACCTCTGTGTCAAGTTTCTCGGGTTCATGTCCTTCGGGCAGTGTGGCCCCCGAGTGTTCTGCTTCTTCGGGTGATCCTTTGGGGAATTTTCTCTTGATCGATGGCACACACATCTGTTCAAGGAACACACCTGGTGGCACCTTCGTGCAGGTGGAGCCGATGTTGGCGAGTCTGTCGGCTTCCTCGTTGCTTTCTCTTCCAACGTGCCGAAGCTCGCAGCCGTAGAATTCTCCTTCAAGTGCGTTGTAGAGCGCGCGATACGCGATCATGTTTTCGGCATGTGCGTCGCACTCATTCATCGTCTGCTGGACGACGAGGTTGGAGTCACCGTAGATGACCAGGCGCGTTGCGCCGCATATCTTTGCCATCCTCATGCCGTGGATGAGGGCTTCATATTCGGCCTCGTTGTTGGAGGCTCGGAATTTCATCCGTAGGACGTACTTCATGTGGTTGCCCTGTGGGGAGGTCAATATGACCCGGCTCCTGCTCCAGCTTCGCGCTTGGAGCCGTCGAAGTGCATTGTCCACGACTGCGACATGTCAGGGGTGTCTGGCAGCTGCAGCTCCATCCAATGTACCAGGAAGTCCGGAAGGACTTGAGATTTGATTGCGAGTCACTTCTCATAGATGATGTCCAAGGGTGACAGCTCGATGCCCCACAGGGCCACGCGTCCTGTGGCCTCTGGGTTATTTAGGATGCTGTTCAGGGGTGCCTCGTTGACGACCATTACCTGGTGCTCCTGGAAGTAATGGCTCAGCCGTCGAGTTGTCATGAACACGCCGTAGGCGAGCTTCTGGTAGTGAGGGTACCTCTGCTTTGTTGGTGTCAGTACCTCGCTGAGGTAGTAGATTGGGCGCTAGACCCCGTGGGTCTTGCCTTCTTCGGGTCGTTCGACCACTAGCACGGTGCTGACCACTTGGTGTGTGGCTGCTATGTACAGCAGCAGAGGCTCGCGCTCCTTTGGCGTGACCAAGACGGGCAAGGTGGAGAGAAGCCGCTTGAGGCTTTCGAATGCATCGTTGGCTTCCGGCGTCCACTCGAATTTATCTGATTTGCGTAGCAGCTGGTAGAATGGTAAGGCCTTCTCGCCCATGCGGCTGATGAATCTGCTCAATGCCGCTATTCGTCCTGCGAGCTGCTGGACACCCTTGATGTTTTTTGGCTTCTCCATCACCATGATGGCTCTTATTTTCTTCGGGTTCGCCTCGATCCCTCGCTGAGAGATGAAGTACCCAAGCAGCTGACCCGATGGGACGCCGAAGGCGCACTTTTCAGGGTTTAGCTTGATCCTGTAGCGGTCAAGGTTGTCGAACATCTCGCGGAGATCGTCGATAAGTGTCCTTGCCTCCCTGGTTTTTATGACTATGTCGTCAACATAGACTTGAACATTGCGACCGATCTGGTCCTTGAGGCAGGCCTGCATGCATCGCTGGTACATGGCACCTGTGTTCTTTAGCCCGAAAGGCATTGTGTTGTAGCAGAATACTCTGAACGCTGTGATAAACGCCGTTTTCTCCTGATCTTCAACCTTGAGTCGAATCTGGTTGTAGCCTGAGTAGGCGTCGAGGAAGGAGAGTTTCTCGCAACCTGCAGTCGAGTCGATGATCTGGTCGATCCGAGGAAGGGGAAAGTGGTCCTCTGGGCAGTGCTTGTTTAGCGACGTGAAATCCACGCACATCCGCAGGATGTTCGTGTCCTTCTTTGGGACCATGACTGTGTTTGCAAGCCACTCGCTTTCTTTGATTTCCCTGATGAAGTCTGCAGCGAGTAGTCTGTTGATTTCCTTGTCGATAGCTTCGGCTCGTGGCTCGGACAGTCTTCGGATGGACTGTTTGACGGGCTTGGTGTCTGGAAAGACGTTGAGTGTGTGCTCGGCGAATTTCCTGGGAACTCCTGGCATGTCCGTAGGACACCAGGCGAAGATTTCCCAGCGCTCACGTAGGAATTCGACGAGCGCGCCTTCCTATGCGGGGCTGAGGTCGTTGGCGATCAGCGCCGTTTTGGAGGCATCCGTCGGGTGGACCTGCACCTTCTTTGTGTTGACCGTGGAGTCGAAAGACATGTCAGGTGCGTTTTGTCGTGCGACTGGGGGTGCCCCATTGTCCGTCACCTCGCGGAGCCTAAGGAGCTCCTCCTGCATACCGAATGATTGGGAGATTCTGTTGAAATCTTTGTCGCATTGGTCCGATCGGGTGAAGCTCCCGTGGACTGTGATGACGCCCTTCGGTCCTGGCATCTTGAGTAGCAGGTATGCATAATGTGGGACAGCCAGGAACCTTGCGAATGCTACACGCCCGAGGATGGCGTGGTACTGTGATGGCCAGTCCACCACTTCGAATTCGAGCCATTCCAGTCGGAAGTTGTCCGGCTTGCCGAAGATGACGTCGAGCCATATCTTGCCCAGGGGAAATATGCCCTTCCCTGGAACGATATCGTGGAACGTTGTGTCTGATTGTTCCAGGCTGCACTGCGGGATCCGCATTGCTGCTAGAGTGCTTGCGAACATCAGGTTGATGCTGCTGCCGCCGTCCATGAAGACGCGACTCATCTTGAAACCTCCGATCTGCGCCTCCAGCACCAGGGCAGCATGACCTGGGCGAGGGATCTGGCAAGGGTGATCCGAACGAGTGAACGTGATGCAGGACTCCGATCCGCTGAGGTACTCAGGGATGGCGGGTGGAGTTTCCACGGCCAGGTTGATCTGTCGGGTGATTTTCTTCTGCACCCTATCCGTAGGGCGCCCCTTATGGATCAGCAGTGCTCCTTTCGGCTGGGGATATCCGTTTCCAGCGTTGTTCTGTGCTGGTGCGACCGGTTGGTTCGGGCCTCCTACAGGTGGCGGTGGAGGAGCTCCATGCGCTATCTCACCTGGCGCGGGTGCGTTTCCGAACGCAGGGATTGGAGCGTGCTGCCTCATCTGCACCATGCTTTCGCTGAGTTTCTGGAACTCGCGGCAGTCCTTGAGCATGTGGCTCGCTTTCTTTTTGCCATCCTGCTTGTCGATGTAGAAGTGGATGGTGCATGGACCCGAAAGCTTTTCGTATGCTGAGGGTCCGTTATCGCGGTCGCGGCGTTGCCACGACTGCGCTGGGCGTCCTCCATCGTGGAAGTTTCCTCCGCGGTATCCTCCGCTGTTGCGGTTGGCGTCGTTGCGGCGATCGGCGTAGCCAGCCGTGACCATGTCGGGTCCGTCGCGATCATCGTAGATGCGCGATCTTCTCTTGCTACGGCGCTCTCGCCGTCGACCATAGTCGTCCTCTTCTTCCGATTGTGCTCGGTGAATGGAGTCTTCTCCGTCAGCCCACCTGTTGGCGATGTCCATGAGGTGATCGAGCGTTTTGGGTTTGACGCGCCCAAGCTCCTCCTTGAAGTCTTGGCGCTTGACGCCGTCCCTGAAGGCATCGATGGCCCTCTCTTCGGAGATGTGGGCTGCGGAGTTCTTTGTGTTGGACTAGCATAGTATGTACGAGCGAATGGATTCGCCCGTTCACTTAGTGCAGGCTCGAAATTCTTCGATTGAGGCGGGCCTTTTGCTGGTACCCTTGAAGTTTCGGATGAATATGTACGCTAGTTCATCCCAGCTTCGGATGGACCCTGAGGATAGGCTGTTGAGCCAGATTCGGGCTGCGCCTGTCAGCTGCAGCTGAAGGCATTGCATGGCGGTCTCCTTGTTTCCACCGTGCAGTTTGACGAATGATAAGTGATCGCTGAGCCAAGCTTTTGGGTCTTGAGTGCCGTCGAACTTCGGAGTATCCGAAGGAAGCTTGAAATTTCGCGGCATCCGTGTCCGCCGGACGGATCTGCTAAAGCATCGAGCTCCGCAGAGTTCTCCTTCGTCTTCGTCCATCTCGGATTCAGACGAGCATGCGCGCTTAGCTCGCGCTTTTTCGATTTTGCGCTGTGTGAGCGCATCTCTGGCGTCGTAGTCGCGGTCGCGGCGTCGCGAACTCTTCTTCCTTAGAGGAAGGTCGTGTTCCTCTTCCTCTTCGGATGAACCGGTGGGGCTCCGATCGTGCCTGGCCGGAGCTTTCTTCTTCGGCTCCTTGGGAGCTTCCTGGTGGAGCGCGGCTCCGACGAGTCCGAGTCCGGTAAGTGCGGACTTGTGCATGGCCCTCTTCGGGTCCCCTTCGGGAGGTGGGTGGGCCGCGAGGTACACAGTGGCTGCCATGATCGTAGCCTGCGGCGTTTTCGGGATGACGTTGCCGTCGGCGTCCATCTCCATGAAGGATGTGTGGAGAGTTCGCGTCAACTCGCGGCGCTCCTTGGGATCCATGTTCTCCATTCGGGAGCGGTGTTTGTTGCCTGGGTTGGCGTTCGAGCTGGAGCCGATGCCCATGGAGGAGAGCGCGGCTCGTCGCGTGCTGGACTCTGAGGCTGCTTGCTTGCGTTTGTCAAGCACCTCCTGCATCTTGACTTGCTTCTTGTGTTCCTCGATTAGGAGCAGGTGGTAGGCCATCAGCATATCTCGCGAGGCGTCTGCGGGCAGTAGTATGTTGCCTGCCACAGCTTCGCGGACCTGGGTCCATCCCTCTTTGCTAAGGCGGATGACGTGGCCGCCGTTGTTTTCCCCTTCGGGTGGGGGAGATTGGCTTCTTCTGTTCCCACCGTTTTGTTCTGGCGGGTTAGGCGGCGGGTTGGGTGTTTGCTGATCCACGTCGCTTTGGATGACTACGGCGCATTGGTAGCGCTCGTAGATTGGCCCGCTGCTGCCGCAGCTTTCAGATCCGGAACCGTAGGTCCCTGCATCCGATGGCGGATCGCACAGATCGGAGTTGCAGCTGTTGCTGTCATAGGAATCATCTGCTGATGATGTTGTGCGTAGCACGGGGTGTGGGGCCCACGAAGCGGGCCTGATTGATGGTAGGGGCACCCGCTCAGGTAGGCGGAGGGTGCCAGTTTGCCCCACCTGGAAGCAGAAGCTCCCGAACAAGATTTCGAGTCCGTCGCCTACGGGCTCGATGTCCTTCATGGTGGCCGGCGAGTGGGCGGTGAAGTCGAAAGCACCGAAGAGGAGATGGCTCTCCGTTGCTGCCGAGTTGTAGATCGATCGGGTTGGGACCGTCACGATCGCACAATCAGCGCCCCCAATTCCCACAGACAGCGCCAATTGACGAGGTTTGATCTCATCAATGCCCATTGTTATGGACTTAGGGTTTTGGATAAGATGGGGATGTTGGAGATCGTGGAACGGTTAGCAAACAAGCAACACGGGGACACGAGGTTTACCCAGGTTCAGGCCCCCGAAGGGAAAACCCTACTCCTGCTTGTCTGCTCTTGATTACGGCGGAACCGAAGGTTACAGGGGTGCGCAGATTAGATCTGGCGTGGAGGTGTGTATGCGGAAGTATGAGTCGAGAGATCTAGGTCGTGCCCTCCTGGCCTTTATATAGACTTAGGCAGGTCCCGGGCATAGTCCTAGTCGGTTACTGGTTCTGGGGTTTTACCCCTTTGAATTTCCTATCTACTCTAGTCTTGCTCTCCAAGGATCCGAAGGCACCATGGGCCTGGGCCACCCGAAAGTCTTCATGGGCCAACGTACTTTTGCCGTGGGCCTTCCTTGGGTTGGACTAGGTATGCTGAGATCACGTACCCGTAGGGTATAACCATGTCAACTCCAAAGAAACAGGGGATGATCGGAGGGGAGGTTGAAGAGGATGGATCTGAACAGGATCGGGCAGAGCACGGAGAGGAGCCCTCTCCAACCGGGGAACACCAAGAAGGTTGTCGGAGCGTGTTACCCTAGGAGGGTTCATAGCACGTGTGAAGGAGCTGGGGGGCTTGCTCCGGCACCGGCGACATGTGGCTTTTTCCCCGGGTGGGAGGGTATCTATATTCTCGAGCGGTGTGGCCCGTTCCAGTGGCAAGGGCTTTAGGGCACGACCGCGGATGTCTCGTGTTAAAATGGTGGAGGACAGCCAGGTGGAAATCCGTCTAATGGTGTCGGCACCGGAGAGGACAGATTGGGGCTATGGATCTGGGTCTGGGGAATCCAAGCATAGGGCTCCAGGCCAGCCCCGTGGCCTGCCCGGCCTAGCGGGATAGAGCAGGGGCCACTACCGAAAAAGGCTTAGCGCCACAACAATCTTACTGGCGGAAGCATGAAAGTCCGTTGTTGGCAACGTGTACGTCACAAACTGATCCCCACGGGGTTTATCACCGACGGGTAGATGAAAAAGCTTGTCGTTGCAACGTGTTTTGTGGGCGAACCCGGGGACTGAAAAAAAGCTATGACACTCGACCGTTTGCGTCCATCACGGCCGTCGAGCCTAGCGGTGACGAGAAGGTAGAGGAAGTCTGTCGCTGGGTCCTCCCGAAGACTAGCGGAGTACACGTTTGTCACTGGTTATAAGTTAACACTGACGACCTGATATAGAAACATCACCGATGGTTCTAACGGTTAGTAGCAACATTCACATTATCTGGTTCTGCGGCTGGGCAGATTTATCAGTGACGAATAGATATGATATGGTGTGCGCGTGTGAACAGTTGCAAGTGTAAATAGGACAGGTGGTTGTCGTGCGCACATCGGGAACTGATCTGCACGCTGGAGTGGAAGATTCAAGCCATTTTGGCCGATTGAAGCTTTATAGCACTTACTTGGGGTAGGAAAGGTAAGTGCGTGCCCACACAATGCAATCCATGCACCAATGGATTCAGAAAGAGAGCTTGATATCTAGCGACGGCCAACCAAGGTGTGGCAGGCTGGAATCCCCTACAACCTCACTATGAAGTTTGATGGCATCTTTTTGTCCATATACTACATCGACTACTACGCCGTCTTCTGGGTAGTCTGCGGCAGTTACCGCCATACCACACTAGAGCGCTTCATACCTAGAAAGTGGATTGCTCTTGAGCACTCCATGTCGAAGGATAATCTTGTCGGTGGCGTTGTTTTCACCTTGTTGAATGTGAACACTCGATGTTGCTTGGAAAATAAGATCCGCAATGTTATCCGTAGGTGCTTATTCGATATTTAAGTCTTAATTTCATTTATACGATCTTGTATCAGACTATTTATTGGATTTTGTTCTATATGTGTCACTTCCAATATAGTTTCAACTTGTTGAACAAGTCGAGTCGTTCCATTTGATTAGATCTCTAACCCTATTCTATGTAAATTAAGATACTTTTTCATTGCTACAATGGGTGGCCTCATTATGCTAGGCCAGAGAGTGCGTCCGTACAAAACAAGGCTATTCAACCCCTTAACGGGTGCCATGAAGCACCTCCGGACATAGAAATCGGCGGAAGAGCTGTCTTGTGATGACCCAGTGATGAGTGCATATTTGCATCATGTTTTAGATTATTATTTTGCATTGTACATGTAGGATCTTGGTATTTTACGGCGTTCACACGCACTTTTTATGTCTATTTTCACCAGGATCAGGACAGATGATGGATCCGATGGACACAATTCTTGGACCAGTTATATTGGAGTAAAAAGGAGCCAAAAACTATGTAAATTGCTTATTTGGAAAATATTAATAACACCAGAAGAAAACCCAAAGTAATTGAGGTGTACAGAAGGTTTAACGACCAACTATACGGCGGAAGAACTTTTCCGGCCATATAGTTTCCGCCGTATAGTTGGCGCCAACACCGCCTCCTCAAATAGTTTAACCCCGGGCAACTGGATCGGAGAGGAGACATACAAAACACCCAGAAATCACCGACACCTCACCTCCGGAAGGCATCTGGAGGGGGAACTTGCCCTAGGGATCCATCTTCGCCCTAAGATGATCTGGGAGGCCAAGGCATCGATCTCCATCTTCATCAACCGCTGCATCTCCATCACCACCATCATCTCCATCCATCCATATAGATCTTGTTGTAATTCTTGCACTAGTTGTGGATTTATACAAGTACTATTCATCGATAATCGTTTCCATTACCATTGCCATGATGTTGTTTGCCTCCATGTCTGAGTAGATAATTAGTTCTTAGGGAGATGGAGAAACCCTAGCATGAGATTGAAATACGATAAAGTTTATTATGATATTCATCGTTGTGACCATGTGTTAGATTGTCTACATCTTAATGTTGGGAGAAGTCGACCTCTCAATATTTGCCTCTTGTGGGGACTTGATATAGGGAACTACTTATTAGTAGACGGAGGGATGTTAGCACTTATAGTGACTATAAAGCTGTTGGCACACCTTACGTATCAACTTGGGAATCGAGGAAACTCACAAAACACTATCCATGCCATGAGATACGTCCTGCGGGATTATGTCCCTTAATAGCGCAGTAATTCAATTGATGTTGATTGTTGTCTGCTGTGGTTATGAGGATGATTTGAGCAGTGTTTGCTGTCTCTTTGTCCAAATATGGAGTTCCTCCCACACATATATAGTTGAAAATATTCATGATAATAATTTTTACCTTAACCCTTTATAATGCTAGTGGCGTATCCGCTAATCCCTGAGAACGCCTTTTCCCACTGAAGTTTCAAATCTCCTCGCGTTACTTATTTTCTATATTCAGTTTTATTTAGTTTACTCATTGTTCTCTTATACCAAAAATCCCAAAACACATTTTTACATAATACTCACATTTTATCTTGTCACTTAAAACTTTATTTAGAATTTTTAGTTTCAGTATTTATTTCAAGAATTGTTAGATTTCAGACTCCTACTCCTTGTGGGATCGATATCTTTATTTCGAAACTAGCTACAACCGATATGTGCACTTGCAGTCATCAAGCTATTTTCTGGCGCCGTTGCCGGGGAGCTAAGCACGTAGGTCTTTTAGTTTTTGCTTGTTTACTTTAGTTTTGTTTTAAGTTATAGCTTTCCACCAATATAATGGAGTTTGAGCATATGACTAGTGCTAACCCACTCAACCACTTTGGAAAGCCCTATGATATTTATAAAAGATACAACTCCAACGAGAAGACAAGGGGGTTTGAAATAAATCTTTTACTACTTGGTATTTTACACAAGAAGCAATTTACTGGATATGAAGAAGATTCTGATCCATATGAGCATATTGCATATTTCAAAGATATATGTGGCGCGTTCCAATTAATGGGGTATACCGCCGATGAGGTAAGGGTTAAACTTTGACAAGTACAGCTCTCTCATGGTATAGATCTCTACCTTGAGAAGCCACTACTACTTGGGATAATTTAGCATGCGAATTCTGATACATCGGAAACGTATCTATAATTTTTGATGCTCCATGCTTATTTACTATCTACATTGCTTTGCTTTGTCTACACTTTGAGGTGTTTTTATATCTTTTTTGGAACTAACCTATTACAAGTTGCCACAGTACTAGTTGCATGTTTTCTTCTGTTTTTGGTTCCAGAAAGTCAGAAAATCAATATTCTCGGAATTGGACGGGACAAAATCCAAAGTCAATATTTTACCGTGGGCGACAAGAAGTCCAGAGGGGAGACGGAGAGTCGAACCAGGGCCTCCACACCCCCTAGGCGCGGGTGGGCCCACCTCATGCCTGGGTAGGGTGTGGGCCCCCTGGCCGCCTCCCAGCCTCGCCTCTTCGCCTATAAGAAGCCCCCGATGCAGAAACCCTAGGAACGCGATCAAAACTCCACGAAACCTTCTATAGCCGCCGCCACCGTCGTCCCTAGATCGGGAGGGGGGGATCTGAAGTTCTTCCCGCCACCCTGCCGGAGGGGAGATCATCCCGGAGGTCTTCTCTCCGGTATGAAGCGTGAGTAGTTCCACCTTGGACTATGGGTCCATGTAGTAGCTAGATGGTTGTATCTCCTCCTTGTGCTTTCATGTATAGATCTTGTGAGCTCCGTTCATGATCAAGATCTAATCTATTTGTAATCATGTATGTTGTGTTTGCGGGGATCCGATGGATATTGAGATTACTATGTCAAATTGATTAATGGTTTTGTCTATTTGATACTATCATGTCTGTGTTGTTTGTGATCTTGCATGCTCTCCATTGTTAGTAGCTATCTTGGCCAAGTAGTTGCTAGTGACTCCAAGAGGGGGTATTTATGCTCGATAGTGGGTTCGTGCCTCTAGTTTCCAAGGGAAGTGACAAAAATCTCTTCGGTTGTAGATGTGATGTTGACACTAGGGAGAAAACAAAGGTCTCTTGTTCATGGAACAAGGAATGTTTACCTTACACACTTTGCTTAAAGAAGTTGTCTGTTGCTTGCAACTTAAAACTGGAGGGGGTTCGGATGATAACCTGAAGGTGGACTTCTAGTCATAGATGCAGTTGGATGACGGTCTATGTATATTGTTGTATTGCCCAATCGAATCTCATAGGATCTTTTTGTCCGGTATTGCATTATTATGCCTTGCTCAATTCCTGTCAATTGCCCGCTATAATTTGTTTACCCTTCATGTCATGTTGTTTATCCAAGGAGAGCACCTCTAGTGAACTATGGACCCCGGTCCAATCTTTACCATTGATACATCTTCCACTGTTACCTGTTTACTTGCTGCAAACCATTACCTTCCAAACCATACGTTTAATCCTTTGTTACAGCAAACCGGTGAGCTTGACAACCTCACTGATTCGTTGGGGCAAAGTCTTGAGTTTGTGTTGTGCAAGTTTCCGTGTTGCTTGCAACACCTATGTGACGTTTCCTTCCTCCTGCTGGTTTGGTAACCTCGGTTTCTTACTGACGGAAAACTTGCTGTTGTGCTGCTTCACACCCTGCTCTTGGGGTTCCCAACAGGCTCCACGTTAGCCATCAAGTTCTCGGGCGCCTTTGCCGGGGAACAAAGAAGAAGAAGCTCCCACGTCAACAAAGCGCCATCACAAGTTCTCTGGCGCCGTTGTCTGGGAGGCTAAGGACGTCTTCACAAGGGGAGTCCTTCACTTCCTTTCTATTTACTTTGTTTTTAGTTTTTTAGTTTCTTTTGCTTGGTTTTGCTTGCCTCTTTTCAAAAACACAAAAAAAATAGTTCCTGCTCTAGCTGCTGCTGTTTTTGGCTTCCCCACCTTTGCCCAAATGAGCTCTGCTAAGAACACCAAGTTGTGTGACTTCACTAGCACAAACAACAATGATTTACTTAGCACTCCCATTGCTCCACCTGCTCCTGATGCTACCTTTTTATAAAATTAAGCCTGCTTTGTTGAATCTTGTGATGAGAGAGCAATTTTCTGGTGCTAGTTATGATAATGCTGCTGCCCATCTCAATAACTTTGTTGAACTTTGCGAGATGCAAAAGTACAAGGATGTAGATGGAGATATTATTAAGCTCAAGCCGTTTCCTTTCTCTTTGAGAGTAAAAGCTAAAGAATGGTTGCTATCCTTGCCTAGAAATAGTATTGATTCTTGTACTAAGTGAAAATATGTTTTTATTGGAAAGTATTATCCTCCTACTAAGATTATATCTATGAGAAGTGACATTATTAAATTTAAACAACTTGATAATGAACATGTTGCTCAAGCTTGGGAAAGAATGAAGTCTTTGGTTAAGAATTGTCCCACTCATGGACTCACTGCTTGGATGATTATCCAGACTTTTTATGCAGGTTTGAACTTCTCTTCAAGAAACCTGTTGGATTCAGCTGCTGGAGGTACCTTCATGGGCCTCACTTTGGGTGCTGCAACAAAGCTCCTTGAAAATATGAGGGTTAATTAATCTGAATGGCATACTGAGAGAGCTCCACATGGTAAGAAGGTAAATTCTGTTGAAGAAACCTCCTCTTTGAGTGATAAGATTGATATTATTATGGCTATGCTTGTTAATGGGAAAGCTCCTCTAGATCCTAATAGTGTTCCCTTAGCCTCTTTGGTTGCTCAAGAAGAGAAAGTTGATGTGAACTTCATTAGAAACAACAATTTCAACAACAATGCCTACATGAATAATTTTGGTGGTAACAACAATTATAGGCCTTATCCTCCTAATAATGTCAATTCATATGGAAACTCCTACAATAATGCTAGAAGTGCCCCCTTTGAACTTGAAGTCATGCTCAAAGACTTTATTAGTAAGCAAACTGCTTTCAACAAGACCGTGGAGGAGAAACTTTTAAGCATTGAGAAAAATATTTCCTCTTTGTCTGAAGCACAGTCCTCCTTGATTAATAAAATGGCTGCTAAACCTGAAACCATGGAAAGTACTTTGCTGCTACTCATGCCATACAAGTTACTATTGATGAAAATGTTAGATTGTTAGCCCAACTTCATGCTAAGTGGGAAAGGGAATCTGAAATTGATAGAAACAATAGTGTGTGCACCATCACTAGAATGGATACCACTAAACCACAAGAAGTCCCTATCCCCCCTACAGTGCCTAAGCCTATTGAGTCTACTACTAGTGATGCTAAGTTTGATTTTGATATAGATGGTTGCAATATTTCTCAAGTGATTTTGTTCCTGTAAAAGCTTGCTAGAAGTCCTAATGCTAGTGATATGCATGTTGCTTTCACTAAACACATTACATATGCTCTTGTTAAGATTAAGGAAGAGAAGCTAAAACACAAAGCTTCTATTCCTAGGAAAGTAGAAGATAGTTGGGAACCCATTATTAATATGCAAGTGAATGACTTTGATCTCAAAGCTTCATGTGATCTTGGTTCTATTGTCTCTATTATGCCTAGGAAGATTTATGAAATGCTTGATTTGCCACCTTTGGAAGATTGCTATTTGGATGTCCCACTCAATGATAATGCTAAAAAGAAACTCATGGGGAGTATTAATGATGTTCACATTATGGTTAAGAATGCTTATGTCCCTATGGATTTCTATGTTTTGGATGTTGAATACAATGCTTCTTGTCTTATTACTTTGGGAAGACCTTTTCTTAGAACTGTTGGTGCCATCATTGATATGAAATAAGGCACCATTAAATATCATTTTCCATTCAAGAAAGGTATTGAACACTTACCTATGAGGAGAGAGAAGTTGATTTTTGCTCCTCCTTTGAAAGCAAGGTTTGATGTTAATGCTTCTTCATTTGAAAATACTTGATTCTTCTTGCTTCTTGTGCCTAACTTAAAGGCGTTAAAGAAAAGTACTTGTTGGAAGATAACCCAAGAGTTTCCTTGAGTCTTGGAAGTTATTACTTCTGTAATGACCTCCCCCTATCCTTTTTGTTTGCTTTTTGTGCCAAGAATGACCTCTAATGAGAGGGAAGTAAGATTTGGGGAGTTGTTGTTGTCCCGAAACAGATTTCTGTCCTCCACCAAAACAATTCGTCAGGAGTCTCTATAACTCGGATTGAGCTGAAAATTTACGAATAAACCCCCAGTATGTTAGCTAACTTTCGTTAGTTCAACACTTTTTGATTTGAGCAATAGAAGATTTTCAAAAAAAATCGATTTCTACCTGCTGGTCTGTTTTGACAGATTTCTGCCATTATTTGCATTTGCTTCTTATTGATTCCTTTTTGAGTTCTCTTTTGGAGAATTGAGCTTTTTGAAGGAGTTGCTATAGTATCTTGTGTTTTTAGTGAAAAGACTTGTTGTTCCAAAGCTTTACCTAAAGGTCTATTAACTTTTGAATACACTAATGTTGCTAATGAAGATTGTGTGAAGTTTTGTATGAAGGAAAAATTTCAGGTGTAGAGGGAGAATGATGTAATAAGATGAATAATGGACAAAAGATCAAGCTTGGGGATGCCACTCCGCTGTCACCCCAAGAAATATCCAAGAGGTACAAGCGTCAAAGCTTGGGGATTCCCAAGGCATCCCCTTCTTCATCAATAAAAAGCTCAGGTCTGTCTAGACACTTCGTTTTTATTGTTTCATGCACAAGTTGTGTTGTTCTTGAAGCGTCTTAGTTTTTGTTTGGTTTGCCTAGTTGTTTAGTTTGCTTGAATAAAGTAGTTTTGACCCCCGTTCTCGCTGTGTTGTTTCAAATAAGTTGCTTGGTGTTGGAAAGGAGTAGGAAGTTCCTGCTTGAAAGTGCAAGAGGATCTTGCATTGACTGTGACTTAGACTTAAGCATGACATGCTAGGTGTTATTTTGACCTTATGCTTAGTGATTATTGCTGTAGAATGTATTGTTCCAAACAATTGGGATTGCTTAGTGTGCCTTGAAGAAATTATGCGTTGTTTTAGCATACACAAGCATAGTATTGTGGTATTCTCCTTTGATGCTTTGTTTGGGTTGACTTGGCACATGCTCACACCATGTTATGACTATTACAAGTCACCATATCCTCTATGATCATTTAGTCCTTGACTTGTACCACTTTATGCTTCAATTAGTAATGTTTTGTTGCTCTGCATGATTATGGCCATCATTGCTCTCTTAGTTGGTTGCTCCCAGTCTTTTGCTAGCCTCCACTTGTATGAGTAAGTTCTACTCCTGCTTCGAACTCCCAAGAAACCAAGTTATTCCAAAGTGTCCACTATAAACTCCTATGCATCGTGTGTTACACCATTCCAAGTATATTCTTGTTTTCAGCTACCTTCCAGTTAAAAAATCTCTTTGTTATGTGAAAACTTAGTGATTAAAGCTCTCACAAACTTGATGGCACACTTTATATTCTTTGCTCCTAATAAACTTGAACCATTGTGTCATCTATGTTGTATATGCTTGCACTTATATGTTGGAATTAGCAGAACCGAGCTGTCATGGGGAACGTTTTCAACATTGCACTTGTACTTTGTACACAATTGATATCATGCTCCTTTGTCTATGGATGTCACCAGTGTGAAATAAAGAGGGAACTTGTAAGTCCATGGAGTATGTATTTTGTGTTAGAGAAACGCATGGGCCGCTAGCCTAAGCCATGCCTAATCATGGTGGAAACTTGCAGCATCACCATAGTGAGCTATCTATGAAGCATCCTCAATAAAAAACTATGCATATAGTAAATAAAAATATCGCTGAGATGCTCATTGTCTGCTTGCCTTGTCATTTTGGTTATGGGATAACTCCTGTACCATGTGCAAGGGGTACCCCGTTGGCGGTTCTCTATGATACGCATGTACTTACAATGACAAGAACTTACATGTGACTGAAGTTGAGTATCATGAGGTGTGGCCCTCTTATACAAGGGACTTGAGATTGCCAACTTATACTTTGTCAAGCATATACTCCATCTTTGTTCACTTTAACCTTAATCACTTTAAGATGCTTATGATATGGGCAATGAGGGCGGAAAGCTAACAAGAACCATAATTTTTGGAAGCTCTTTTTGAAACTTGAAATCCCTGCTTCCCTTTATGGAGGGGAGAAGGAGAGTCGAACCAGATCCGCCACACCCCCCTAGGCGTGGGTGGGCCCACCCCACGCCTGGGTAGGGTGTGGCCCCCCTGGCCGCCTCCTAGCCTCGCCTCTTCGCCTATAAGAAGCCCCCGATGCAGAAACCCTAGGCACCCGATCAAAACTCCACGGAACCTTCTATAGCCACCGACACCGTCGTCCCTAGATCAGGGGGGGGGGGTCTAAAGTTCTTCCCGGCACCCTACCGGAGGGGAGATCATCCCGGAGGCCTTCTCTCCGGTATGAAGCGTGAGTAGTTCCACCTTGGACTATGGGTCCATGTAGTAGCTAGATGGTTGTATCTCCTCCTTGTGCTTTCATGTATAGATCTTGTGAGCTCCGTTCATGATCAAGATGTAATCTATTTGTAATCATGCATGTTGTGTTTGCGGGGATCCGATGGATTGTGAGATTACTATGTCAGATTGATTAATGGTTTTGTCTATTTGATACTATCATTCCTGTGTTGTTTGTGATCTTGCACGCTCTCCGTTATTAGTAGCTATCTTGGCCAAGTAGTTGCTAGTGACTCCAAGAGGGGGTATTTATGAAGGGAATATGCCCTGAGAGGCAATAATAAAGTGTTTATTATGTATATTCCAAGTATATGATAGATGTTTATTTTGCATGCTATAATTTTATTAATACGGAAACGTTAATACATGTGTGTTTAATAAACAAACAGAAAGTTCCTAGTTATGCCTCTCTCATAAACTAACTCGTTGATTAACAAGATGATCAAAGTTTCCTGATCATAGACATTGGATGTTGTTAATAACGAGATCACAACATTAGTGTAATGGTGTGATGAACATTCATCCGAAGTATAGCATTACGATCAAAGTCATTGACTTTATATTGCTATAACAACTTACGAAGTGATCCTAATCCTTAGACCATGAGATCATGTCAATCACTAACACCGGAAGAGTTTCTTGATAACATCAAACGTGACACCGTAACTGGGTGACTATAAAGATGGATTCAGAACTACTAAAGTGTTATGTTGAGGCCCATGGATCGATAGTGGAATTTGTTCATCCCGATGACGGATAGATATACTCTGGGCCCTCTCGGTGATATCACATTGGTTAGCTTGCAAGCAAGTGATTTGATCACTAGAATGTTACATCACGGGAACGAGAAAAGAGTGCATGTCAGTAACGACATCAAACTAGGTATGGAAATATCGATGATCGAATCTTGGACATGTAATATATCGCAAAACAAAGGGATTAAGATACTAGTGTAAAAGGTTCCGACGATCACAGCAAAGTCACCGTTGAATGTGTGGGAGTCAGTATGGGTCTCCAGATCCCGCTTCTGATTATTGATCGGAGAAGGGTCTCGATCATGTCCACATTATTTACGAACCATAGGGTGGCAGACTTAAGAGACACCGACATTGTAGAGGGAGTGTCCCAACCTTTACACAATATAAGGTGGAGTCCCCTGTGTTTACAATGCTAGTCCCTGGATCAATAGCTAGCATCCACAGTTAAGATGTAATATCAAGATACAAGGGTCATTTTATAACTTTATAACCAGGAATAACATAATTTTATTACATCATACATAGCTCATTTACATTACATTGCAGCGGAATAACTATAGTCATGGGGTCCTTCATCTTCAAAGTGCCACAGGCAGATGTTGGTTGTAGACTTTGTAATCCTAATCAAACAATCTTCACTAAAATCAATCAAACCTGCAACATTACAAGTTACAGCCACAAGGGTCAATACATTTGAATTGTATTGGCAAGCTTCACTACTATGTATAATATGGGTGGATCCTATCAATACATGCATATTTGGTTACGTAGAGTTTTAGGCTCATTTGCTTAAAACAATAATTTATCCTATCTTTTCAAAATGGTTTTGGTCCTTTGTCAAATTTCCTTTTCCAAGTTCCTTGAACTCCTTGGTAGAAACTCAAGTGTTCAAGTCCTTGTCAAAATCCCTTGGGCTCCTTGGTAACCCCAAGAGCATCAAGTTTTATCAAAACTCATGAGTTCCTTGGTAACCCCAAGGGTTCATGTTTTCATCTCTTGAGTTCCTTGGTAACCCCAAGTACATCAAGTTTTATCAAAGTCTCTTGAGCTCCTTGGTAACCCCAAGTGCATCAAGTCCTCAAAAGTTTTCTTTTAGAAATTAGAGTGTCGAGATCTCCCATAGTTCAAACTTTAGTTGCTTAGTATTGTCCAGAACCGGGGACACAACTAAGTACTTAGATTTTATTATCTTCTGTAGAAGGAGTACACTTTACCCACATGTCACAAACCCATCCTTTTGCCACCAGTGGCCACTGGATTAGCACTCACCAAGATGGAGTACTGGCAGATTGAGAATGTGACGAAGTCTTTCCAAAGGGTCCTCCCATACACCATTGCTAGCTTGTCTTCAGCACCCATGAAGAATTCCAGATCCCCATGTCCAGTTAACTGAAGACAGTGCATGGGTCTTCCCAATGTAGTTGACCAAGCCAGAGCCATAATAGCATGTGGTTGCACACGAAAGCCACAATTGGAGAAACATGTTCAATCTCTAAGTTTCCTAGGTGGTTTTCTTTTGGAGAACAACACAAAGTGATTCCCATAGACATGGTTCCTTTTGTTGCCACCCTCTCCAAAACTTAAAGTATCCTCCACCTAGGTAGTTCATTGAGTCCTTGTTTTATTATGTAAAACACAAGTCCTTTTCTCAACCTTTGTAAAATCTCAACATGTATCTCTTTTCAAAATATAGCATGGCTAAGCATGTAACAACTACATTGTTTTCTCTAAGGAATGTATATGGAATCCTATTAGGATTTTAGCATAGCATAAGTATAAAATATCTTTTCATGCATGTTTCAAAATCCACTAAGTATAATGAAAATAGTAGGAATTTTGATGATAGTGTCACTTGCCTTTTTGGAAGGGAATGGTGGTTCACTCCTTGATCTTGCTAGTCTCACACTTTGCTAATTTCACTACAATCAATCAAGCAAACTCTATATCAACTAGCATTCCAATAATCAATCAAACCACAATTCACACACATAAAACTATGGGATCTAAGATCTAAGTCATGCATGTAAGCATGTAAAAGATGGTTCTAATTGCAAAGGTGGTCTCCACTAGGCTTCTAAACTTTGTAAAGTCCAAAGTGGTCATTTACCAAAATGGCAAAGTAATTTGCAAAAAGGGTTTTGTCCATAAACCATTTTTAAATCCATTCAACATTTTATGTGGTGGAAAAACATTTTTATCTAGCAACAGTTTTAAGTGGTTCACCAAATAAGTTGAGGTTTCTCAAAACTTGGTGTTTATGGCCAGTAGGTTTGATCCAAAAATATTTTCCCAAAGTTTTTACTCCAAAACATTTTCATCACAAAATTTATTATTTTTACTTGGCTAGAAATGGACCAAATCAATTAATCTATCTTAAATTTCTCCAAATTCATTTTTAACTCCATGGGTTGGTTCCTAGGGTCAGTGAGTTACAACAAACCATTTTGCAAAAGTTTTAACCCTAAAAACATTTTTAAACAATTTTTCTAATCTAAACAAGAACACAAATGAATCTGCAAAAAAAAGTAAATTAACCGATACTATTTACTAAACCAAGGGTATGGTTGGCTAGGGCTTGCTCTCCTGAATCCAACGACATAAAATTTGTAATTTTTGGACGTGTGAATGCAAAGTTACAAGGGTTTGAAAATTGAATCTATAACAGATTCAAATCTGTTTTTAAAACAAAAACATGGCCACGCGTCGTGTTTTAACTGGACAGTACCGGTTCGGGTGGGTCGCGGGCTGCAGGCCGTTAGATCAAGTTGCATCGCACGACACTGGCTGCGTACCCTTTCGAGTTTAAGTGATCTAATCTCGTCTCTCCGATCTAAATCGAACGGTTGCTGCTGCCTGGCCAAGAACCGGCGGCGCTCAACGGTGGCGCGCGGCGGCGGTGCTCTGGCTACGACGTATCGGCGAGAACAGGAAGCGAGAGAGGAAGGAAGTAGGCTCACCGAGGTCACGAGGTCGTGGTGATGCTCGGCGTTTGTTCGTCGTGGCAAGGGGCGCACGGGGTCTGCTGCAATTCCTCGCCAGAGTTAGGTCTGGCGGCTGTTGCACGCGGTCGAGGTTGAGGACGGTGCTACAGGTCACGAAAAGGCAAACCGGCAGTATGGTTAGACGCAGGAGATCACGGAGATGCTATGTGCGTGAACGAGAAGAAGAGGGGCGGTCAGTGCTTACCGGGGAAGGTCGTCGAAGAGATTGCAGACGCGGCGGCGTTCGGAAGCTTGACGTAGCCGACGCTCTGGGCGCCCGCGGTCGAACGAAAGGTACTGGGAGATGCGCCAAGAAGTGGTGAGTCTGGGTGCGAGGTCAGGGAGGCAAGGGGTGGTGATACTTGGCCGGAATCGACACCGAACCTCGTGGGAGCAGAGGGTGCTCGGGGAGGAAATTGGGGAGGTCTGGGGGCGTGCCAGCGCGGGGTGTCAGAGGGGAAATGTAGAGGAGGCATGGGCGTTTAAGCCTGCGTGATCGAAGCAAGTAACGATGGTCGCGTTAAGACGAATTAAGGCGTGGAATCACTGCAGGAAACAACGACGAGGGAGGAAGAACAGGTCACGCGGGTGTGGACGATGAACAGGGGGAAGTGGGGTCTACCTGGCAGTGAGAAAAGAAATGAGGGGGAGGTCCACCAGTCATTCTCTCTGTGGGTTTGATACTGCGTTCGAATCGTTTTTCCTCGGGGAGGAATAGCTGGGCTGTTTTTGGGCTTCTTGGGCTTGGCAACTGGGCTGTGTCCAGATTCCATTTTTTTTCCAAAATGTTTTTCCTTTTCTGTTCTCATTTTCTGTTTTGAAAATTCAAACAATCAAACAACATTCAAACCAATCCAAACAATCACCACACTTGCAAATAAGTTTTTGGTTCTGTTTATCAACATAAACTAAATCCTAAAATAAAATAATATTTTTATTCTTTTTAGGATCCATTTATTAATTAAATAAACTGGATCTTTAGTTATTTAATAAAATAGGGTTTGATTTAATTAACAAAATCTCCTTTTGAAATCCAAATATTTTCAAAACCAAATCATTAGGTTTTATTTGGAAATAAAGAATACTTGGAAACTTGTTTAAAACAAAATAACCTTTTATTTTAGGGTCCATTAATAATTAAATACAATAGACCTTCATTATAAAATCAACTAGGATTTATTTTATTTAAAATATTTATTTGAAATCTAAAATAAAGCCAAAACACTTCAGTAGGTTTTATTTGAGAATATAAAATATTTGGAAAACCTATTTAAAATAATTTTAATAAGTTTTTGATGTTTTAATTAAAATGGTAAAACCTTTTATTTAGATAAAATTGGATATTAAATCCTTATTAGTTTATTTAAATAAACCTTTGCTATTTTATTCAAAACAAAATGTTTTAATTCCAAAGCTTGGCAAAGGTTTTAATTTGACTTTATAAAATAATCTTTATTTATGAATCCACCTTTTTTTTGAAAACCAAATCTTTTATTAAAAGATCCAAAATAGTAATTCCAAAATATTTTAATTTCCTTTATTTAAAATGTTTATCTTTTTAAATCCCTTTAGGATTTTATTTAATTCAAATGGGTTTGAAGTTCCAATTGAATTCAAAAAGTTTCTTCTGGCCGTGAAAATGAAACAAAGTTTTATTTCATTCATTTATTTTCACATTACAAGATTTGGAAAATCTTGGGATGTGACAGGCTACCACCCTTAAAATAAATCTCGTCCCGAGATTTGGGGAGGCTAGGGTTACAAGCAGGTTCAAAACAACTAGGGTACTACCATCCTTAAAAATTCTCAAACAAAAATTACATATTGGCCTTCTTGGGATCCTGGAAAAGCTTCTCTAAACAAACTTTTGCATTGTGTCCTTTGTTTCCATACTTGACTCATGGGCCAATGTTGAGTTTCTCCATAGGCTTGTTCAACTTGTTCTTCGTCTTTTCTGGACAGTTGCTTGCATAATGTCCTGGATTCTTGCAGTTGAAACAGTGGATGTCCTTGAGTTCTTTACGTGGCTCTTGTGGACAAGTTGCTACATAGTGGCCTAGCTCTTTGGTTGCACACTACTTGGCCAATCTCTTTATTCTTTGGGTTCTCTGGGCATTCACCAGAATAGTGTCCCATTTCCTTACACTTATAACATTGCACATGGCTTTTGTCTATCTTTTGCTTCTTGGGTTTCTTTGATCCTTTGAATTGGGTTGTCTTGTTTGGAGGTATAAGTGGTCCTTTTCCTTTACCATCAACATTCTTGGCATACTTGGATCCTTCTTGTTTCCTTTGTTCAACAATGGCATAGATGGGGCATTGGATAGGAACATGATTGTTTCCTTCACACAAATAACAAGTGGCTTGAGAGGTGTGGCATTGTCCAACAGGATGTTTCTCTTCACAGTTGGGGCATTGATCTTCATGCTCCTTGGAAGTTTGATCCTTGTCTCCACAAATAATGCAAGCTGGTGCTCCATCTAGAACAATATTTCTGTCATCCTTGTTGTCAAAGACTCTTTTGGGATAGCTTTCCTCCATGTTGATCATTTGATTAGTCACCTTAAGCATCAGTTGGGTTTGTTCCTCCAAAAACTTTTGCAGTGTTGGATCTTTATCACTATTGTTGGCTATGAACTGAGCTGTCAGTTGGTTTAACTGGTTCTGGGTTGCTATGAGCTCTTTCATGCTGTCCTCTTGGTTGGTGTTGATGTCATCAACCTTGGAGTCTTTTGGAGTAGTCATCTGTTTGGGTTGAATGAGGATTAGAATGGGCAAGATATTTCTAAGGAAATATTTCTAATCACACACATCACAATTCACACAAACAATGTGCATGCAATCACAAGTCAAACACTTCACTCAAACAACAAGGTTCAAGCACATACTTAGGCAACAAAATATTTTTGTTATACCTCATAAGTTGGTAGTTTTGTCTTAACTAAAATATGGTGGTCAATCTATATGGTTCACTTGTGATTTTTCCTTCCTTTATGATTCTTCTTGTATGAGATCATGGTTTCCTTGAGAAAAACTCTTGGTTACAATACTTAAAAGTTGTTGATGGCTCCTTCTTATTTTGCATTCCCTCAGTCTCTAAATCTTGAGTAAGATTTCCTTGTCTCACTTGTAGTCCTTAGTGGTATCCAAGTTGGAAGTCTTTGGATAACATGTTGAAGATGTTGAAGTCATTAGAGTTGAAGAAGTTGAAGTCATTAGAGTTGAAGAAGTTGAAGTCATTAGAGTTGAAGATGTTGAAGAAGTCCTTTGCACATGGTGTAGTCTTTGGTCATGGGTAGGTTTTTCCATCAAGTTGAAATAGAAGAGAGGTAGAGTTGAAACCAAAATGGTTGAGGAAAGGGTTTACAAGTTTGTTTTGTAAATAAGTTTTGGAACAAATACAACTCCTATCTTTCTAAGGGTTTTTGTCCAATCCTAGGTTTACAAATCCTACAGGCAACACAATGCTCTGATACCATCTGTAGAGGGAGTGTCCCAACCTTTACACAATATATGGTGGAGTCCCCTGTGTTTACAATGCTAGTCCCTGGATCAATACCTAGCATCCACAGTTAAGATGTAATATCAAGATACAAGGGTCATTTTATAACTTTATAACCAGGAATAACATAATTTTATTACATCATACATAGCTCATTTACATTACATTGCAGCGGAATAACTATAGTCATGGGGTCCTTCATCTTCAAAGTGCCACAGGCAGATGTTGGTTGTAGACTTTGTAATCCTAATCAAACAATCTTCACTAAAATCAATCAAACCTGCAACATTACAAGTTACAGCCACAAGGGTCAATACATTTGAATTGTATTGGCAAGCTTCACTACTATGTATAATATGGGTGGATCCTATCAATACATGCATATTTGGTTAAGTAGAGTTTTAGGCTCATTTGCTTAAAACAATAATTTATCCTATCTTTTCAAAATGGTTTTGGTCCTTTGTCAAATTTCCTTTTCCAAGTTCCTTGAACTCCTTGGTAGAAACTCAAGTGTTCAAGTCCTTGTCAAAATCCCTTGAGCTCCTTGGTAACCCCAAGAGCATCAAGTTTTATCAAAACTCATGAGTTCCTTGGTAACCCCAAGGGTTCATGTTTTCATCTCTTGAGTTCCTTGGTAACCCCAAGTACATCAAGTTTTATCAAAGTCTCTTGAGCTCCTTGGTAACCCCAAGTGCATCAAGTCCTCAAAAGTTTTCTTTTAGAAATTAGAGTGTCGAGATATCCCATAGTTCAAACTTTAGTTGCTCAGTATTGTCCATAACCGGGGACACGGCTAAGTACTTAGATTTTATTATCTTCTGTAGAAGGAGTACACTTTACCCACATGTCACAAACCCATCCTTTTGCCACCAGTGGCCACTGGATTAGCACTCACCAAGATGGAGTACTAGCAGATTGAGAATGTGACGAAGTCTTTCCAAAGGGTCCTCCCATACACCATTGCTAGCTTGTCTTCAGCACCCATGAAGCATTCCAGATCCCCATGTCCAGTTAACTGAAGACAGTGCATGGGTCTTCCCAATGTAGTTGACCAAGCCAGAGCCATAATAGCATGTGGTTGCACACGAAAGCCACAATTGGAGAAACATGTTCAATCTCTAAGTTTCCTAGGTGGTTTTCTTTTGGAGCACAACAGAAAGTGATTCCCATAGACATGGTTCCTTTTGTTGCCACCCTCTCCAAAACTTAAAGTATCCTCCACCTAGGTAGTTCATTGAGTCCTTGTTTTATTATGTAAAACACAAGTCCTTTTCTCAACCTTTGTAAAATCTCAACATGTATCTCTTTTCAAAATATAGCATGGCTAAGCATGTAACAACTACATTGTTTTCTCTAAGGAATGTATAGGGAATCCTATTAGGATTTTAGCATAGCATAAGTATAAAATATCTTTTCATGCATGTTTCAAAATCCACTAAGTATAATGAAAATAGTAGGAATTTTGATGATAGTGTCACTTGCCTTTTTGGAAGGGAATGGTGGTTCACTCCTTGATCTTGCTAGTCTCACACTTTGCTAATTTCACTACAATCAATCAAGCAAACTCTATATCAACTAGCATTCCAATAATCAATCAAACCACAATTCACACACATAAAACTATGGGATCTAAGATCTAAGTCATGCATGTAAGCATGTAAAAGATGGTTCTAATTGCAAAGGTGGTCTCCACTAGGCTTCTAAAATTTTTAAAGTCCAAAGTGGTCATTTACCAAAATGGCAAAGTCATTTGCAAAAAGGGTTTTGTCCATAAACCATTTTTAAATCCATTCAACATTTTATGTGGTGGAAAAACATTTTTATCTAGCAACAGTTTTAAGTGGTTCACCAAATAAGTTGAGGTTTCTCAAAACTTGGTGTTTATGGCCAGTAGGTTTGATCCAAAAATATTTGCCCAAAGTTTTTACTCCAAAACATTTTCATAACAAAATTTATTATTTTTACTTGGCTAGAAATGGACCAAATCAATTAATCTATCCTAAATTTCTCCAAATTCATGTTTAACTCCATGGGTTGGTTCCTAGGGTGGTGAGTTACAACAAACCATTTTGCAAAAGTTTTAACCCTAAAAACATTTTTAAACAATTTTTCTAATCTAAACAAGAACACAAATGAATCTGCAAAAAAAAGTAAATTAACCGATACTATTTACTAAACCAAGGGTATGGTTGGCTAGGGCTTGCTCTCCTGAATCCAACGACATAAAATTTGTAATTTTTGGACGTGTGAATCCAAAGTTACAAGGGTTTGAAAATTGAATCTATAACAGATTCAAATCTGTTTTTAAAACAAAAACATGGCCACGCGTCGTGTTTTAACTGGACAGTACCGGTTCGGGTGGATCGCGGGCCGCAGGCCGTTAAATCAAGTTGCATCGCACGGCACTGGCTACGTACCCTTTCGAGTTTAAGTGATCTAATCTCGTCTCTCCGATCTAAATCGAACAGTTGCTGCTGCCTGGCCAAGAACTGGCGGCGCTCAACGGTGGCGCGCGGCGGCGATGCTCTGGCTACGGCGTATCGGCGAGAACAGGAAGCGAGAGAGGAAGGAAGTAGGCTCACCGAGGTCGCGAGGTCGTGGTGATGCTCGGCGTGTGTTCGTCGTGGCAAGGGGCGCACGGGGTCTGCTGCAATTCCTCACCGGAGTTAGGTCTGGCGGCTGTTGCACGCGGTCGAGGTTGAGGACGGTGCTACAGGTCACGAAAAGGCAAACCGACAGTATGGTTAGACGTAGGAGATCACGGAGATGCTGTGTGCGTGAACGAGAAGAAGAGGGGCGGTCAGTGCTTACCGGGTGAGGTCGTCGGAGAGATTGTAGACGCGGCGGCGTTCGGAAGATTGACGTAGCCGACGCTCTGGGGCGCCCGCGGTCGAACGAAAGGTACTGGGAGATGCGCCAAGAAGTGGTGAGTCTGGGTGCGAGGTCAGGGAGGCATGGGGTGGTGATACTTGGCCGGAATCGACACCGAACCTCGTCGGAGCAGAGGGTGCCCGGGGAGGAAATTGGGGAGGTTTGGGGGCGTGCCAGCGCAGGGTGTCAGAGGGGAAATGTAGAGGAGGCATGGGCGTTTAAGCCTGCGTGATCGAAGCAAGTAACGGTGGTCGCGTTAAGACGAATTAAGGCGCGGAATCACTGCAGGAAACAGCGACGAGGGAGGAAGAACAGGTCGCGCGGGTGTGGACGATGAACAGGGGGAAGTGGGGTCTACCTGGCAGTGAGAAAAGAAATGAGGGGGAGGTCCACCAGTCATTCTCTCTGTGGGTTTGATACTGCGTGCGAATCGTTTTTCCTCGGGGAGGAATAGCTGGGCTGTTTTTGGGCTTCTTGGGCTTGGCAACTGGGCTGTGTCCAGATTCCATTTTTTTTTCCAAAATGTTTTTCCTTTTCTGTTCTCATTTTCTGTTTTGAAAATTCAAACAATCAAACAACATTCAAACCAATCCAAACAATCACCACACTTGCAAATAAGTTTTTGGTTCTGTTTATCAACATAAACCAAATCCTAAAATAAAATAATATTTTTATTCTTTTTAGGATCCATTTATTAATTAAATAAACTGGATCTTTAGTTATTTAATAAAATAGGGTTTTATTTAATTAACAAAATCTCCTTTTGAAATCCAAATATTTTCAAAACCAAATCAGCGGGTTTTATTTGGAAATAAAGAATACTTGGAAACTTGTTTAAAACAAAATAACCTTTTATTTTAGGGTCCATTAAAAATTAAATACAATAAACCTTCATTATAAAATCAACTAGGATTTATTTTATTTAAAATATTTATTTGAAATCTAAAATAAAGCCAAAACACTTCAGTAGGTTTTATTTGAGAATATAAAATATTTGGAAAACCTATTTAAAATAATTTTAATAAGTTTTTGATGTTTCAATTGAAATGGTAAAACCTTTTATTTAGATAAAATTGGATATTAAATCCTTATTAATTTATTTAAATAAACCTTTGCTATTTTATTCAAAACAAAATGTTTTAATTCCAAAGCTTGGCAAAGGTTTTAATTTGACTTTATAAAATAATCTTTATTTATGAATCCACCTTTTCTTTTGAAAACCAAATCTTTTATTAAAAGATCCAAAATAGTAATTCCAAAATATTTTAATTTCCTTTATTTAAAATGTTTATCTTTTTAAATCCCTTTAGGATTTTATTTAATTCAAATGGGTTTGAAGTTCCAATTGAATTCAAAAAGTTTCTTCTGGCCCTGAAAATCAAACAAAGTTTTATTTCATTCATTTATTTTCACATTACAAGATTTGGAAAATCTTGGGATGTGACAGACATCCAATTGGAGCAAAAGTTTCATGCCGGAAAGAATAACAAGCGCAGGAATTTATTTCACTAGATACCAAAACAGGTTTTCGGGTGAAATTGTAGAAAGTGTTTTTGCATGTGAAATGAAATACTAGCAAGGGGTTATATGTGAATGTTTGTCATTAAACTAATTGACAAAATTCTGAATAAATAAAAGGAGTTTTATTTAATTAGAGTTTGCATTAAATTTGGTGGAAATTTAATGGGAATTTGAGTGGGATTTTGAGTGGAGGGAATTGAAATGATTTTTGTGAGTGGAGTGTCCACCCACATGAATGAGGGGAGGGCAAGGGGCAGCCCCATGCGCCGGGCCCCCTTGGGGTCCCCCCCTCTCCTATAAAAGGCACCCCCTCCTCACTTGTCACTCACACCTCCTCGTGAAGGATCTCTCTCCCCCTCTAGAATTTATCCCTAATGGTCTCGGACTAGCGAGATACATGTTCCCGGTGGCTATTCGGCAAGAAAGAGTTGTGCTTCCGCTGCATCGCTGGAGCGAGGAGGCGGAGGTTGCTCGGTTTCTTGTACGTGTGTGCGAGCATGGATACGTTGCTGATTTGCGGCGCTAGGACTTCCTCTCGATCTTGAGATCGGTAAGAGATCATCTACATCAACCACGGGTTTAACTCGTTAAGCTTTGTCGGTCTTCAAGGGTATGTTCTCTACAGATATACATCTGCCCATTGTTTGTATCTAGTAGATAGATCTTGGTACATAGTTGTTTCCATCGTAGGAAATTTTTTGTTTTCTATGCTGCGAACCCTACAGTGGTATCAGAGCCGGATCTATGCGTAGATGCTTTAAACGGGTAGTACACATATGAGTATGTGGGCGATGATGATCATATTGTTGCTTCTTAGTTGTATTTTGGATATTGGTGCATAGTGGGATGAAGCGGCCCGAAGAAACTTTACATGTCCTCACACATGAGACCTGTTCCACGCTTGACATGCAACTAGTTTGCATAAGTGGCTAGAGGGTGTCTGTCTCTCCTACTATAGTCAATATCTAATTTGCAATGAGTTGTCAACAATTTGGTTATCCTCATTGTGGTTCATGTTCGTAGGTAAGAATGGTTCTATCTTCGAAAACCCTAAGCCACGTAAAACTTGCAATGGATAAATTAGAGGCGTATAGTTTAGATTGTTGCTAGGCTAGTGTTATGATATGGTGATGTTGTAAGTAGAAGTATGAGATGATACTCTTACAACACACATAAGTGTAAGTTCCATAGACCTTGGCCTTACACATAGAGGTATGATAGTGATCATACCACGGTGCACATGATAGAGATCATATGCAGGAACCATATCATTTCACTTACACACATGTGATGTTTGATTGCATCTTATATTGCTTGTTTGGTGTTTTATTAGCATAATAAGATGATCCCTCATTTAAATATCAAGATAAGAATGTGTTCTTCCTTAAGTATGCACCTATTATGTTTTTGTCGCTCCAAGACATCACGTGATGATCGGGTGTTCTTGGATCCACGACCATATTTTGGGTGTAAGATAGTTACACACACGAATACTAAGGTTCTAACATGGAGAGCCTAGCATGTACAGACATGGCCTCAGAATACAGACCGAAAGGTTAAGCATGAGTCATATAGTAGATATGATTCCCATTTGATGCTCGCCTTTGAAGCTACACTTAATCACGTGATGATCAGACTTGGTGTAGTGGATTTGGTTCATGTAATCACCAAAAAGGCACGAGGGATGTCATTTTTGAGTGGGAGTTAATTCGTAATGTGGATTAGCTGAACTCAATCTATCATAAACTTAGTCTAAACTTTACAAATTCTGTTGTCGATGGTACCACCTACTTTTAATTTCAATGTGTTCATGGAGAAAGAGAAACTTGCAACGAACGGTAGCAACTTTACTGAATGGGCCATGAATTTGAGGATTCTCCTCTCTGATGCACAAAAGCAATATGTGCTAGAAGCGCCGCTAGGCCCCCCACCTTTCGATGATGCCCCTGACGAGGAGAAGAATGTCTATCAGACTCGTCAGGAGGACCACAACTTAGTTCATTCCGGCATATTGTATGGGATAGAGACAAACTTCGAAAGCGTTTCGAAAACGGCAATGCATTTGATATAATGGGTGAGTTGAAAATGATTTTCGACACACATGTTGCTGTAGAGAGCTACAATGCTTCAGAAAAGTTCTTTAGCTGCATGATGGAAAAGCACAACTCCGTAAGTGAGCATCTAATCAAGATGTCGGGTTACATCGATAATCTTGTGTCCTTGGGAATATTGATTCCCATTGACTTAGGCATCCATCGTGTTCTGAATTCTCTGCCACCTAGCTATAAGAGCTTTGTGATGAACTATAATATGCAAGGCATGAAGAAGTCTCTCCCCGAGCTTCTGTCAATGCTTAAAACTGCAGAAGTGGAGATCAAGAAGGAACATCAAGTGTTGATGATCAATAAGAACACTAGTTTCAAGAAAGACAATAAGGGAAAACGGAAGGGAAGTAAGGACGGCAAGTCGGTTGCCGTGCCTGAAAAGAAACCCCGAGTTGGACCTAAGTCTGATACTGAGTGCTACTATTGTAAGGGGACTGGCCACTGGAAGTGCAACTGCCCCAAGTATTTGGCAGACAAGAAGGCCGGCAAGGCAAACAAAGGTATATATGATATACATGTTATTGATGTGTACTTGACTAGTGCTCGTAGTAGCACCTGGGTATTTGATACCGGTTCAGTTGCTAATATTTGTAACTCGAATCAGGGGCTGCAGAACAAGCAACCGCTAGAAAGGGGTGAGGTCAAGATGTGTGTCAGCAATGGATGAAGCGTTGATGTGATCGTCGTCGGAATGCATCCTCTCCACTTGCCGTCGGGATTAGTAATAAACTTGAATAATTGTTATATGGTTCAAGCACTGAGCATGAACATTGTATCTGGACCGTGTTTGATGCGAAGTGGTTATTCATTTAAATCCGAGAACAATGGTTGTTCTATTTATATGAATTAAATCTTTTATGGTCATGCACCGATGATGAATGGTTTATTTCTATTGGATCTCGATAATAGTATTACACATATTCACAATGTTGATGCTAAAAGGATTAAACTTAATGATTATATATCCGCATATATGTGGCACTGTCGTCTAGGTCATATTGGCGTTAAACGCATGAAGAATATCCATTCTGGATGGACTTTTGGAATCACTTGATTTTGAATCATTTGATACATGTGATCCATGCCTTATGGGCAAGATGACTAGAATGCCATTTTCTTGTTTAATGGAACAAGCGACAGATTTATTGGAAATCATACATTGTGATGTATGTGGTCCAATGAGTGTGTCGGCGCGAGGTGGATATTGTTATTTTGTTACTTTCACGGATGATTTGAGTAGATACGGTTATATCTACTTGATGAAACACAAGTCTGAAACCTTTGAAAAGTTCAAGGAATTTTAGAATAAAGTGGAAAATTATCGTAATAGAAAGATCAAATTTCTACGGTTCGACCGTGAAGGCGAGTATCTAAGTTACGAGTTTAGCACTCATATGAAATAGTGTGGAATTGTTTCACAACTCACACCTGCCGGAACACCACAGCAAAATGGTGTGTCGGAACGTCGTAATCATACTTTATTGGATATGGTTCGATCTATGATGTCTCTAGCGGACTTGCCATTGTCATTTTAGGGTTATGCACTAGAAACTGCCGCATTCACTTTAAATCGGGCACCATCTAAATCCGTTGAAAAGACACCGTATGAATTGTGGTTTGGAAACAAACCTAAGCTATCATTTCTTAAAGTTTGGGGATGCGATGTTTATGTGAAGAAACTTCAACCGGATAAACTTGAACCCAAAGCGGAAAAATGCGTCTTCATAGGATACCCTAAGGAAACTATTGGGTATTCCTTCTATCATAGATCCGAGGGCAAGGTTTTTGTTGCCAAGAATGGATCCTTTCTAGAGAAAGAGTTTCTCGCGAAAGGTGTGAGTAGTCGGAAGGTAGAACTTGAAGAGGTTACTGAACCTTCTCTTCAAAGTATGGCGAGTAGCGCAATGCCGGAAGTCGTTCCGGAGTTGGCTTCACCAGTTGAAGAGGGAACTAATGATAATGATCATGAAACTCCGAAAGAGAGTACTACTGAACCTCACAGGTCTAGCAGGACGCGTGCAGCTCCCGAGCTGTACGGAAATCCTATCATGAATTTCATGGTTGATGAAAATGATGACCCTGCGACGTATGAAGAAGCGATGATGAGCCCGAATTCCAACAAATGGTTAGAAGCCATGAAATCTGAGATGGAATCCATGTATGAAAATCAAGTTTGGAACTTGGTGGACTTACCTCACGACCGAAAGGCCGTGGAGAATAAATGGATTTTCAAAAGAAAAACTGACGCTGATGGTAATGTGACAGTCTATGAAGCTCGACTTGTCGCAAATGGGTTTCAACAAATTCAAGGAGTTGACTACAATGAGACATTCTCTCTCGTAGCGATGTTAAAATCAGTTAGGATTATGTTAGCAATTGCTGCATATTTCGATTATGAGATATGGCAGATGGATGTCAAAACCGCGTTTCTCAATGGTAATATTGAAGAAGAGTTGTATATGATACAACCAAAGGGTTTTGTCGATCCTAAGGATGCTAACAAGGTGTGCAAGCTTCAGCGATCCATTTATGGATTAAAGCAAGCATCACGAAGTTGGAATCTCCGCTTTGATGAGGTGATCAAAGAGTTTGGATTTGTCCAAACTTATGGAGAAGCTTGTATTTACAAGGAAGTGAGTGGGAGCAATGTGGCATTTCTGATATTATATGTGGATGACATATTATTGATCGTAAATGATATAGATCTTTTAAATAGTGTTAAAAGTTATCTAAACAGCAAATTTTCAATGAAGGACCTAGGTAAAGCGTCATACATATTAGGCATAAAGATCTATATAGATAGATCTAGGCGCCTAATAGGGCTATCACAAAGTACATACCTTGATAAGATTTTAAAGAAGCTTAAAATGGACGAAAGTAAGAAGGGGTTCTTACCTATGTTGCAAGGCAGGACATTGAGTAAGACTCAAAGTCCGGCTACGGCGGAAGAAAGAGAGATAATGGACAAAGTACCCTATTCTTCAGCCATAGGCTCTATAATGTACGCCATGCTATGTACAAGACCAGATGTGGCACATGCTATTAGTTTGACTAGTAGGTACCAATCGGATCTAGGTTCAGAACACTGGATAGCGGTCAAGAATATCCTTAAGTACTTGCAAAGAACTAAGGATATGTTTCTTGTATACGGAGGTGAAGAAGAGCTCGTCGCTAAGTGTTATGTCGACGCTAGCTTTAACACCGATCCGGATGACTCTAAGTCTCAATCCGGATACGTATTTCTCATGAATGACAGAGCGGTTAGTTGGAGGAGCTCCAAATAACCTGTGGTGGCGGGATCAACAACGGAGGCCGAATATGTTGCTGCTTCGGAAGCGGCTCAGGAAGCAGTTTGGATGAAGGAGTTCATATCCGAACTAGGTGTGGTTGCAAGCACGTTGGACCCAATGGTGATCTATTGTGACAACAATGATGCCATTGCCAATGCCAAAGAACCAATGTCTCACAAGTATACCAAGCATATTAAGCGCCGGTTTACTCCATCCGTAAACATGTCAAGGATGGAGATATAAAGATTTGTAAAGTACATACGTATCTCAATGTAGCAGATCCGTTGACTAAAACTCTCCCTAGAGAAAAACATGATCAACACCAGAACTCCATGGGTGTTAGATACATCACTATGTAACTAGATTATTGTCTCTAATGCAAGTGGGATACTGAAGGGAATATGCCGTGAGAGGCAATAATAAAGTGTTTATTATGTATATTCCAAGTATATGATAGATGTTTATTTTGCATGCTATAATTGTATTAATATGGAAATGTTAATACATGTGTGTTTAATAAACAAACAGAAAGTTCCTAGTTATGCCTCTCTCATAAACTAGCTCGTTGATTAACAAGATGATCAAAGTTTCCTGATCATAGACATTGGATGTTGTTAATAACGAGATCACAGCATTAGTGTAATGGTGTGATACACATTCATCCGAAGTATAGCATTACAATCAAAGTCATTGAGTTTATATTGCTATAACAACTTACAAAGTGATCCTAATCCTTAGACCATGAGATCATGTCAATCACTAACACCGGAAGAGTTTCTTGATAACATCAAACATCACACCATAACTGGGTGATTATAAAGATGGATTCAGAACTACTAAAGTGTTATGTTGAGGCCCATGGATAGAGAGTGGAATTTTTTCATGTCGGTGACGGATAGATATACTCTGGTCCCTCTCGGTGATATCACATTGGTTAGCTTGCAAGCAAGTGATTTGATCACTAGAATGTTATATCACGGGAATGAAAAAAGAGTGCATGTCAGTAACGAGATCAAACTAGGTATGGAGATACCGATGATCGAATCACAGACATGTAATATATCGCGAAACAAAGGGATTAAGATACTAGTGTAAAAGGTTCCGACGATCACAGGAAAGTCATCGTTGAATGTGTGGGAGTCAGTATGGGTCTCTAGATCCCGCTTCTGATTATTGATCCGAGAAGGGTATTGATCATGTCCGCATTATTCGCGAACCATAGGGTGGGCACACTTAAGAGATACCGACATCCAATTGGAGCAAAAGTTTCATGCCGGAAAGAATAACAAGCGTAGGAATTTATTTCACTAGATACCGAAACAGGTTTTCGGGTGAAATTGCAGAAAGTGTTTTTGCATGTGAAATGAAATACTAGCAAGGGGTTATATGTGAATGTTTCTCATTAAAGTAAATGAAAAAATTCTGAATAAATAAAAGGAGTTTTATTTTCTAGATATTCCAGAGAAAGCGAGACATTAATGAGAGTTTGCATTAAATTTGGTGGAAATTTAATGGGAATTTGAGTGGAGGGAATTGAAAGGATTTTTGTGAGTGGAGTGTCCACCCACATGAATGGGGGGTGGGCAAGGGGGCAGCCCCATGCGCCGGCCACCCCCTTGGGGTTGCCCCCTCTCCTATAAAAGGCACCCCTCCTCACTTCTCACTCACACCTCCTCGTGAAGGATCTCTCTCCCCCTCTAGAATTTATCCCTCATGGTCTCGGACTAGCGAGATACATGTTCCCGGTGGCTATTAGGCAAGAAAGAGTTGTGCTTCCGCTACATCGTTGGAGCGAGGAGGCGGAGGTTTCTCGGTGTCTTGTACGTGTGTGCGAGCACGGATGCACTGCTGATTTGCGGCGCTAGGACTTCCTCTCGATCTTGAGATCGGCAAGAGATCGTCTACATCAACCACGGGTTTAACTCGTTAAGCTTTGTCGGTCTTCAAGGGTATGTTCTCTACGGATATACATCCGCAAGTTGTTTGTATCTAGTAGATAGATCTTGGTACATAGTTGTTCCCATCGTAGGATTTTTTGTTTTCTATGCTGCGAACCCGACAATTTATGCTCGATAGTGGGTTCATGCCTCTAGTTTCCAAGGGAATCGACAGAAATCTCTTCGGTTGTAGATGTCCTGTTGCCACTAGGGAGAAAACAACGGTCTCTTATTCATGGAACAAGTGGATTGTTTACCTTACACACTTTGCTTAAAGCAGTTGTCTGTTGCTTGCAACTTAATACTGGATGGGGTTCGGATGATAACCTGAAGGTGGACTTCTAGTCATAGATGCAGTTGGATGGTGGTGTATGTATATTGTTTTATTGCCCAATCGAATCTCATAGGATCTTTTTGTCTGGTATTGCATTGTTATGCCTTTCTCAGTTCCTGTAAATTGCCCTGCTATAATTTGTTTACCCTTCATGCCATGTTTTTTATCTAAGGAGAGCACCTCTAGTGAACTATGGACCCCGATCCAATCTTTACCATTGATACATCTTCCACTGTTACCTGTTTTACTTGCTGCAAACCATTATCTTCCACACCATACGTTTAATCCTTTGTTATAGCAAATCGGTGATCTTGACAACCTCACTGATTCGTTGGGGCAAAGTCTTGAGTTTGTGTTGTGCAGGTTTCCGCGTTTCTTGCAACATCTGTGTGACGTTTCCTTCCTCCTGCTGGTTCGATAACCTCGGTTTCTTACTGAGGGAAAACTTGTTGCTGTGATGCTTCACACCCTGCTCTTGAGGTTCCCAACAGGCTCCATGTTAGCCATCAAATTCCTATCTAAATATTACCCATTATCAAAATCCTTTGGAATCAGGCGTCTTATAATGACTTGGAGGAACCGTGCTAATGATGGACTAGTAAGAGCTTATATAAGATTTAAAAATTTACTTAGTCAATGTCCTCGCCATGATTTGCCTGAATGGTATTTATTGCATACCTTTTATGGCGGTTTAATCGAACCTAATAAAATTGAATTAGACTCTTGTGCGAGAGGAGCTTTTATGGATTTACCTATAACTAAAGCTTGGGCTTTACTTAATAGAATTCGCGATCATAGAGTTTCATGGAATTTTGGTCTAGGAAGTGAAGGACGCACAGACTATAATAAAAAAGGCCATGTTAATGAACTATCTAAAGAGCTTTATTTAGAATCAGATCTTGTGTTGCAAGTTGTTAAAGATTTTACAGAATACATCAAATCTCCAAAAGAGGGTTCGACCAAGTATGATCCACCATCCGAACCTGAGAAGAAAAGAGAAGTTAAAGCAACATTGGCCTCCCTAGAACCAATGTATGAGATACCTTTCCCTAACACTGCACAAAATCATATTTTGGAATATGAACATGTCAAGGCAGTACATGAGGTGAAAGAACAGGAAAGTGTGCCAATAATTGAAGAACATCTAGATGAAACCAAAGATGAAGAGGTAACCAAGGAAGTAATCATGGCTATGTATGCGCATTGTAACATATTTAAACTTGATGAAGAGACTTCTATATTGGTTGAAGGTAAAATTAAGGTAAAAGATGTGGATAAACCTATTTTTCCCTGCATATTTAAAGAAACCTCACATTACGGTTTATGTGACCTTGGCACTGAAGTTAATGTTATATCCTATGACTTTTATTTAGAAATATAAGAAGATATAACACTAGCTACAATAGAAAATACTGATATGACAATCATGTTAGCCAATAAAAATCTTAGAATTCCAATGGGAGTAGTTGAAGATGCAACTGTCACAATTGGCAATAAAAATTTCCCTATTGATATTGTAGTTGTTGATATGCCAATTGGCACTCTTTTCCCAATCATATTTGGAAGATTTTTTTTGAGTGCTATAGGTGCCACAGTCAAGTTCAAAAAGGAGGTTGTATCCCTTAAGCTTGGGAAAGCGGAAAAAGAATTTCACTTTTCCAAATTTAAAGACAAACCTATACATATACAATAAGAAGAGAAAGAGAAGACTATCAAGGAGATGGCAGCTCTTTTCTTAAATAATCAAGATTTAGAAATAAATGAAGACCCAAATTGTGAAGAAATAATTATGGAGGACAACCTTTAGAAGAATTAGAAAATGAATTTGATTCATTTACCATTGAAGAACCTCCAATTGATGAAGCTTTCGAAGAGCTAGAAAAGAGAGGGGATGAAGAATTACCACACCCAGAATTAAAAACCCTACCAGATAATCTTAAGTATAGATTCTTAGATGATACTAATAAATTCCCTATTATTATTAGTGCTAAACTTTCAGGGAAACAAGAAGAAGAACTCATGAAGGTACTAAAGGAGCACCGCAAGGCCTTTGGGTACTCAATGGACGACTTGAAGGGCATTAGTCCCATGATAGCCTCCCATCGAATATTCATGGAGGAAGGTGCTAAACCAGTTGCACAATTTAATAGAAGATTAAAGCCTAAAATGAAGGAAGTGGTAAGAAAATAAATAGTACGCATACTTGATGTAGGTATAATTTATCCTGTAAAGAAAGTGAATGGGTAAGTCCTGTTCATTGTGTTCCTAAGAAAGGCGGCTTTACTGTTGTTCCTAATGAAAACAATGAATTTATACCTACTAGAACTATTGTTGGAGATAGGATGTGCATAGATTTTAGGAAATTGAATAAGGAGACTAGGAAAGATCACTATCCTTTACCATTCATAGATCAAACTTTAGAGAGGTTAGCAAACCACACTCATTTTTGCTTTGGACGGATATTCTGGTTTTTCCCAAATAGCGGTTCATCCTGATGACCAACTTAAAACAAATTTCATTAGTCCTTATGGTTTACATGCTTACCGACGCATGCCTTTTGGGTTATGTAATGCTCCAGCTACTTTTCAAAGATGAATGACTGCTATTTTCACAGATTTTATAGAATTGATAATGGAAGTATTTATGGATGATTTTTTGTTTATGGAACTTCGCTTACTAGTTGCTTATATAATCTTAATAGAATTTTGCAGCATTGCAAAGAAACCAATCTTGTCTTAAACTAGGAGAAGTGCCATTTTATGGTCAAAGAAGGCATAGTCCTTTGACATAAAGTATCAGGTAAGGGTATTGAAGTAGATAGGTCTAAAGTTGAAGCAATAGAGAGAATGCCACAACCAAGGGACGTAAAAGGTATAAGAAGTTTTCTTGGTCATGTAGGCTTTTATAGAAGGTTCATTAGGATTTTTTTGGAATTTCTAAACCTTTGAATAATCTGTTGCAAAAGGGAGTAAGATTCAATTTTGATGATAAGTGCCTTATTGCCTTTGATAAACTTAAATATGCTTTATATCGTGCTCCCATCATTAAACCACCTATATGGCATATGACTTTTGATTTAATATGTGAAGCTAGTGATGATATTGTAGGAGTAACTCTGGGACAACACATAGGTCGCATATTTAATATTATACATCATGTTAGTAGAACTCTCAATAGTGGTCAAAAGAATTACCCTAAGGAAGAAAGAAACTCTTTGCTGTATTTTTCTCTTGTGATAAGTTTCGTTCTTATATTGTTGATGCAAAAGTAAGAGTTCATACGGATCGTGATGGTTTAAAAGAACTCCTCAAGAGGAATATTCATAAGCCAAGACTGATCCGTTGGATCCTTTTACTTCAAGAATTCGAGTTGCAGATCATGTAGAGACAAGAAGCAAAGGTAGTGGATGCAGCATCTATATTTGTCCAGAAAGACACTGATCTTATTCAGAGGAGCTTTGGTCCTAGTGATTTTCATTCTCGAGAATTATTATATGAACTAAAGTCAAATCCTCCCAAGAAAAGAAACTCCTTGTTGTTGCAGGAGCTAGTCACTCCCTACTAAATAAATGCTAAGAGGAAGGCAAGTTTTCTAAACTTAAATAAGTGACTTGTTTTCATAGTTTTTGCTTTTAAAAAATTCTACCTTTGAATTCCTCTTATTTTTTTGAAGTTTTTGAGGGGTTTCTGTAACTATACGGTCGCAACTATACGGCAGGAGAAAAATCTCCCGTCGTATAGTTGGTCATTAAACGTTCTGTATCCCCCTCGCAAAATTATTTTCGAGTGCAGTATCTATATGACCGCAACTATATGGCCCGAGAAAATTCTCCCGCTGTATAGTTGGTCGTGAAAGCTTATGTATCATCGAACCGTTTTCGTTCTTATTTATATTTGCAAAAAAACGCTTTGTCAGTTCCTAGTCGGTAAACTAACCAACCTGGGATCGAGATATTTGGAAATATCTGCCTGGAACAAACTATATGGCCGGAGCTATAGGGGCTGCGACCATATAGTTGGTTGTTACGGAGCAGGACTCCTCCAAATTCGCGATTTCTTTTTCTAGTCGGTTTGGATTGTTTTCTTGGACAAGAATTTGGTGTTTCTCGCGAGTTTTACCAACCTCTAACCCCTCTTATATATCTCCCTTGTGTCTCTCTCTAATCATAATCAACAAGAACAAATCTACCTCTTGTTCATACAAGAGGACACACCACATAGAGCCACCGAGATCCAAGAGGCCAAGGAGAGGAGCTCCTATGGAGATCGGAAGCAATAGAGAGCAAAGAAAGGAGATCAAGATCAACCCTTTGGAGTTCTTTGACGATGACAAGGAACCTGGAAGAGGGATTTGATGGCCCTTGAGATGAAGATTGAAGAAATTAACAAGGAGGTGCCGAGGACGCCCAGACATCTTTGATGGCTACGAGTTTATCTTGATAAACTTGATGAAGATATCAAGAAAAACACCGAAGCAGGTTTCACCATGAGTCTCAAGGCGATATAAACCCTCCAAAACAACAATGAGATCATTAAGGAACAAGTGAAAGTGATGGAGAAGAATAATCTTCTCTACAAGCTGCGTATTAAAGAACTGGAGGCTATCAATCAATCCCTTCGTCTCAGGCTGGCCCATGAAGAGAAGATACCACGTGCCATGGTGCCACTGTGACCTTCAATAAATCACGGTATAAAATAATCGCGAGGGATTATTTGATCCCACCTAGATTGATTCCAAGCTTGGGGAGATCTTTAAGACCTTGTAATCTATCTTACAAGTTTATATTTTTATTATAGTTTTACATTAGTTCGAGCTCATAAATAAAGTTTGCATTATTAGAATTCCCTTCAGGAATAGTTGACCCATCTTATGAAATTCTAAGTTTATTATAATATATGGAGCATTATTGAGTTTGTGTTTGTCTTATTGGATATATTAATGACTTGAGTATGACTTTACTTGCACTTGATGATAGCAATAGGAGTCTTCCACACCATTGGTATTAATAGAACATATAAACATAATTTGATCAATATGTTGTAGGTTAATGGTTTGATTTACAAAAGGCAGAAATTATCTGTAGAGGTTCCAATCTTTAATAAGATAGAGCCCCCTGTGTTTACAATGCTAGTCCCTGGATAAATAGCTAGCATCCACAGTTAAGATGTAATATCAAGAAACAAAGGTCATAACATAACTTTATAACCAGGAATAACATAATTTTATTACATCTTACATAGCTCATTTGGCTATTACATTACATTGCAGCGGAATAACTATAGTCATGGGTCCTTCATCTTCATAGTGCCACAGGCAGATGTTGGTTGTAGACTTTGTAATCCTAATCAATCAATCTTCACTAAAATCAATCAAACCTGCAACATACAAGTTATAGCCACAAAGGGTCAATACATTTGAATTGTATTGGCAAGTGATACTATGGTAGTATAGTGGAGTCTATCATCTATATGCATTTGGCTAAGTGGAGTTGAGGTTTGCATTGCTCAAAATAGATTTTCCTTATCATTTTGAAAATACTAAGTTTTGCTTGAAAAAAAAATCATTTTTCTCAATCAAAGATTTGAAGATCCTTTAACCAAGGCATCTCTCAATCAAAGATTGAAGATTTCAAACAACCCTTGTTCAAACCACAAGATTTTAACTTAGAAATTTGAATGATGAGATTCTTGATTGCTTCCATGTCTTGATGCTCAAATTGTCCTTTACCAGGGACATGGCTAAGTACTTAGATTTTACACTCTGCAGAGGTGGTGCACTTTCCCCACAAGACTTGGTTTCCCAAGACAAGATCTTTCAGAAGCCTTCCCTTAGACCAAAATGGACGCGTTCCAACCTATCAAACACTACCACCCTCTGTCCATATGGCTAAGTTCTTGCAACCTATATGATCATGGCAGAGCCCATATTGCCAAGTGGTTGCACTTGAAGCTTCTCAACATTTGACATCTCAAATCTCTTTGTTCCTGGGTGGCCATCCACAAGTGAGATACACAAGGTAAACCATAAACATGGGCCTTGTGAATCACTCAACCAAAAACCACCAAGCAATTACCATTCCACCCAGGTGATTCATTAACTTAGTTGTTTTATTAAACAAAAACACAAGTCCTCAGACTTAGGAATTTTTCCATAGTGTGAATATATATTCCACCCATGTTTTCTATTAGCTAGGCTAAGATTGATAGTAATAGGAATCTTAAATTAGGAAGATTTCCACTAAGGTTTCATCTACTAGGTTTTACTATAGCAAGGTTTATACTTAGCAAAATAAATGCAAGTTTTACTTAGAGAAAATCACTAATGCATAGTGTAAGTAATGGGACAAAAAGTATGAAGCATCACTTGCCTTTTTTCTAGAGTATGGGTTCACTCCTTTTACTTTCAACAATCACACTCTTCAAGTCACTACAAATCAACCAAGCAAGGCACATACTCAATCTACCAATCAAGCAAATCAACACATAAAATAACAAAGTCAAAGTAATGCATGCAAGCATGCCAAGCTTTGTTTTGTTTGAAAAAGTGGTTCCTAATGGGTCATAAACATTTGAAAACACCTAATGGTCATTTTATAAAGTGGCAAAGTCATTTGCAAAAGGTTTCACTTTAAAGACCATTTTCAAAACAAAGTATCATTTTATGTGGTGTAGAAATATTTTTTACTAAGGCATTAATCTCTAAGGTTCACCAAATTCATTTTCAACTCATAAAACTTGGTGTTTGGGGTCAGAGAGTTTAAAACAAAACAATTCCCAAAAGTTTTCCTTCAAAATCATTTTTAATAAATAAACCACATTTCTATTTGACTAGAAATGGTTTTAAATCAAAGAATCTTTATTTTGTTTCACCAAATACATTTTTGAGTCCACAAAGTGTTTCCTAATGTTAGTAGGTTCAAATCAATCCAATTGCCAAAGATTTTAACCCCATATTCATTTTTAAACAATTTTTACATCCTTAACAAGCATACAAATGTTTCTGCAAAAACAAACACTCTAACATATACTATTTGCTAAACCAAGGGCATGGTTGGCTAGGGCTTTCTCTACTGATTCCAATGATACCAAATTTTCAATTTTTGGACGTGTGGATCAAAAGTTACAAAGGTTTGAAATTCACATTCTATTCTGATTTCAATCTGTTTTTAAACTAAACTCGTGACACGCGGCGCTTCGCTATTCGCTGGTACCGCTTCGGTGTGGATCACGCTGCAGACCGTAGGATCTAATCAAATCGTGCGATCAAGAAAGCGTACCCCTTCACGGTTAAGTGGTCTAATCTTGCTCGCCCGATCTAGATCGAACGGCTCTCAGTGCCCCGACCATAAGCTGGCGGCGCTGGACTCTGACGCGCGGCGGCGGCGGCGGCTTGTCAGTGGCGTCGCCGGCGTTACAGGAAGCGAGAAGGAGGGAGAGGGTTCTCACCTGGTTCGCTGAACGATGCTGATGCTCAACGTGGTACTGGTTGGTGAAGGGATGCACGGGTTCGTCTTTAATTGCTCACCGGAGTTGTTCTGGGCCTCGGTGCGGTCAGACGTCGACGGGGGCGAGGCTAGGGGGCACCCTAGGACAAACGAAAAGCATCATTAGGTCCACGAGAGCATGGCGGTCAATATCGTGTCCACGGGGAAGAGAGGGGTGGTCGGATTTTACCGAGGAGGCGTCGTCGGAGAACGGCAGAAGACGACGACGCTCTGTCGTGTTTGTTGTCGGCGTTCTAGAGCACGCGCGGACGAGTGGTTGGTTCTGGGAGATGCGTAGGGAGATGGGTATCACGCTCGGGTGGTTGAGGGGCAGTGGGGTGATTCGTGCTCGCCGGAATCGGTCGAGAACCTCGTCGGAGTCGGCGAGACGTTGAGCTTGAATTCCAGGTGCTCAGTGGCTCATTAGCGGTGGTTGTTGAGGGGAAATGAGAAGGAGTCAGAGGGGATTAAGAGGGTCTTGATGGTTTTGGTGATTAAGATCGCATTAGAGCGAATTTAAGTCGAGAATCAATCTCTGGCAACGTGCGCGCGAGCTTGATGACGACGTGGTGGCTAGGTGGGTCCTGGCTGTCTGTGAGAGAGAGTGCGTGAGTGTGGGGTCCAGTTGTCATTGTCTGCGTGGGTCAGTAAGTTGGTGCCGAACGTTTTCTTCGGGAGGGGGAGCTGGGCTGGTTTGCTGGGCTTGTGGGCTTTGTCGACTGGGCTGGTCCAAACTCTATTTTTTTCTGTCTGCTGGCTTTTTCTTTTTCTATTTTCCAATTCTGTTTTGAAATTTCAAACAACCAAACAATGTCCAAATCAAATCAAACAATCACCAAACCTTGCACTAAGAATTTGGTTCTGTTTAGTAGCATAAACCAAATCCCAAAATAAAATAATATTTTTATTAATTTTAGGATCCATTCATTAATTAAATAAAATGGACCTTTAGTTATTTAATTAAATAGGGTTTGATTTAATTAATAAAATCTCCATTTGAAATCCAAATATTTTCAAAACCAAATCAGTAGGTTTTATTTGGAAATAAAGAATATTTGGAAACTTGTTTAAAACAAAATAACCTTTTATTTTAGGGCCCATTAATAATTAAATACAATAGACCTTCATTATTAACTCAAATAGGATTTGTTTTATTAGAAAAATTTATTTTGAAATCTAAAAAAAGCCAAAACACTTCAGTAGGTTTTAATTAAGAAAATAAAATACTTAGAAAACTTATTTAAAATAATTTAATAAGTTTTGATGTTTTAATTAAAATGGTAAAACCTTTTATTTAAATAAAATTTGGATATTAATTCCTTATTATTTTATTTAAATAAACCTTTACTATTTTTAATCAAAACAAAACATTTTATTTTAAATACTTGGCCAAGGTTTAATTTGGCTCTGTAAAATAATCTTTATTTATAAATCCACTTTTTCTTTTGAAAGCCAAAACCTTTTATTTAAAAGATCCAAAATAGTAATCTAAATATTTTGAAGTTTATTGTTTATTTAACTTTTTAAATCCCTTTAGGATTTCATTTGATCCAAATAGGTTTTGAAAGTTTCCAATTGGATTCAAAAAGTTTTTTCTGGCCTTGAAAATCAAACAAAGTTTTATTTTATTCATTTATTTTCACATTACAAGATTTGGAAAATCTTGGGATGTGACAGGCTACCACCCTTAAAATAAATCTCGTCTCGAGATTTGGGGAGGCTAGGGTTACAAGTAGGCTCAAAACAACTAGGGTACTACCACCCTTAAAATTTTTTCAAACAAAAATTACATATTGTCCTTCTTGGGATCCTGGGGAAAATTTGTCTAAGCAAACATTTGCATGGTGTCCTTGGTTTCCATACTTGACTCATGGGCCAAGGTTGAGATCCCTCATAGACTTGTTTAACTTGTTCTTCATCTTTTCTGGACAATTGTTTGCATAGTGGCCTAGTTCCTTGCATTTGAAACATGTTATAAGTTTGAGGTCTTAAGGTGGCTTCTCTGGACAATATGATGCATAATGTCCTAACTCCTTGCAGTGTTTGCACATCACTTGGCTAATATCCTTCCTCATCTTGGGTTTCACTAGCCTTTGTTTGTCTTCTTGGCTCTTCTCCTTTTCTAGGCATTCACTGGCATAGTGTCCCATATCTTTGCAATTGTAACACTGCAACTGGATTATGTCCTTCTTCTTCTTTTTGGGTCTCTCCAAAGCTAGGAGTTCTTCTAGTTCATGTTCTTCATAGGTGGGAGATCTTTCTCTCTTCTTGAGGCATTGATCTTCATGCTCCTTGGATGTATGATCCTTGTCTCTAAAAATATTGCTAGCTTGGGTTCCTTCTAGAATAGCATCTTTGTCATCCTTGTTGTCATTAGCTCTTTGGGAAAAGTTTTCTCCCATGTTGGTCATTTGAGTAACCAATCCTTGCAACAATTGGGATTGAAGTTTCAAAATCCTTTGTATGGCTGGGTCTAGTCCATTGTTGTTAGCTAAAAGCTGAGTTGTCTCTTGGCTCAACTATTTTTGGGTTGCTATAAGTTCTCTCATGTTGTCCTCTTGGTTGTTGTTGGTGTCATCAACCTTGAGGTTGGAGTCTCTTGGAGTAGTCATCTGTTTAAGTTGGGTAGGTATTAGAATAGGCAAGATATTTCTAAGGAAATATTTCTAATCACACACATCACAATTCACACAAGCAATGTGCAAGCAATCACAAATCAACACTTCACTCAAACAACAAGTTTCAAGCATAATTCTAGGCAACCAAAAATATTTTTGTTTCACCACATAAGTTGGTGTGTTTGACTTAACTAAAATATGGCGGTCCATCTATATGGTTCACTTGTGATCTTTCCATCCTTCATGATTCTTCTTGTATGAGATCATGGTTTCCTTGAGAAAACTCTTGGTTGCAAGACTTCAAAGTTGTTGATGGCTCCTTCTTACTTTTGCATTCCCTCAGTCTCTAAATCTTGAGCAAGATTTCCTTGTCTCACTTGTAATCCTTAGTGACATCCAAGTTGGAAGTCCTTGGTGAACATGCTGAAGACGTTGAAATCATTAGAGTTGAAGAAGTCCTTTGTTCATGGTGAAGTCTTTGGTCATGGGGTAGGTTTTTCCATCAAGTTGAAGTAGAAGAGGTGTAGAGTCAAAACCAAAATGGTTAAGGAAAGAGTTTACAAGATTGTTTGTAAATAAGTTTTGGGACAAATACAACTCCTATTTTTCTAAGGGTTTTGTCCAATCCTAGGTTTACAAATCCTACAGGCAACACAATGCTCTGATACCATCTGTAGAGGTTCCAATCTTTAATAAGATAGAGCCCCCCTGTGTTTACAATGCTAGTCCCTGGATAAATAGCTAGCATCAACAGTTAAGATGTAATATCAAGAAACAAAGGTCATAACATAACTTTATAACCAGGAATAACATAATTTTATTACATCTTACATAGCTCATTTGGCTATTACATTACATTGCAGCGGAATAACTATAGTCATGGGTCCTTCATCTTCATAGTGCCACAGGCAGATGTTGGTTGTAGACTTTGTAATCCTAATCAATCAATCTTCACTAAAATCAATCAAACCTGCAACATACAAGTTACAGCCACAAAGGGTCAATACATTTGAATTGTATTGTCAAGTGATACTATGGTAGTATAGTGGAGTCTATCATCTATATGCATTTGGCTAAGTGGAGTTGAGGTTTGCATTGCTCAAAATAGATTTTCCTTATCATTTTGAAAATACTAAGTTTTGCTTGAAAAAAAATCATTTTTCTCAATCAAAGATTTGAAGATGCTTTAACCAAGGCATCTCTCAATCAAAGATTGAAGATTTCAAACAACCCTTGTTCAAACCACAAGATTTTAACTTAGAAATTTGAATGATGAGATTCTTTATTGCTTCCATGTCTTGATGCTCAAATTGTCCTTTACCAGGGACATGGCTAAGTACTTAGATTTTACACTCTGCAGAGGTGGTGCACTTTCCCCACAAGACTTGGTTTCCCAAGACAAGATCTTTCAGAAGCCTTCCCTTAGACCAAAATGGACGTGTTCCAACCTATCAAACACTACCACCCTCTGTCCATATGGCTAAGTTCTTGCAACCTATATGATCATGGCAGAGCCCATATTGCCAAGTGGTTGCACTTGAAGCTTCTCAACATTTGTTCCTGGGTGGCCATCCACAAGTGAGATACACAAGGTAAACCATAAACATGGGCCTTGTGAACCACTCAACCAAAAACCACCAAGCAATTACCATTCCACCCAGGTGATTCATTAACTTAGTTGTTTTATTAAACAAAAACACAAGTCCTCAGACTTAGGAATTTTTCCATAGTGTGAATATATATTCCCCCATGTTTTCTATTAGCTAGGCTAAGCTTGATAGTAATAGGAATATTAACTTAGGAAGATTTCCACTAAGGTTTCATCTACTAGGTTTTACTATAGCAAGGTTTATACTAAGCAAAATCCATGCAAGTTTTACTTAGAGAAAATCACTAATGCATAGTGTAAGTAATGGGACAAAAAGTATGAAGCATCACTTGCCTTTTTGGTAGAGTATGGGTTCACTCCTTGTCCTTGCAACAATCACACTCTTCAAGTCACTACAAATCAACCAAGCAAGGCAAATACTCAATCTACCAATCAAGCAAATCAACACATAAAATAACAAAGTCAAAGTAATGCATGCAAGCATGCCAAGCTTTGTTTTGTTTGAAAAAGTGGTTCCTAATGGGTCATAAACATTTGAAAACACCTAATGGTCATTTTATAAAGTGGCAAAGTCATTTGCAAAAGGTTTCACTTTAAAGACCATTTTCAAAACAAAGTATCATTTTATGGGGTGTAGAAATATTTTTACTAAGGCATTAATCTCTAAGGTTCACCAAATTCATTTTCAACTCATAAAACTTGGTGTTTGGGGTCAGAGAGTTTAAAACAAAACAATTCCCAAAAGTTTTCCTTCAAAATCATTTTTAATAAATAAACCACATTTCTATTTGACTAGAAATGGTTTTAAATCAAAGAATCTTTATTTTGTTTCACCAAATACATTTTTGAGTCCACAAAGTGTTTCCTAATGTTAGTAGGTTCAAATCAATCCAATTGCCAAATATTTTAACCCCAAATTCATTTTTAAACAATTTTTACATCCTTAACAAGCATACAAATGTTTCTGCAAAAACAAATACTCTAACAGATTCCAATGATTGGCTAGGGATTGCTCTACTGATTCCAATGATACCAAATTTGCAATTTTTGGATGTGTGGATCAAAAGTTACAAAGGTTTGAAATTCACATTCTATTCTGATTTCAATGTGTTTTTAAACTGAACTCGTGACACGCGGCGCTTCGCTATTCGCTGGTACCGCTTCCATGTGGATCACGCTGCAGACCGTAGGATCTAATCAAATCGTGCGATCTAGAAAGCGTACCCCTTCGCGGTTAAGTGGTCTAATCTTGCTCGCCCGATCTAGATCGAACGGCTCTCAGTGCCCCGACCATAAGCTGGCGGCGCTGGACTCTGACGCGCGGTGGCGGCGGCTTGTCAGTGGCGTCGCCGGCGTTACAGGAAGCGAGAAGGAGGGAGAGGGTGCTCACCTAGTTCACTGAACGATGCTGATGCTCAACGTGGTACTGGTTGGTGAAGGGACGCACGGGTTCGTCTTCAATTGCTCAACGGAGTTGTTCTGGGCCTCGGTGCGGTCAGACGTCGACGGGGGCGAGGCTAGGGGGCACCCTAGGACAAACGAAAAGCATCATTAGGTCCGCGAGAGCATGGCGGTCATTATCGTGTCCACGGGGAAGAGAGGGGTTGTCGGATTTTACCGGGGAGGCGTCGTCGGAGAACGGCAGAAGACGGCGGCGCTCTCTCGTGTTTGTTGTCGGCGTTCTAGAGCACACGCGGACGAGTGGTTGGTTCTGGGAGATGCGTAGGGAGATGGGTATCACGCTCGGGTGGTCGAGGGGCAGTGGGGTGATTCGTGCTCGCCGGAATCGGTCGAGAACCTCGTCGGAGTCGGCGAGACATTGAGCTTGAATTCGAGGTGCTCAGTGGCTCATTAGCGGTGGTTGTTGAGGGGAAATGAGAAGGAGTCAGAGGGGATTAAGAGGGTCTTGATGGTTTTGGTGATTAAGATCGCATTAGAGCGAATTTAAGCCGAGAATCAATCTCTGGCAACGTGCGCGCGAGCTTGATGACGACGTGGTGGCTAGGTGGGTCCTGGCTGTCTGTGATAGAGAGTGCGTGAGTGTGGGGTCCAGTTGTCATTGTCTGCGTGGGTCAGTAAGTTGGTGCCGAACGTTTTCTTCGGGAGGGGGAGCTGGGCTGGTTTGCTGGGCTTGTGGGCTTTGTCGACTGGGCTGGTCCAAACTCTATTTTTTTCTGTCTGCTGGCTTTTTCTTTTTCTATTTTCCAATTCTGTTTTGAAATTTCAAACAACCAAACAATGTCCAAATCAAATCAAACAATCACCAAACCTTGCACCAAGAATTTGGTTCTGTTTAGTAGCATAAACCAAATCCCAAAATAAAATAATATTTTTATTCATTTTAGGATCCATTCATTAATTAAATAAAATGGACCTTTAGTTATTTAATTAAATAGGGTTTGATTTAATTAATAAAATCTCCATTTGAAATCCAAATATTTTCAAAACCAAATCAGTAGGTTTTATTTGGAAATAAAGAATATTTGGAAACTTGTTTAAAACAAAATAACCTTTTATTTTAGGGTCCATTAATAATTAAATACAATAGACCTTCATTATTAACTCAAATAGGATTTGTTTTATTAGAAAAATTTATTTTGAAATCTAAAAAAAAAGCCAAAACACTTCAGTAGGTTTTAATTAAGAAAATAAAATACTTAGAAAACTTATTTAAAATAATTTAATAAGTTTTGATGTTTTAATTAAAATGGTAAAACCTTTTATTTAAATAAAATTTGGATATTAATTCCTTATTATTTTATTTAAATAAACCTTTACTATTTTTAATCAAAACAAAACATTTTATTTTAAATACTTGGCCAAGGTTTAATTTGGCTCTGTAAAATAATCTTTATTTATAAATCCACTTTTTCTTTTGAAAGCCAAAACCTTTTATTTAAAAGATCCAAAATAGTAATCTAAATATTTTGAAGTTTATTATTTATTTAACTTTTTAAATCCCTTTAGGATTTCATTTGATCCAAATAGGTTTTGAAAGTTTCCAATTGGATTCAAAAAGTTTCTTCTGGCCTTGAAAATCAAACAAAGTTTTATTTTATTCATTTATTTTCACATTACAAGATTTGGAAAATCTTGGGATGTGACATTATCTAATTAATTAAGATGAAAAAGAAAAACCTTGAACAAAGGAGAAATTATAAGTGTTATCGAATAGAGTGTGAACAAGTTTGAGGTAGAATACTCAAGTTATAAATATGCTTCATATATGTTTGGAATTTGATAATTGAGATCGTTAAACTTTGAAATTCCTAAATGAAGCGAAATATATGGCTAGCTCCTCTGCACAACACTTAAACAAAAGTGTGAGAACAAATATAGAGAGAAAAGGAAGAAAAAGAAAGATGAAGAAAAAGAGCGAATGTGTAAAGAGCAAATAGGCATATACCACTATATTGTAGTAAGACAAAGAGACGTTTGAGATTTTGATCCCAAGTGAATATGTTAATCCTAAAAACACTTGGGACTACCTCACTAACTCATTTGGTTGAACCGAATACTTTTACATGATGTAGTAATCTTTTGTGAACTATTAATTGCTAAGGTGTGGAAGCCTGCTAATATTAGTCAAATGGTCCGAGTAAGGAATTATTCATGAATTTATTTATATGTATCCTTTATGATAAACACATGTTGCAACTGCCTCATTTATTTTATTGTCTCAGCTTCATGAACATGAGGATCACATTCATTAAGCTAAACTTGCTCGGGACGAGCAAGAATCTAAGCTTGGGGAAGTTGATGAGTGCATATTTGCATCATGTTTTAGATTATTATTTTGCATTATAGATGTAGGATCTTGGTATTTTACGGCGTTCACACGCATTTTTATGTATATTTTCACCAGGATTAGGACAAATGATGGATCTGATGGACACAATTCTTGGACCAGTTATATTGAAGTAAAAAGGAGCCAAAAACTGTAAATTGCTTATTTGGGAAATATTAATAACACTAGAAGAAAACCCGAAGCAATTGGGGAGTACAGAAGGTTTAACAACCAACTATATGGCGGGAGAACTTTTTCGGCCATATAGTTCCGGCCGTATAGTTGGCACCGACACCGCCTCCTCAAATAGTTTCACCCCGTGCAACTGGATCGGAGAGACGACATACAGAACCCCCAGAAATCGCCGAAACCTCACCTCCGGAAGGCATCTGGAGTGGGAACTTGCCCTAGGGATCCATCTTCGCCCTAAGCAGATCTAGGAGGCCAATACATCAATCTCCATCTTCATCAACCGCTGCATCTCCATCACCACCATCATCTTCATCCATCCCATCTAGATATTGTTGTAATTCTTGCACTAGTTGTGGATTTATACAAGTACTATTCATCGATAATCATTTCCATTACCATTGCCATGATGTTGTTTGCCTCCATGTCTGAGTATTTCATTAGTTCGTGGGGATATGGAGAAACCCTAGCATGAGATTGAAATAAGATAAAGTTTATTATGATATTCATTGTTGTGACCATGTGTTAGATTGTCTACATCTTGATGTTGGGAGAAGTCGACCTCTCAATATTTGCCTCTTGTGGGGACTTGATATAGGGAACTACTTGTTGGAAGATGGAGGGATGTTAGCACTTACAGTGACTATAAAGCTGTTGGCACTCCTTGCATATCAACTTGGAAATCGAGGAAACTCACAAAACACTATCCATGCCATGGGATATGTCCTGCGAGATTATGTCCCTTAATAGAACAGTAATTCAATTGATGTTGATTGTTATCTGTTGTGGTTATGAGGATGATTTGAGCAGTGGTTGCTGCCTCTTTTTCCAAATACGGAGTTCCTCCCACACATACATAGTTGAGAATGTTCATCATACTAATATTTACCTTATCCCTTTAGAATTCTAGTGGCATATCTGCTAATCCCTGAGAACAATTTTTCCCACTGAAGTTTCAAATCTCTTTTACATACGTGATACTTATTTTCTGTATTCATTTATATTTACTTTACTCATTGTTCTCTTATACAAAAAACCCCAAAACGCTTTTTTACAGAATACTCGCATTTATCTTGTCACTTAGAACTTTATTTAGCATTTCTAGTTTCAGTATTTATTTCAAGAATTCTTAGACTTTAGACTCCTGCTCCTTGTGGGATCGATATCTTTATTTCGAAACTAGCTATAACAGATATGTGCACTTGCAATCATCACCCAGCATACCACTGCATGATGTAGTACACTATAGTCGTTGACATAACACCAATGAAACAGCGTTCTATCGGTATTACATCCCTCAGAGTGGTACAACAGAAACATAGCAGGTCCAAGACATGACTATAGGTTACAACTCGACTCTTTACAAGAGATCTAGAGAACATTCTAGGTTTTAGAGAGAGAAAGCAACTTCTTACAAAAATAACCAGAAATAACAACTCATAAAAATCATACTAATAGACTAATATCTAAACTATCTAGCTTGCAATTTATGCTACTGCAATGCTCTATAGAAGTAGGTTCTATGGCTAGAGATGGTACTCCTATCTAATCAAGAACTTCGTCTTTACTTTAGTTGACGTATATGTTGACTTTCTTGACTTCATTGAAGAACTGGAGCCTTTGGTGACAATTCCTTTGAGCATCTTTTGGTGTTGAAGACGTCTTCATGACTTTAGAATCTAGTAAGGGTTAAGAAGATATGGTCGACTACGAGCGAACTTAGCAATTTCACTAAAAAGGATTGTTTCATGCACTATATACAACCACATACCATAGGTCGTAGACTATGCAGCTTTTCGTAAAAATTTCTTCAAAGGTTTCTTTTATTCTGAAAAGCTATGTCCGTCAGCCTTCACATGTTTACCAGAAGTTTAAGGAGATCCTTTCCTGCTGCGTTCATAGCTCTGTCCCGGAATAGGGAGTAACATGTCATATTTCTTACACCCTGTAGAGGTGCGTTACTTTACCCATAAGAGACCTTAGCCTTATTGCACAACCAAGTTATGAGATTGTCCACACTTCCTTGGTATGTGGCCTAGTCTAACATCCAAGCCATTCATTGCCCTTCTCCGTGACCCTGCATGCCCATCGGATTGCATGTCAGGCCTAGGATAAAACTTGTTTCCAATGGTAGCCTAAGGCATACACCGCTCATAGATACCAGATGTCATGGGACATTGAGGGATCCCTCCCATATGATGTCAACCTCTCTGTGGAGTTATAGCCACGGGCTGGCATTCCGTTGACATGCGAAAGGGAGAAGATCCAAATGAATTTTCCGTCCTATTCCAAGTCTTATGGTTAACACGTATTATATGACGCAAGAATCACTGGCGACATTGGTTGTTAAGTCCTAGATATTATGTTCCTTTACCACCGAACTATAATAGTAGGTTATTACCATTTGGTAAATAACCCATAGTCATATAATTATGAAAATAAAGTGTTCTCACCTTTTCGAAATGCAGGTGATGACAACATTGGATTTGCAAATAATTGATAGAAAATAACCAAAGGACACGAGAAAGTGTGAACTTGCCTTTCTGATCACAAGGTTATGCAAGCACGGTCTTCGAGTCAATAGAAGATCCAATATCTGAAAACAACATCATTGGTATAGTAAGGACTAATGTTTAAATAAGCAATATGCTATTATGCATAAGTAATGCTATGCATTTTACAAAACTCCCAAAGTGAATTCCCAATATTAAAAGTGAATTAAACTTAGGTGATTTCTTTAAGATTTGGTTTATCTTCAATTTTACTTCACAAGCAAATAAATCTATAAGGAACTTAAGTCTTAACATACATGATATAAAGGTAGAGTATAATAACAATTCAAGATTAAGGTTAATTTCCATCTAGTAATTCTGATGAAGGTCCAGAAGTTGGGTTGTTAAGAGTTGAAAGAAATTATTATAGAGTTATTGTTTGAAGTGGTAAAAAGAATAACCTTCAAAGAAAATATTGTGTATGTTAAGTTCATCAATCTGAAAGGTTGTTAGGATTAAAACTATGGTCTTTGATAAAGTAAAAATGATGTTGGGTCATTATACCTTTGGTTGATTGTATAACAGACTAAAGTTAACTATAAAAAATAAGAATAAACTTAAGACATAATGTTTATGGTATTTTTGAAGGTATACAGGTAGGCTACACTAGCGCAAATCAAAATTTTCTACCGTGTAAACCAGGAATACTATTGTCATAGATCACGGGATTACCACTAGACGCGCAGTTGCGGAATTGATGAAGCGCGTCGAGGAAGTGCAGACTTTCCACGTCTCCTCCTTGTACTCGTCCCACGAGCAGCTCCCCTTGCGTGTGTCACATCCCAAGATTTTCCAAATCTTGTAATGTGAAAAATAAATAAACAAAATAAATTATTGTTGAAAATCAGGGTGAAAAGAAACTTCTGTTTCTAAATGGAAACTTAAAAATCCCATCTTGAACAAACTTTAATTAAAGTTTGAAACCAAACAAAAATCCAAATCAAGAGGAATGCATTCCTCAATGAATGTGTCTTGAAATTTAAACACTTGGAAAATAAATCCAAACCCTAAAACCCTAATGGAATAAAAATCATTTCCAAGTTATCTCCAAACCTATAGATTTGATCCATATAAAAATTTGTCAACAAACATTTAAAAATGATCAAGAATGACAAATAGAAATATTATAAAACCATATAAATTGGTTTCACTTAATTTGGAGCCATAGATTAAATCTTATGAATTTAATAAGATAAAGGAAAAGTAATTTCCAAAGCTAATAAAGAATCTATCTATAAATCCATACCAAATGGTGAGCAAATAATCCTAAAGATATTTAAAAGGATAAATAAATATCAAATAAGACTTTACAAATTGGAATCACCAAGTTTGGATCTCTAAATAAAAAGATATGGATTTTATAAGATGAAGAAAGAAATATTAAATAAAGAATACTTAAAGACCAAATTAAATCTTGGCCTAATCCATTAAGCAAATGGAATGAATTATAATCCAAATACAAATAAAATAAAAGGATAAAGAATTTCCAAAATAAAACAAGATGACATTAACCATTCTATCCCTATTTTAAGAAAGACAAATCTCTAAAAAGAATAAATATATAATTCATGAGAAAATAATATTTTGGAATTTACCCAAGTGAAATAAAAGTGGTTTAATTCAACCTAATTTAAGATTAAAGAAAACTTCCAAATAAAAATTAGGGAATTAAAAACTATATTAAATTCCATTAGAATTAAAACAAATACCCAATTCAAATGAATTATGAATCAAATTAAATATTTTCCAAATAATTCAAGATGAATTATTTGAACCCAAATAAACAAATAAAAACCTACTGAAAAGATTTGGAAGGTTTAATAATTTAAATGGAGATTTAACAATATTATTAAACCATATCTAATTAAAACTAGAGCCTGTTTTTGAATAATTAAAAGACCTTAAAAAGAATAAATAAATTATTCTAAAATGATTTCAGAATGCTTTATTAATCAATGTTTGAAGCTACACAAATTTTGGCAAAGTTTTGAATTCAAATGGATGCTTGAATTGATTAAATGAAATCAAAACAGAATATTAAGAAAGGAAAAAGAAAAACAAACAGAACAAAAAAAATATAAAAGGTGCAGCCCAGCCCAGCGAGCCCACTAGGCCCAGTCCAACCCACCCCTCCCTCTCACGAGCGAAACGTTTTCTCACCGCAGACTTAACCCACGCCCTCACTGACAGCCTGGACCCATTCCCCCTCCCCCTCTATCGCTGACGAGACGACCCCACTGCCACCTCACCTTCTTTCTCCCCGCGATGAACACACCTGGCCGTTTCCTGCCGTTGATTCCTCTGCTTGAATTTGCCATAATGCTGCGTTTAATCCTCGCCGTGACACCGCCCTCTTAACCGCCTCCTCCCCCTCTCCATTTCCCCTCAGACCCCCTTTCCCCTCTGCCACCAGGCTGCCTCGAATCAACCTTGCACTGCCGCGGCATCCAACGAACTCCGACGGCGATTCCGGCCATACCTCGTCGCCCCTCGCCTCCTCGAGCACACAGACGTGACCCCCAAGCCCTAGCGCATCTTCCAATGGCATTAGCTCGCTCGCGCGCGCCCCAGAGCCTCGACAACGACGACACCAAGCGCCACCACCGTCTGCTTTCTTCTCCGGTGACTCCTCTGGTAAAAACCTGACCGCCCCTCTTCTTCTCCTTCACGCACGCATCATCGCCACGTCCTTGCGCATCTAACTATGCCTTCCGTTTGCTCCCCCGTGACCCGTAGCGCCGCCCTCGACGACGACAGCGCGTGGCCGTCGTCAGACGCAACTCCGACGAGTAATTATCAGCAACCCTGTGCGCCCCTTCGTCAACCGCGAGCAGGTTGAGCATCCCCGCGCCACGGCGATCACTGTGAGCCATCCCTCTTCCCTTTTCACTTCCTGCATCGCCAGCTCCGCCGCTAGCCGAGCATCGCCGCCGCGCGCTGCCGCTGAGCGCCGCCAGAGTTTGGTCAGGTCATCTCCAGCCGTTAGATGCAGATCGTAAGGATGCGATAGAATCACTTAACGCCGAAGGGGTACGCAATCTGTGCCACACGATCTATTTAGATCTAACGCCTCCCGTAGCGCGATCCGGCCCAAGCGGTACCGACGAATAGAAATGCGCCGCGTGTCACAGAATCTGGTTTAAAATCAGAATTTGATCTATTAGTTGCTCAATTTTGTAAAATCTATAACTTTTAATCTACACATCCAAATTTTGCAAACTTTATATCAATGGATTCAGAAAAACAAGCCCTAGGCAACCATGCACTTTGTTTAGTAAAAAGCTTCTGTTAAAATGTTTTTTTTTTGCAGAAACTTGTGCATGTATGTTTAGGATATAAAATTTGTTCTAAAATGATTTTGGGGATAAAATCTGTGGAAAATGGTTTGTTTTGAACCTACTGACCATAGTAATCACTTTGTAGTTTCAAAAATGTATTTGGTGAAGCAAAAGAATAAATCCTTGATTTAAACCATTTCTAGTCAAATAAAAATATGGTTTAATTGTTAAAAATGATTTTGGAGGAAAACCTTTGGGAAATATTTTGATTTAAACTCTCTGACCCTAAACACCAAGTTTTATGACTTAAAAATATATTTGGTAAAACCTATAAAGATTGCTACCTTGATAAAGGCATTTTCAACCCCATAAAATAATGATTTGGTTTGAAAATGGTTTATAGATAGAATCTTTTGCAAATAGATTTTCCACTTTATAAAATGACCAATGAGTGTTTTATAATGTTTATAACCTAATATAAACCACTTTTGTAAATAAAACAAAGTTTGGCATGCTTGCATGCATTGCTTTGCTTCTATTATTTTATGTGATGAATTGCTTGAATGGTAGATTGAAATATTGTTTGCTTGATTGAATTGTAGTGATTTGAAGTGAGTGAACATTGCAAAGAACAAGGAGTGAACTTATACTCTCTACCAAAAAGGCAAGTGATGATACATACTTTTGTCCCATTATTTTCACTATGCATTAGTGATATTTCTAAGTAGGACTTGCATGGAATTTTTGCTAAGTATAAACTATGCTATCGGAAATACTAGTAGATGAAACCTTCGTAGAATTTCCTAAGTTAAGATTCCTACTACTATCATGCTTAGCTTAGCTAATAGAAAACAAGGGTGGAATATATATTCATGCTATGGAAATTTCTAAGTCTGAGGACTTGTGTTTTGTTTAATAAAACAACTAAGTGAATGAATCACCTGGGTGGAATGGAAGGAATGGTTTGTGTTGAGTGGTTACACAAGGCAAGGGGACTGATGAACCTTGTGTATCTCACTTGTGGATGGCCACCCAGGAGCAAAGAGATTTGAGATGTCAAATGTTGAGAAGCTTCAAGTGCAGCCACATGGCATTATGGGCTCTGCCTGGATCACATAGGTTGCAATAACTTAGCCAAATGGACAGTTGGTGGTAGGGGATGATAGGTTGGAACGCGTCCATTCTGGTCTAAGGGAAGGCTTCTGAAAGATCTTGTCTTGGTGAAACCAAGTCTTGTGGGGAAAGTGCACCACCTCTGCAGAGTGTAAAATCTAAGTACTTAGCCATGTCCCTGGTAAAGGAAAATTTGAGCATCAAGACATGGAAGCTATCAAGAATCTAACCATCCAAATTTCTAAGTTAAAAACTTGTGGTTGAACAAGGGTTGAAGGATCACCAATTTCTATTGGGAGATGCCTTGGGAAAGATTATTTTTGTCAAGCAAAAACTTAGTGTTTTTCAAATAATAAGGAAAATCTATTTTGAGCAATGCAAGCCTAAGCTCCACTTAGCCAAATGCATATAGATGATAGACTCCACTATACTACCATAGTATCACTTGCCAATACAATTCAAATGTATTGACCCTTGTGACCGTAACTTGTTATGTTGCAGGTTTGTTTAATATTAGTGAAGTTTAATGATTAGGATTACAAGTCTACAACCAACATGTCTGCCTGTGGCACTTTGAAGATGAAGGACCCCATGCTATTGTTATATTCTGCTGCATTGTAATGATATGGCCAAATGAGCTATGTAAGATGTAATAAATTATTTTATTCCTGGTTATAAAGTTGTATTATGACCTTTGTTTCTTGATATTACATCTTAACTGTGGATGTTAGCTATTGATCCAGGGACTAGCATTGTAAACATAGGGATCTCTACCTTATTAAAGGTTGGGAACCTTACAGCGCGGCTCGTCCAAATGCTACAGATGCAGCGCCTCCGAGGTATCCACACATACAGGTTGGAAGCGTCAGACATCGGACTGCTAGGTTCGCGCGTGCAACACATGCGAGAGGTGTGGCGGCTGGGTGGAATGGTCTGAGGTCTAACCCTGGTAAGCTTGCCCCACCCTCTATTATATGGGCGTCCCTAGTGGGCTTCTACATTAACAGCCCATTAGTAGCCTAAGCCTGGTCTAATTTGGATCCAATCCTCATTAGGTTTCCAGCCCCTTAAGTGTGTGACCCTATAGGTTCATATACGTATAGACATGACACGAATACATTTATTCTGCCAATAGTTGGTAGCGGCCTCTAGCAAGACGTGCCAACTCCTAAAAGCATACAAAGATCATATCGGACGAACCATCACAAGGTTTAGTACATGTATTTCCCTTTGCCTCACGATATTTGGTCTAGCTCCAAGCTGACCTCTCTTTCTCGATACCGTAACTCGGAATCCCTTTACTAGGTTAACTCTTAACCTTATGTAGCATGACCATGCATTTCTGGATCCGATCACTCGAGGGGACCAGAGATATCTCTCTCAAGTAGAGAGGGGCAAATCCCATCTTGATTGACCATGCCTTGCAGCATGTTTCATGACAAACCCGAAAGCTACCTTTATAACTACCCAGTTATGGTGCAGTGTTTGATAGCCCCAAAGTAGGTCGATCCAAATCTCAAGTACATGCGACAATCTCAGGTCTAAGGAAAAAACGTACACGATGTGTAGAGAGAGAGAGCTGTAACTAATTGCCAGTCTCAAGTTGGGTCAGTCCAACCCCATGTTCATAACATCTGCCCACATCATTGGTTTGACATCTCCATGTCTATGACTTGCGAAACATAGTCATCAACCGATCGATGTGCTAGTCTAATATTCACGTGTTTCCTCACATGAACTCCGACTAGGGACAACTATTAAATAACCATACAAGTAAAGAGTATCACAAACAATTCACATAATTTCCAATCAATACAAGTTGCCTGATATGGATATTCAAGGAACATTACAATAACTCATGGATACATATGAAATATAATCATCTCTATGATTGCCTCTAGGGCATATTTCCTTCAGTCTCCCACTTGCACTAGAGTCAATCTAAAATGTATCTAATACCAATTGCTCTTGTGTGCGCTTCATGCGCGGGCTGCGGGAGAGGCTTAGTCAATGGATCAGCAACATTTGAGTCCGTATGTATTTTGCATATCATGACACTACCATCCTCAACGAACTCACGAATCTAATGGTAACACATGCGAATATGTTTGTTCTTCTGGTGTTGTCTAGGTTCCTTGGCTTGTGCAATAGCACCATTGTTGTCACAATATACGTCCAAGGGATTGGACGCGCCCTGAACCACACCGAGAGCGATCAGGAAATTCCTAATCCAAATAGCTTCCTTTATGGCCTTCGAGGCAGCAATATATTCAGCTTCTGTTGAAGAGGAGGTCACTGTACCTTGCTTGGAACTTTTCCAGCTCACAGCACCACCATTCATGACAAACACATAACCTGATTGCGATTTTGAATCATTTGAGTCGTTAAGGCAACTCGCATCTGTGTAACCCTTTACACTGAGTTCATCCTCACCTCCATAAACTAGGAACACATCCTTAGTCCTTTTCATGTACTTAAGGATGTTCTTTACCGCTGTCCAGTGACCTTCACCTGGATCAGCCTGGTATCTGCTCGTAACACTTAGAGCATAAGAAACATCTGGGCGAGTACATACCATTGCATACATGATGGATCCAATAGCCGAAGCATATGGAACCCTGCTCATGCGCTCACGCTCATCAGTAGTCGAAGGACACCGAGTCTTGCTGAGTTTAATGCCGTGAGACATGGGCAAGAACCCCTTCTCAGCCTCTTCCATGCTGAACCATTTCAACACTTTGTCAATGTATGTACTCTGGCTTAATCCAATTAGCCTCCTTGATCTATCTCTATAGATCTTGATGCCCAGAATATATTCTGCTTCTCCCAAGTCCTTCATCGAAAAACTATTTTTCAATGAGGTCTTAACAGACTCGAGCATAGGAATGTCATTTCCGATCAGCAATATGTCATCTACATATAAGATTAGAAATACCAGCGCTCTCCCACTTTCCTTCTTGTAAACACAAGGTTCTTGTTCATTTTTGATGAAGCCAAACTCCTTTACAACTTCATCAAATCGAATGTTCCAACTCCGAGATGCTTGCTTCAGCCCATAAATGGACTTCAGAAGTTTGCATACCTTTCCAACATTGTTTGGATCAACAAAACCTTCGGGCTGCATCATATACACGTCCTCAGTTAGGATTCCATTTAGGAAAGACGTCTTGACATCCATCTGCCATATTTCATAGTCGAAATGTGCAGCAATGGCTAGAATTATCCGTATAGATTTAAGCATTGCTACGGGCGAGAAAGTCTCATCGTAGTCAACTCCTTGAACTTGTCAAAAACCTTTTGCAACAAGTCGAGCTTGATGGATGTGAACATTTCCATCCATATCAATCTTGTTCTTATAGATCCATTTGCACTCGATGGCTTTAAAACCATCAGGCAGGTCAACCAAGTTCTAAACTTGATTGTCTCCCATGGACTCTATCTCGGATCTCATGGCGATCAGCCATTTCTCAGAGTCTGGGTCCACCATCGCTGCTGCATAGGTCGCAGGCTCATCATTGTGTAACAATAATAATTCTCGCGCTTCGTGGAGCCTCGCCGACCTTCGTGGTTGTGGTGCTTCTGTTGCCACGGGTTCCTCAACTTGTTCTGCTACAATAGCATCACTCGTAGAAGCATCCCCAACTGGCTCATATTGAACTTCTTCAAGTCGCACCGACCTTCCACTTGTTCCCTTTGTGAGAAACTCTTTCTCTAGGAAAACACTGCTACGAGCGACAAACACTTTGCCCTCTTCTCGGTTGTAGAAGTAATACCCTAAGGTTTCCCTCGGATATCCCACGAAAATGCCGATTTGGGTGTTAGCTTGTCCGACTGAAGTCGCTTGACAAATGCATCACAACTCCAAATCTTTAGAAAAGACAAACTGGGATTCTTTCCAGTCCACATCTCATATGGTTTCTTAACTACAGATTTAGATGGTACCCTATTAAGTGTGAAAGCTGCCATTTCTAGAGCGTAACCCCAAAATGATAATGGAAAATCCGACTGGCTCATCATCGATCGAACCATGTCCAACAAAGTTTGATTACGCCGTTCGGAGACCCCGTTCCTTTGAGGCGTTCCGGGCGGCGTAAGTTGTGGAACAATTCCGCAACTCTTAAGATGATCGCTAAATTCGTGACTCAAATATTCACCTCCACGATCAGATCGCAAGGCCTTTATTTTCTTGCCACGTTGATTCTCTACTTCACTCTGAAACTCCTTGAACTTTTCAAAAGTTTCAGACTTATGCCTCATTAAGTAGACATAACCATATCTACTGAAATCATCAGTAAAAGTAATGAAGTAGTGATATCCTCCTCTGGCTGTCGTGCTCATTGGTCCACATACATCAGTATGTATGAGTTCCAACAAGTCTGTCGCTCTCTCGGGTAAACCTAAAAAAGGGGACTTGGTCATGTTTCCAAGTAAACAAGCTTGACATGTCTCGTATGGTTCAAAATCAAACGAAGTTAGAAGACTATCACCATGGAGCTTCTTCATGCGCTTTTCACTTATATGCCCCAAACGACAATGCCATAAATAGGTAGGAATAAAATCATTAGGCCGAAGCCTTTTAGCACTAACATTGTAAACAGATGCATTATCAAGATTTAAAATAAATAACCCATTCATAATGGGAGAATTAGCCATAAACATATCATTCTTAGAGATTACACAACCATTGTTTGCACTCGCGAATGAATAACCATCCTCATCAAACATGAAGGTGATAAAATGTTTCGACCCATACTAGGAATGTAATAACAATTATTCAACTCCATAATAAATCCTGATGGAAGGTGAAGTTGCATGACGCCGACGAACAATGCAGCAACCCTTTCTTTATTTCCGCGCGAAAATCCACTTCGCCTTTCTGCACTTCTCTAGTCCTTATTATCCACTGCATCGAATTGCAAATATGAGCAACCGATCCGATATCAAATACCCAAGAGTTAACATAGGAATCAGCGAGAAGAATGTCCACAACATTTACAACAAGCGTACCTGAGTGAGAAGTACTCTTACTTCCACTCTTCTTCAAAGAAGCCTGGTACTTGCTGTAGTTTCTTTTCCAGTGGCCATGTTCATGACAAAAGAAGCACTCGGTGTCTTCTACAGGTCCAGCCTTTTGCTTGGGTGTAGTCTTAGGGATCTTATCCTTAGCCTTGCCCTTCTTCTTCCAAGAAGTACCCTTTTTCTTGAAGCTAGGCTTGTTCTGCACAGCCATCACATGGCTATGCACTGCACACTTCTTCATGTCACTTTCTGCTGTTTTTAGCATCCCGCATAACTCATTAAGGCCCTTCTCCATCCCATGCATATGGTAGTTCAAAATGAACTGCCCATAGCTGGATGGAAGAGACGCCAAAATGAAGTCAGTGGCCAACTCTTGGCCTAGTGGAAAACCAAGTTTTTCCAAAGTCTGACTGTAACCAACCATTTTGATCACATGGGGGCCTACAACTGCTCCCTCTGCCAGCTTGCATTCGACAAAGAACATGGCAACATTGTACCTCTCAATCCTTGCCTGATCTTGGAACATGTCCTTAAGCGCAATGATCATATCATACGCATCCTGATCCTCAAACTTCTTTTGAAGTTCAGGTTCCATGCATGCAAGCATAAGGCAGCTAACCTCAAGAGAATCATCACATGCTCTCTTGTAGGCACTCTTTAGGGCAACACATGCATTATCAGTAGGTTCATCGGGGATTGGGGTATCCAGAACCATTTCCTTTTTATCAGACCTGAGAACAATTCTCAGGTTATGGACCCAGTCCATATAGTATGTTCCATTTAGTTTATCTTTGTCAAGAATCGAACGCAAAGAAAAAGGTGATGAAGTGTTCGGTGCCATTGATCTACAACAGAAAACATGCAAAATACTAAGCCATGTAACCATGAAAGAGTAAAACATATTAAACAATTTAATAGCATATACTCCCACTTAAATCAATATCCCTCTATTGATACTAAGTGATTCAAGATCCACAATTAACAAGTTGACTAGTGAGCTTTAGCATCACTGCTAGAATACAAGGTAAATCGGTAAGCAACACTTGCTAATCATACCACATATGACTCTTATTGTTGGGTGACATCTCTATGTCAAAACTAGGCGCCCAACCTTTATGCCCCAAGGTCCTTAACTGTTAAGATGACCTTGTCAAGCTCACCAACCCTTATGTGTGTAGGTATCCGATACAAACCCATCCAGCCAAGGAAAACCGCGGCACCCTAATTTCATAGGCCCACCAACGATTGTACAAGGCATATGATGGTGCAAGGTTTGGTTGGGAGGGCATGGTTTAACTTAAACTTTGTGAGGGATCGTTCTACTTCTATCATCTAAGCATGCATAGTAGTAAAACACATAAGAATAGCATTCACATAGTTGTGAAACAGTATGGCCCATTTTCTCATGGTGATCTCCATCGCCATAGAACCTATCCACCATGATGATCTCCATCTTCATGTTCCATGTGAGCCATCTTCCAAGTGATGAGTCCTCCAAGAACTAATACAAGCTATTACTCCTAATAGCTAGTAATCAAAATTACATAGTATTGGGATCATCACAAGTTGGCACGTAGGCCATTACAATAAATGACAACACATATGGCTCCAGCCGTGTTGCCCTACTCATGACACGCAGGTCATGCAAAATTTCATACATGCATCACACACATATATGGGCCATACTGATCCCATACATCCTACAAAAACAAGTTATGCATAGAATCGCATTCTACCAGATCATGTGACATCGTAGCACCTAGTTACCTTAACGAGATACAAAAGGGGCTACGATTAAGGGGGTCTCCCCCTGCGGGGTTCGAAGGGGCAGTGCCCCTCGCGGTATCTCCGGGCGTCCAGAAAACCGTGAAAAATGAGAGATCGAATCTTCACAATTTTCTTTAAGGATTTTGATCGGCAAATCAAATTTACCATAAACTGTCTGTTGTTCCGATCTGATCAAACTCCTTTGATCTCGGTACATCAATTTTAGATATAGGTTCCGATTCGATCAATCATATTGATCTTCGCGTGATTCAACAGGATTTATGTGTCACTGTCTACCCCGATGGAGGAAGCCGACCGGTAGGGGTAAGTCGTTCGACTACCTCAGAATCACGATCACAGAAAGCAAGATCATAGATTAATCCTGAACCACCGCAATACAAACGATCACATCATTCATATCAATCGGCATATCACCATATGCAACCATCCCGAACCTATAACTGAACAGCATTGGCTCTGATACCACTGAAGGGATACGGGTAGGCTACACTAGTGCAAATCAAAATTTTCTACCGCGTAAACCAGGAATACTATTGTCATAGATCACGGGATTACCACTAGACGCGCAGTTGTGGAATGGATGAAGCGCGTCGAGGCAGTGCAGATGTTCCACGTCTCCTCCTTGTACTCGTCCCACGAGCAGCTCCCCTTGCGCGACTTGTCCAAACGCTACAGATGTAGCGCCTCCGAGGTATCCACACGTACAGGGTGGAAGCATCAGACGCCGGACTTCTAGGTTCGCGCGTGCAACACAGGCGAGAGGTGTGGCGGCTGGGTGGAATGGTCTGAGGTCTGAGGTCTAACCCTGGTCAGCTCGCCCCACCCTCTCTTATATATGCGTCCCTAGTGGGCTTCTACATTAGCATCCCATTAGTAGCCTAAGCCTGGTATAATTCAGATCCAATCCTCATTAGATTTCCAGCCCCTTAAGTGTGTGACCCTATAGGTTCATATACGTATAGACATGACACGGATACACTTATTCTGCCAATAGTTGGTAGCAGCCTCTAGCAAGATGTGCCAACTCCTAAACGCATACAAAGATCATATCGGACGAACCATCACAAGGTTTAGTACATGTCTTTCCCTTTGCCTCACGATATTTGGTCTAGCTCCAAGCTGACCTCTCTTTCTCGATACTGTAACTCAGAATCCCTTTACTAGGTTAACTCTTAACCTTATGTAGCACGACCATGCATTTCTGGATCCGATCACTCGAGGGGCCCAGAGATATCTCTCTCAAGTAGAGAGGGGAAAATCCCATCTTGATTGACCATGCCTTGTAGCATGTTTCAGGACAAACCCGAAAGCTACCTTTATAACTACCCAATTACGATGCAGTGTTTGATAGCCCCAAAGTAGGTCGATCCAAATCTCAAGTACATGCGACAATCTCAGGTCTAAGGACAAAACATACACAATGTGTAGAGAGAGAGAGCTACAACTAATTGCCAGTCTCAAGTTGGGTCAGTCCAACCCCATGTTCATAACATGTGTCCACATCATTGGTTTGACATCTCCATGTCTATGACTTGCGAAACATAGTCATCAACCAATCGATATGCTAGTCTAATATTCACGTGTGTCCTCACAGGAACTCCGACTAGGGACAACTATTAAATAACCATACAAGTAAAGAGTTTCAGAAACAATTCACATAATTGCCAATCAATACAAGTTGCCTGATATGGATATTCAAGGAACATTACAATAACTCATGGATACATATGAAATATAATCATCTCTATGATTGCCTCTAGGGCATATTTCCTTCAATTTTAGTATAAACAAATAAATGTCTAAAGGTGATTTTGTTCAACATAACAATTATTACTATGGCTTTATTTAAATAGAATGGTTACTTTAGTTTTATTTGCATGTTTTATCTAAGTTATAAAGGTAAAATATATTTTTAAAGTATTATAATTTCCATTTTTATAAGTACTAATGAAAGAGTATCAATTATTCTAGACAATAAATTCTAAAAACTTAAGTTAAAATAAATTTATTTGAATTTATAGGTGATAAATAACATACATTCAATATTTTTAATAAATCCTAAGTAGTCAATTAAATTTAATATGGATTTATTTTTATTTATAAATAAGAAGGGAAATTTTATCTCTTTTTATAAAAAATCTATAAAGTTCAATTTTAGCATTATTTATTTATAAATCATAAATTGACTTGAAATTTTATAACTAGAGTTTTTATAAAATAATAGATTTTTTATATTCAAAATTGATTTTTATTGTTTTTAGGACTTTTTCTTATTTTGTTAAATTTCATTTAGAATTTTATTAGCTTTAATATTTAGTTGTATTTTATTTAACTTAAACAAGTGAAGTCATTTTTTCTTTGGTAGAGATTGTTTTTGTGATATTTTAATATATTATATGTATTTTTAGGATTTTTATATGTTTTTTTAGAGCTTAATTTGTTCACACGGGTATTTAGATAATTTCTTATCTTTATTTTCTTTTATTTTCAAAACTGGGCTTGGCCCGTGTCCAGCTCAGCTCATAGGGCCATAGGGTTGGGTCCAACCTAACACTTATGGTTCAGTCAGCCCACCCAGCCACCATTCGACCCCAATGCTCTCTACTATCTCGTTCTTTCCTTCTTTGGCGATGCCATGCCACTACCGCGCTTTACTGATGCAGTGCTGAGTTGATGTAGGAGCGCTTCATTGGGAACCCCAAGAGCTAGGTGTGAAGCATCACAACAGCAAGTTTTCCCTTAGTAAGAAACCGAGGTTATCGAACCAGTAGGAGGAAGGAAATGTCACACAGGTGTTGCAAGCAACGCGGAGACTTGCACATCACAAACTCAAGACTTTGCCCCAACGAATCAGTGAGGTTGTCAAGATCACCGATTTGCTGTAACAAAGGATTAAACGTATCGTGTGGAAGGTAATGGTGGTTTGCAGCAAGTAAACAAGTAATAGTGGAAGGTGTATCAATGGTAAATATTGGATCAGGGTCCATAGTTCACTAGAGGTGCTCTCCTTAGATAAACAACATGGCATGAAGGGTAAACAAATTACAGCAGGGCAACTGACAGGAACTGAGCAAGGCATAACAATGCAATTACTAGTCAGAAAGATCCTATGAGATTCGATTGGGAAATACGACAAGATACATAGACCGCCATCCAACTTCATCTATGACTAGAAGTCCACCTTCAGGTTATCATCCGAACCCCCTCCAGTATTAAGTTGCAAGCAACAGACAACTGCTTTAGGCAAAGTGTATAAGGTAAACATGTTGGAGATATGCCCTAGAGGCAATAATAAATGTAGTTATTATTATATCTTTGTGTTTATGATAAATGTTTACATTCATGCTATAACAGTATTAACCAGAAACATTAATACTTGTGTGATTTGTAAACTAAATTAGAGTCCCTAGTAAAGCCTCTTCATAATACTAGCTTGTTGATTAAGAGATGATCATGGTTTATTGATCATGAACATTTGAGATGTTGTTAATAACAAGGTCATATCATTAGGAGAATGGTATGATGGACATACTCCTATAGATAAGCGTAGCATAAAGATCAAGTCATTTTAATAGTTCAATTGCTATAAGATTTCTAATACATAGTAACCTAATTCCTTCGACCATGAGATCATGCTAATCACCATCACCGGAAGGATGCTTTGATGACATCAAACACCACACTGTAACTGGGTGGCTATAAAGGTGGCATTGAGTGTTCGGAAAGTATGGGTTGAGGCACATGGATCAAGAGTGGGATTTGTCCATCCATATGACAAATAGATATACTCTGGGCCCTCTCGGTGGAATGTCATCCAATTGGCTTGCAAGCATGTGACTGGCTCACAAGGGATCACATACCACGGGAACGAGAAAAGAGTACTTATCAGTAACGAGGTTGAACTAGGTATGTAGAGATACCGACGATCAAAACCTCGGATAAGTAAACTATCGTGAGACAAAGGGAAATTGGTATCGTATGTAAGTGGTTCATTCGACCGCAAAGTAATCGTAGAAATATGTGGGAGCCATATGAATTTCTAGATTCCTCTATTGGTTATTGATCAGAGAAGTGTCTCGATCATGTCCGCATAATTCACGAACCGTAGGGAGACACACTTAAGGATTCGATGTTGTTGAGTAGTTATGGAATGATTAGTAAGAGACCGAATGTTGTTTGGAGTCTCGGATGGGATCCGGGATATCACGAGGAGATCCGGAATGGTCCGGAGAATAAGATTCATATAAGGAAAGTCCTGTTTCGGAGTTGGGGAATGATTCTGGTGTTTTCACTAGGAATGTTCTAGAAGGGTCCGGAAGGTCCGACACTCCGGAGGGGAAGGGTACATGAATGTGTCATGACAATGAGGAATGGTTGCATCATGTACTAGGTAACATGGCTGCGCAAAATAAAGGGAGAAATCAAATCCTAGTTTGAAAGTCAAACGCCAATTTGAAAAGTCAAACGACAAGTTTGCTTGGTGGAGGGAGAGTAGGAAACCTACTTGGGGAGGAAGTCCTCCTCCCTCAACCCGCCGGCCAAGGAGGCCGACTTGGGGGAGGACTCCCTCCACCCAAGATGCGCCCTCCCACCTATAAAAGGAGGGGCAGGGCTGCCCCTCTCCCTCACACCCAACACACCCCAAAACCCTAACCCTAGTCGCCGACCTCCTGCAAGTCGCCGCCGCCCCTAGATTTTTCCTAGCCGCCGAATTGGGGCTTCCCCAAGCCCTAGCCGCCGGCCAAGCTCTGCCCCTTGGTGCCTTCTAAACCCTAGATCGCCAAGGCCTCTCTCATAGTCCACCATACTCGCTCCGGCTTAAGGTGAAGCCCTGTGAGATCTCCCCTCTACTTCCGGTACCACGCCGTCGTGCTGCCGGAATCGCGAGGAGAGTGCTACAACCTTTGCTGTCTGCTGGAACAAGGGAGAGGAAGGTCTTCATCGAGTACCGAACGTGTGACCGACTGCGGAAGCGCTACCGAAACGCAGCGCCGGAAGGATCGTCTACACGATCTTGAGATCGGCAAGAGTACGACTACATCACCCACGAGAATCTGCTCTCGTTAACCGCTTTGGAATCTTCGAGGGTGAGTTCCTCTATCAACTCGTTGCTACAATCTAATAGATAGATCTTGGCTTGTTTGTTTGCATGCGGTAGAATTTTTTTATTTTCCATGCTACGAACCCCTACAGTGGTATCAGAGCCGTGTCTATATGTAGATCTGTTGCACGAGTAGAAAACAATGGTCATTGTGGGCGGTGGTGCTTTTATTATCAACTGCTTTTTGTGTACTTTGCATCTTGCGATATGATGATATGAAGCGGCCCGGGCTAACCTTACATGACATCGTTCATGAGACTTGCTCCACGCTCAACATGCAACTTGTATTGCATAAGTGGCTTTGCGGGTGTCTGTCTCTCCCTTTATAGTATAGATCCAATTTACAACGGGCACTTGATAGTTCAAACATCAACGTTGTGGTTCTTGTTCGTAAGTTAGATCAACACTTGTTGAAAGCCCCAACCCACGTAAAATATGCAAAGAAAATTATAGGCGTCTAACTTTGTTTTGCAGGGGTGTGCCGTGATGTGATATGGCCATGATTGTGATTATATTTGATGTATGCAATGTTCCTTATTCTAAGTTGGCAACCGACAGGAGCCATATGGTTGTCTTTAAATTCCGTTAAGACACGCGTGTCTATTAGTTGTAATAGTTGAAGCTGGTGGACGACAACCATGAAACGGCGCCATTGACCTTGACGCTATACCGGTGATGATGGAGATCATGTTCGTGCTTGAAGATGGAGATCGGAAGCACAAGAAGAAAGGCCATATCATATCACATATTATGAATTGCATGTGATGTTAATCCTTTATGCATCTTGTATTGATTAGTTAACGACGGTAGCATTATAAGATGATCCCTCAAGCACACAAATTTCAAGTTTTAAAGTGTTCATCCTTAGTAAGCACCGTTGCTAAAGCTCGTTGTTTTGAAGCACCACGTGATGATCGGGTGTGTTAGATTCTGCGGGTGTATAGAACATGAGCAAGCCAGATTTGCTCATACGGAAGCTAAGGTTTGATCTTGACGAGCCTAGCATGTACAGACATGGTCTCCGAACACGGATCACCGAAAGGTAAAGCATGAGTCACATAGTAGATATGATGAACATATTGATTGTTCGCCATTGAAGCTACATCAATTCTCGTGATGATCGGTTTTGATGTGGTGGATTTGGTTCGTGTGATCACTAAAACAATGTGAGGGATATTGTTTTGAGTGGGAGTTCACCTAGATTAATTTAACTATTAATTAGAACTCAATTTGTCATAAACTTAGTCTAAAATATTGCAAATATGTTTGAGGATCAATGACGGCCCCTACCATCAATTTTAATGCGTTCCTAGAGAAAGAAAGGTTGAAAAACAATGGAAGCAACTTCGTGGATTGGTTCCGCAATTTGAGGATTGTCCTCAATGCTGGTAATTTGACCTATGTTCTGGATGCACCGCTGGGTGAACCACCTGCAGCTACTGCTACCGATGAAGTAAAGAATGTTTACCTTACTCGGAAGAATCAGTACTCCACAGTTCAGTGTGCTATCTTGTATGGTTTGGAATCGGAGCTTTAGAAAAGGTTTGAGAACCAAGACCCATATGATATTGTACGTGAACTCAAAATTATTTTTGAGACTCACTCGACAGTTGAGAGTTATGAGGCTTCTGAAAAGTTCTTTAACTGCAAGATGGAAGAGGGCAGCTCCGTCAGTGAGCATGTGCTTAAGATGTCCGGGAACGCAAACAGACTCCAAAGTTTGGGTATAGTGATTCCTAATGCTTTGGGGATTTACCGTGTCCTCCAATCACTTCCACCAAGTTATAAGAACTTTGTGATGAACTACAATATGCAAAACATGAACAAGACGTTGCCAGAACTCTTCTCCATGTTGAAATCTACAGAAGTGGAGATCAAGAAAGAGCATCAAGTGTTGTTGGTCAATAAGACCACCAAATTCAAGAAAGGCAAGTCTAAGCAAAAGGGAAACTTCAAGAAGGGTGGTAAGAAAGTTACCGCACCAACGAAGAAGACCAAGGCTGGGCCTAAGCCTGATACTGAGTGCTTTTACTGCAAGGGAGAAGGTCACTGGAAGCGGAATTACCCAAAGTACTTGGCAGATTTGAAGAACGGAAACATCAAGAAGAAAGGTATATCCGATATACATGTTATTGATGTGTATCTCACTAGTACTTGTATTAGTACCTGTGTATTTGATACTGGTTTGGTTGCTTATATTTGTAACTCGAAACAGGTACTGCAGTATAAACAGAAGCTAGCGAAGAACGAGGTGACGATCGCGTTGGAAATGGATCAAAGGTTGATGTGATCGCGGTTGGCACACTACCTCTTCATCTACCATCGGGATTAGTTTTATACTTAAATAATTGTTATTTGGTGCCTGCGTTGAGCATGAACATTATATCTGGATCATGTTTGTTGCGAGACAGTTACTTGTTTAAGTCCGAGAATAATGGTTGTTCGATTTATATGAGTAATATGTTTTATGCACATGCACCTTTGATAGATGGTCTATTCTTATTGAATCTCGATAGTGGAAATACACATATTAATAACATTGAAGCTAAACGTTTCAAATTGAGAGATAACTCGACCTATATGTGGCACTGTTGTCCTGGTCATATTGGAGTGAAGCGTATGAAGAAACTCCATTCCGATGGACTTCTTGAATCACTTGATTTTGAATCACTTGAAATATGCGAAGCATGTCTGATGGGTAAAATGACTAAGACTCCATTTTCTGGGATGATGGAGCGAGCTACAGACTTATTGGAAATCATACATACCGATGTCTGTGGACCAATGAGTGTAGCATCGCGCGGTGGTTATCGTTATGTTCTTACCTTCACGGATGACTTGACTAGATATGGGTATATCTATTTCATGAAACATAAGTCCGAAACTTTCGAGAAGTTTAAGGAATTTCAAAGTGAGGTAGAGAATCAACGTAACAAGAAGATTAAATTTCTACGTTCTGATCGTGGAGGTGAATATCTAAGTTACGAGTTTGGCGAGCATTTAAAGAAATGCGGAATACTTTCACAATTGACACAGCCGGGAACACCACAGTGTAATGGTGTGTCCGAACATTGTAATCGAATTCTCTTAGATATGGTTCGTTCTATGATGTCACTTACAGATTTACCGCTATCGTTTTGGGGTTATGCATTAGAAACAACCACATTCACTTTAAATAGGGCACCATCTAAATCCGTTGAAACGACACCGTATGAATTATGGTTTGGGAAGAAACCTAAATTGTCGTTCCTTAAAGTTTAGGGTTGCGAAGCTTATGTAAAGAAGTTATAGCCGGACAAGCTTGAACCCAAAGCGGAAAAATGCATCTTCATATGATACCCGAAGGAAACTATTGGGTATACCTTCTATCATAGATCCGAAGGCAAAATCTTTGTTGCTAAGAATGGATCCTTTGTAGAGAAGGAATTTCTCTCGAAAAAAGTGACTGGAAGGAAAGTAGAGCTCAACGAGGTTGTTGAACCTTCTCTCGAACTTGCGAGTAGCGCAACGCCGTAAGTAGTTCCTGTGGCGCCTACACCAATAAGAGAGGAAGCTAATGATGATGATCATGAAACTTCGGTTGAAGTTGCTACAGAACCTCGCAGGTCAACGAGAACTCGTACCACTCCTGATTGGTATGATCTCGTTATGAGTGTCATGTTGGTGGACAACATCGATGAACCTGCGACATATGAGGAAGCGATGATGAGCCCAGATTCCAATAAATGGCAAGATGCCATGAAATCCGAGATTGGATCCATGTACGAAAACCAGGTATGGACTTTGGTGGACTTACCGGATGGCCAGAAGGCTGTTGAGAACAAATGGATTTTCAAGAAGAAAACAGACGCTGATGGTAATGTTACTGTCATAAAGCTCGACTTGTCGCAAAAGGGTTTCGACAAATTCAAGGAGTTGACTACGATGAGACTTTCTCACCAGTAGCAAAGCTAAAGTCTGTGAGGATTATGTTAGCAATCGCTGCATATTACGATTATGAGATATGTTAGATGGATGTCAAAATGGCGTTCCTCAATGGAGACATTGATGAAGAGTTGTATATGATGCAACCCAAAGGTTTTGTCGATCCTAAAGATGCTAACAAGGTATGCAAACTTCAACGATCCATATATGGATTTAAGCAAGCATCCCAAAGTTGGAATCAACGTTTTGATAATGTAATAAAAAGTTTTGGTTTTATACAAACTTATGGAGAAGCTTGTATTTACAAGAAAGTGAGTGGGAGCTTTGTAGCATTCTTAATACTATATGTAGATGACATATTGTTGATTGGGAATGATGTAGACCTTCTTAATAGTGTCAAAAAATATTTGAATAATAGTTTTTCAATGAAAGATCTTGGCGAAGGAGCTTACATATTAGGCATAAAGATTTATATAGATAGATCGAGACGCCTAATATCATTGTCACAAAGTACATATTTGGACAAAGTTCTAAAGAGGTTTGGAATGGAAGATAGTAAGAAAGGGTTCTTGCCCATGTTTCCCAATACGACCTTGAGTAAAACTCAAAGTCCAGCATCGACAAAAGATAGAGAAAGGATGATTAAAACTCCCTATGCCTCAGCCATAGGATCTCTAATGTATGCCATGCTATGTACTAGACCCGACATTGCATATGCTGTTAGTTTGACTAGCAGATATCAAAGTGATCCAGGAGTGGATCATTGGCCAGCGGTCAAAAACATCCTTAAGTACTTGAGAAGAACTAAGGATATGGTTCTTTCTTATGGAGGTGATGAACAACTCGTTGTTAATGGTTACACCGATGCTAGTTGGAACACCTATCCGGTTGATTCTAAATCTCAATATGGATACGTATTTACTTTGAATGGTGCAGCAGTTAGCTGGAGGAGTGCAAAGCAAAGCGTTGTGGCAAGATCTTCAACTGAATCAGAATACATAGATGCTTCGGAGGCTTTACAAGAAGCGATATGGATGAAGGAGTTCATTACAGAGCTCGGTGTGGTTCCAAGTGCGCTGGACCCAATGTCTATCGACTGTGATAACATGGGCGCCATAGCCAATGCGCAAGAACCAAGGTCACACAAGAAGCTGAAGCACATCAAGCTATGTTTTCACGCTATTCGAGAACATGTCCAAGATGGTGACATAAAGATTTGCAAAGTACACACATATCTGAATGTGGCGGATCCGTTGACTAAACCTCTCCCGTGGGAAAAACATGACCAACACCAAACCGCCATGGGTGTTCGGTATATTACCATGTAATCTAGATTAGTTGACTCTAGTGCAAGTGGGAGACTGTTGGAGATATGCCCTAGAGGCAATAATAAATGTAGTTATTATTATATCTTTGTGTTTATGATAAATGTTTACATTCATGCTATAACAGTATTAACCAGAAACATTAATACTTGTGTGATTTGTAAACTAAATTAGAGTCCCTAGTAAAGCCTCTTCATAATACTAGCTTGTTGATTAATAGTGATCATGGTTTCTTGATCATGAACATATTAGAGGTTGTTAATAACAAGGTCATATCATTAGGAGAATGGTATGATGGCATACTCCTATAGATAAGCGTAGCATAAAGATCAAGTCATTTTAATAGTTCAATTGCTATAAGCTTTCTGATACATAGTAACCTAATTCCTTCGACCATGAGATCATGCTAATCACCATCACCGGAAGGATGCTTTGATGACATCAGACACCACACCGTAACTAGGTGGCTATAAAGGTGGCATTGAGTGTTCGGAAAGTATGGGTTGAGGCACATGGATCAAGAGTGGGATTTGTCCATCCATATGACGGATAGATATACTCTGGGCCCTCTCGGTGGAATGTCATCCAATTTGCTTGCAAGCATGTGATTGTCTCACAAGGGATCACATACCACGGGAACGAGAAAAGAGTACTTATCAGTAACGAGGTTGAACTAGGTATGTAGAGATACCGACGATCAAAACCTCGGATAACTAAACTATCATGAGACAAAGGGAAATTGGTATCGTATGTAAGTGGTTCATTTGATCGCAAAGTAATCGTAGAAATATGTGGGAGCCATATGAATTTCCAGATTCCTCTATTGGTTATTGATCGGAGAAGTGTCTCGATCATGTCCGCATAATTCACGAACCGTAGGGAGACAGACTTAAGGATTCGATGTTGTTGAGTAGTTATGGAATGATGAGTAAGAGACCGAATGTTGTTCAAAGTCTCGGATGGGATCCGGGATATCACGAGGAGATCTGGAATGGTCCGGAGAATAAGATTCATATAAGGAAAGTCCTGTTTCGGAGTTGGGGAATGATTCCGGTGTTTTCACCAGGAATGTTCTAGAAGGGTCCGGAAGGTCCGGCACTTCGGAGGGGAAGGGTACATGAATGTGTCATGACAATGAGGAATGGTTGCATCATGTACTAGGTAACATGGCTGCGCAAAATAAAGGGAGAAATCAAATCCTAGTTTGAAAGTCAAACGCCAATTTGAAAAGTCAAACGACAAGTTTGCTTGGTGGAGGGAGAGTAGGAAACCTACTTCGGGAGGAAGTCCTCCTCTCTCCACCCACCGGCCAAGGAGGCCGACTTGGGGGAGGACTCCCTCCTCCCAAGCCGCGCCCTCCCACCTATAAAAGGAGGGGTAGGGCTGCCCCTCTCCCTCACACCCAACACACCCCAAAACCCTAACCCTAGCCGCCGGCCTCCTGCAAGTCGCCTCCGCCCCTAGGTTTTCTCCTAGCCGCCGACTTGGGGCTTCCCCAAGCCCTAGCCGCCGGCCAAGCTCTGCCCCTTGGTGCCTTCTAAACCCTAGATCGCCAAGGCCTCTCTCATAGTCCACCATACTCGCTCCGGCTTAAGGCGAAGCCCTGCGAGATCTCCCCTCTACTTCCGGTACCACGCCGTCGTGCTGCCGGAATTGCGAGGAGAGTGCTACAACCTCCGCTGCCTGCTGGAACAAGGGAGATGAAGGTATTCATAGAGTACCGAACGTGTGACCGACTGTGGAAGCGCTGCCGGAACGCAGCGCCGGAAGGATCGTCTACACGATCTTGAGATCGTCAAGAGTACGACTACATCACCCACGAGAATCTGCTCTCGTTAACCGCTTTGGAATCTTCAAGGGTGAGTTCCTCTATCAACTCGTTGCTACAATCTAGTAGATAGATCTTGGCTTGTTTGTTTGCATGCGGTAGAAATTTTTTGTTTTCCATGCTACGAACCCCTACAAAACAGTCCACATGTTCCATGAACAAGAGACCGTTGTTTTCTCCCTAGTAGCAACAACACATCTACAACCGAAGAAATTTCTGTCACTTCCATTGGAAACTAGAGGCATGAACCCACTATCAAGCATAAATACCCCCTCTTGGAGTCACTAGCAACTACTTGGCCAGCTACTAACAATGGAGAGCATGCAAGATCACAAACAACACATACATGATAGAATCATAAAGACAAAACCATTAATCAAACAAACATAATAATCTCAATATCCATCGGATCCCCGCAAACACAACATGCATGATTACAAATAGATTAGATCTTGATCATGAACGGAGCTCACAAGATCTATACATGAAAGCACAAGGAGGAGATACAACCATCTAGCTACTACATGGACCCATAGTCCAAGGTGGAACTAGTCACGCATCATACCAGAGAGAAGGCCTCCGGGATGATCTCCCCTCCGACAGGGTGCCGGGAAGAACTTCAGACCCCCCTGATCTAGGGACGACGGTGGCGGCGACTACAGAAGGTTTCGTGGAATATTGATTGGGTACCTAGGGTTTCTGCATCAGGGGATTCTTATAGGCGAAGGGGGAGGCCGAGGCGGTGGCCAAGGGCCCCACACCCTGCCTAGGCGCGGGGCAGGGCCCACCCGCTCCTAGGGGGGTGTTGCTGCCCTGGCACGCCTCTCCGTCTCCCCTCTGGACTTCGTGTTCCCCACGGAAAGTTATTGACTTTGACGTTTGTCCCATCCAATTCCAGGAATATTTCCTTACTAGCTTTTCTGGAACCAAAAACAGCAGAAAACAGGAAACTGGCACTATGGAAACTTGTTAATAGGTTAGTACCGAAAAACATGTAAAAAGCACCTCATGTAGGGTTCGCAGCATAGAAAACAAAAAAATTCCTACGATGGGAACAACTATGTACCAAGATCTATCTACTAGATATAAGCAACGGACGGATGTATATCCGTAGAGAACATACCCTTGAAGACCGACAAAGCTTAACGAGTTCAAACTCGTGGTTGATGTAGACGATCTCTTGCCGATCTCAAGATCGAGAGGAAGTCCTAGCGCCGCAAAACAGCGACGCATATGTGCTCGCACACACGTACGAGGAACCAAGCAACCTCCGCCTCCTCGCTCCAGCGATGCAGCGGAAGCACAACTCTTTCTTGCCGAATAGCCACCGGGAACATGTATCTCGCTAGTCCGAGACCATGTGGGATAAATACTAGAGGGGGAGAGAGATCCTTCACGAGGAGGTGTGAGTGAGAGAGAGGGAAGGGGCTCCTTTTATAGGGAGAGGGGGGAACCCAAGGGGACATGCACCCAGCCATGGGGCTTCCCCCTCCCTCCTTTCATTCATGTGGGTGGACACTCCACTCACACAAAAGCCTTTCAATTTACTCCACTCAAAAACCCACTCAAATTCCCATTAAATTTCCACCAAATTTAATGCAAACTCTCATTAAATAAAACTCCTTTTATTTATTCAGAATTTTGTAAATTACTTTAATGACAAACATTCTCATATAACCCCTTGCTAGTATTTCATTTCACATGAAAAAACACTTTCTGCAATTTCACCCGAAAACCTGTTTTGGTATCTACTGAAATAAATTCCTGCACTTGTTATTCTTTTCAGCATGAAACTTTTGCTCCAATTGGATGTTGGTGTCTCTTAAGTGTGCCACCATACGGTTCATGAATAATGCGGACATGATCGAGACCCTTCTCCGATCTATAATCAAAAACGGGATCTGGAGACCCATACTAACTCCCACACATTCAACGATGACTTTCTTGTGATTGTCGGAACCTTTTGTGCTAGTATCTTAATACCTTTGTTTCGCGATATATTACATGTACGAGATTCGATCATCGGTATCTCCATACCTAGTTTGATCTTGTTACTGACATGCACTCTTTTCTCGTTCCCGTGATACCACATTCTAGTGATCAAATCACTTGCTTGCAAGCTAATCAATGTGATATCACCGAGAGGGCCCAGAGCATATCTATCCGTCATCGGGATGAACGAATTCTATTCCCGATCCATGGGCCTCAACATAACACTTTATTAGTTCTGAACCCATCTTTATAATCAGCCAGTTACGGTGTGACGTTTGATGTTATCAATAAACTCTTCCGGTGTTAGTGATTGACATGATCTCATGGTCTAAGGATTAGCATCACTTCGTAAGTTGTTATAGCAATATAAACTCATTGACTTTGATCGTAATGCTATACTTCAGATGAATGTTCATCACACCATTACACTAATGTTGTGACCTCGTTATTAACAACATCCAATGTCCATGATCAGGAAACCTTGATCATCTTGTTAATCAACGAGCTAGTTTATGAGAGAGGCATAACTAGGAACTTTCTGTTTGTTTATTAAATACACATGCATTAAATTTTCCGTATTAATACAATTATAGCATGTAAAATAAACATTTATCATAAACAAGGAATACGATAATAACTACTTTATTATTTCCTCTTGGGCATATTCCCTTCAGTCTCCCACTTGCACTAGAGACAATAATCTAGTTTGAAAACTTTGTGTATTGAACACCTATGGATTTCTGGTGTTCCATATACTCAATTGGAAGTGGTTAACATAATCTATGGATCTAACGCTTCCAGGTCCGAGTCTATTTGCATGTCTTTGCGTCTCCACGCATCACTCATTCTCCAATGAGATGGCATTGTATAAATTTGGTATTTTGGTGAGACCTTTAGTTCCTTGGGGTTAAAGCATGTCGATACTATTGTCATACAATATATCTTTAGTGTTAGCCCATTGCGAACCACACCTTAGTTTGATAACAAACTACTTGACACAAATGCCCTCCTTTGATTCTACTATTGTAGTCATATACTTAGCCTTATTGTTGTAGTATTCGTCACAACGTTTTAACTGTGGAATACATCCAAATCCATCATGGAAACTCCTTTCCATTTCATTGTGCCACTCATAGTTTAAATTGAGATAAACTTAATTTGTATCTTGTGACAAAACTAGTATCAATGTAACGCTTTACAATGAACTATTTGTAATTGTTTGTCACCTCTACACAAATATATTCTTAGTTCTTCCAAAAGATCATAAGAATTTCCTTACTATCGTCCAATGATCATCTTGTGATTCATTCTGGTATATGCTCATAACACTTAGAGCATAGGACATATCTGGATGTATACATATCATGGTATGATTGATCAAAACATTCTTTTGATTTCACTCATCATGTGTCAAAGCACTTGAATCTTGTTTCACTTATCAAGTGTTGATACACTTGAATCTTGATTCAATTCTTTTTCCATGCGACAAGAAACTTTTCTCGTCATTTGTATATTGAACTCCTTCAATATATTATATATGTACATTTGGCACAACCATATTAGCGTCACAGTCTATCCATATAGACATTCATGCTAAATATGCGGGTTTTGCCTAAGTCTTTCATCAAAATGAAATCATTAACCTTTGTCAATAAAAGATACATCATTTCCAATCAACAAGATGTCCTCCACATAATGTATTAGAAATATGTCTTAGCGTTCCCACTTAATTTCTTGCAAATGCAAGCATCTTCATCGTCTCCTGATGAAATTAAACTTCTTTAACAGTTTCATCACGGTGAAGATTCCAACTCTGCGATGCTTAATTCAACCATTGAAGTTTGCATGCCCTTTTAGCATCCTTTGAATTAACAAAACCCTTTGGACCGTGTCATGCACACGTGCTAGGTAACCATTCTTTTATTAATCTTTTTAGTGTAGTAAACACTTTACATACATCTTCTATTCATCCTTATCATGACTGCTTTCATGATCAAGCTAATGTAGCTTATAAAGACGAATTGTGAGTATAACGTTACTTTCCAAAACCCTTTTGGATGATTAGGATGTCTAGCATCTCCAACCTTTGCAAATTTTCATCCAATATGAGAACGTACATTATACTCTATCATATTGCAACCAAAACATTGTTTCAGATATCGTTATATCTGTCACACATGATGGTTTTTTTGAAACAATTCTTTCAGCTCCTAGATAATCTCGATATTTAAATCAAGAATCATGGAGGCAAACATGATACTTTAGATACTAACACTTGAATTGTCACTCTCGATTTAATACTAATTATTAAACTTCACGGAGTCAATAGTGTTTGATGAAAGTTTGCAATAGGACTTTAAACTTTAGATTGACACTCAACACAATACGATACCAGTTCGTGAAGTAAATATCCAGAATTCTATAGTTCTATTATCTCAATTACAACTAAGCATAAGGTGGTGAACGAATGCCAATGACTACAACAAATTATGCAAATTCACTTTGATTTAATTTATGATAAATTGGGTTCTACTAATCCAAATTAGAAATGAACTCCCACTCAAAAACGACATCCCTCGTGTCTTTTTGGTGATTACATGAACCAAATCCACTACCAAGTCCGATCATCACGTGAGTCGGTGTAGCTTCAAAGGCGAGCATCAAATGGGCATCATATCTTCCATATGACTCATTCTTAACCTTTCGGTCCGTGTTCTGAGGCCATGTCTGTACATGCTAGGCTCGCCAAGTAAGAACCTTAGTATTCACGTGTGTAACTGTCTTACACCCGTAATATGGTCGTGGATCCAAGAACACCCGATCATCACGTGATGTCTTGGAGCGACGAAACATAATCGGTGCATACTTAAGGAAGAACACATTTTTATCTTGATATCTAGATGAGGGATCATATTATTATGCTAATAAAACGCTAAACAAGCAATATAAGATGCAACAAACATCACATGTTAATAAGTGAAATGATATGGTTCCCGCACTTGATCTCCATCATGTGCATTGTGGTATGATCACCATCATACCTCTATGTGTAAGGCCAAGGTCTATGTAACTTACACGTTATGTGTGTTGTAAGAGTATCATCTCATACTTCTATTTACAACATCACCATATCATGACACTAGCCCAGCAACAATCTAAACTAGACGCCTCTAATTTATCCATTGCAAGTTTTACGTGTCTTAGGGCTTTCGAAGATAGAACCATTCTTACATACGAACATGAACCACAACGAGGATAACCAAATTGTTGAAAACTCATTGTAAATTAGATATTGACTATAGTAGGAGGGACAGACACCCGCTAGCCACTTATGCAAAACTAGTTGCATGTCAAGCGTGGAACATGTCTCATGTGCGAGGATATGTAAAGTTTGTCCGGGCCGCTTCATCCCACTATGCCACCAATATCCAAAGTACAACTAAGAAGCAATAAAATGATCATCATCGCCCACATACTCATATGTGTACTACCCGTGCAAAGCATCTACGCATAAATCCGTCTCTGATACCACTGTAGGGTTCGCAGCATAGAAAACAAATTTTTTCCTACGATGGGAACAACTATGTACCAAGATCTATCTACTAGATACAAGCAACGGGCGGATGTATATCCGTAGAGATCATACCCTTGAAGACTTACAAAGCTTAATGGGTTCAAACTCGTGGTTGATGTAGACGATCTCTTGCCGATCTCAAGATCGATAGGAAGTCTTAGCGCCACAAAACAACAGCGCATCCGTGCTTGCACACACGTACGAGGCACCGAGCAACCTCTGCCTCCTCTCTCTAGCGATGCAGCGGAAGCACAGCTCTTTCTTGCCGAATAGCCACCAGGAACATGTATCTCGCTAGTACGAGACCATGGGGGATAAATACTAGAGGAGGAGAGAGATCCTTCATGAGGAGGTGTGAGTGAGAGAGAGGGAGGGGGCTCCTTTTATAGGGATATGGGGGAACCCAAGGGGCCATGCGCCCAGCCATGGGGCTGCCCCCTCCCCTCCTTTCATTCATGTGGGTGGACACTCTACTCACACAAAAGCCTTTCAATTTACTCCACTCAAAAACCCACTCAAATTCCCATTAAATTTCCACCAAATTTAATGCAAACTCTCATTAAATAAAACTCCTTTTATTTATTCAGAATTTTGTAAATTACTTTAATGACAAACATTCTCATATAACCCCTTGCTAGTATTTCATTTCACATGAAAAAACACTTTCTGCAATTTCACCCGAAAACCTGTTTTGGTATCTACTGAAATAAATTCCTGCGCTTGTTATTCTTTTCAGCATGAAACTTTTGCTCCAATTGGATGTTGGTGTCTCTTAAGTGTGCCACCATACGGTTCATGAATAATGCGGACATGATCGAGACCCTTCTCCGATCTATAATCAAAAACGGGATCTGGAGACCCATACTAACTCCCACACATTCAACGATGACTTTCTTGTGATTGTCGGAACCTTTTGTGCTAGTATCTTAATACCTTTGTTTCGCGATATATTACATGTACGAGATTCGATCATCGGTATCTCCATACCTAGTTTGATCTTGTTACTGACATGCACTCTTTTCTCGTTCCCGTGATACCACATTCTAGTGATCAAATCACTTGCTTGCAAGCTAATCAATGTGATATCACCGAGAGGGCCCAGAGCATATCTATCCGTCATCGGGATGAACGAATTCTATTCCCGATCCATGGGCCTCAACATAACACTTTATTAGTTCTGAACCCATCTTTATAATCAGCCAGTTACGGTGTGACGTTTGATGTTATCAATAAACTCTTCCGGTGTTAGTGATTGACATGATCTCATGGTCTAAGGATTAGCATCACTTCGTAAGTTGTTATAGCAATATAAACTCATTGACTTTGATTGTAATGCTATACTTCAGATGAATGTTCATCACACCATTACACTAATGTTGTGACCTCGTTATTAACAACATCCAATGTCCATGATCAGGAAACCTTGATCATCTTGTTAATCAACGAGCTAGTTTATGAGAGAGGCATAACTAGGAACTTTCTGTTTGTTTATTAAATACACATGCATTAAATTTTCCGTATTAATACAATTATAGCATGTAAAATAAACATTTATCATAAACAAGGAATACGATAATAACTACTTTATTATTTCCTCTTGGGCATATTCCCTTCAGTCTCCCACTTGCACTAGAGACAATAATCTAGTTTGAAAACTTTGTGTATTGAACACCTATGGATTTCTGGTGTTCCATATACTCAATTGCAAGTGGTTAACATAATCTATGGATCTAACGCTTCCAGGTCCGAGTCTATTTGCATGTCTTTGCGTCTCCACGCATCACTCATTCTCCAATGAGATGGCATTGTATAAATTTGGTATTTTGGTGAGACCTTTAGTTCCTTGGGGTTAAAGCATGTCGATACTATTGTCATACAATATATCTTTAGTGTTAGCCCATTGCGAACCACACCTTAGTTTGATAACAAACTACTTGACACAAATGCCCTCCTTTGATTCTACTATTGTAGTCATATACTTAGCCTTATTGTTGTAGTATTCGTCACAACGTTTTAACTGTGGAATACATCCAAATCCATCATGGAAACTCCTTTCCATTTCATTGTGCCACTCATAGTTTAAATTGAGATAAACTTAATTTGTATCTTGTGACAAAACTAGTATCAATGTAACGCTTTACAATGAACTATTTGTAATTGTTTGTCACCTCTACACAAATATATTCTTAGTTCTTCCAAAAGATCATAAGAATTTCCTTACTATCGTCCAATGATCATCTTGTGATTCATTCTGGTATATGCTCATAACACTTAGAGCATAGGACATATCTGGATGTATACATATCATGGTATGATTGATCAAAACATTCTTTTGATTTCACTCATCATGTGTCAAAGCACTTGAATCTTGTTTCACTTATCAAGTGTTGATACACTTGAATCTTGATTCAATTCTTTTTCCATGCGACAAGAAACTTTTCTCGTCATTTGTATATTGAACTCCTTCAATATATTATATATGTACATTTGGCACAATCATATTAGCGTCACAGTCTATCCATATAGACATTCATGCTAAATATGCGGGTTTTGCCTAAGTCTTTCATCAAAATGAAATCATTAACCTTTGTCAATAAAAGATACATCATTTCCAATCAACAAGATGTCCTCCACATAATGTATTAGAAATATGTCTTAGCGTTCCCACTTAATTTCTTGCAAATGCAAGCATCTTCATCGTCTCCTGATGAAATTAAACTTCTTTAACAGTTTCATCACGGTGACGATTCCAACTCTGCGATGCTTAATTCAACCATTGAAGTTTGCATGCCCTTTTAGCATCCTTTGAATTAACAAAACCCTTTGGACCGTGTCATGCACACGTGCTAGGTAACCATTCTTTTATTAATCTTTTTAGTGTAGTAAACACTTTACATACATCTTCTATTCATCCTTATCATGACTGCTTTCATGATCAAGCTAATGTAGCTTATAAAGACGAATTGTGAGTATAACGTTACTTTCCAAAACCCTTTTGGATGATTAGGATGTCTAGCATCTCCAACCTTTGCAAATTTTCATCCAATATGAGAACGTACATTATACTCTATCATATTGCAACCAAAACATTGTTTCAGATATCGTTATATCTGTCACACATGATGGTTTTTTTGAAACAATTCTTTCAGCTCCTAGATAATCTCGATATTTAAATCAAGAATCATGGAGGCAAACATGATACTTTAGATACTAACACTTGAATTGTCACTCTCGATTTAATACTAATTATTAAACTTCACGGAGTCAATAGTGTTTGATGAAAGTTTGCAATAGGACTTTAAACTTTAGATTGACACTCAACACAATACGATACCAGTTCGTGAAGTAAATATCCAGAATTCTATAGTTCTATTATCTCAATTACAACTAAGCATAAGGTGGTGAACGAATGCCAATGACTACAACAAATTATGCAAATTCACTTTGATTTAATTTATGATAAATTGGGTTCTACTAATCCAAATTAGAAATGAACTCCCACTCAAAAACGACATCCCTCGTGTCTTTTTGGTGATTACATGAACCAAATCCACTACCAAGTCCGATCATCACGTGAGTCGGTGTAGCTTCAAAGGCGAGCATCAAATGGGCATCATATCTTCCATATGACTCATTCTTAACCTTTCGGTCCGTGTTCTGAGGCCATGTCTGTACATGCTAGGCTCGCCAAGTAAGAACCTTAGTATTCACGTGTGTAACTGTCTTACACCCGTAATATGGTCGTGGATCCAAGAACACCCGATCATCACGTGATGTCTTGGAGCGACGAAACATAATCGGTGCATACTTAAGGAAGAACACATTTTTATCTTGATATCTAGATGAGGGATCATATTATTATGCTAATAAAACGCTAAACAAGCAATATAAGATGCAACAAACATCACATGTTAATAAGTGAAATGATATGGTTCCCGCACTTGATCTCCATCATGTGCATTGTGGTATGATCACCATCATACCTCTATGTGTAAGGCCAAGGTCTATGTAACTTACACGTTATGTGTGTTGTAAGAGTATCATCTCATACTTCTATTTACAACATCACCATATCATGACACTAGCCCAGCAACAATCTAAACTAGACGCCTCTAATTTATCCATTGCAAGTTTTACGTGTCTTAGGGCTTTCGAAGATAGAACCATTCTTACATACGAACATGAACCACAACGAGGATAACCAAATTGTTGAAAACTCATTGTAAATTAGATATTGACTATAGTAGGAGGGACAGACACCCGCTAGCCACTTATGCAAAACTAGTTGCATGTCAAGCGTGGAACATGTCTCATGTGCGAGGATATGTAAAGTTTGTCCGGGCCGCTTCATCCCACTATGCCACCAATATCCAAAGTACAACTAAGAAGCAATAAAATGATCATCATCGCCCACATACTCATATGTGTACTACCCGTGCAAAGCATCTACGCATAAATCCGGCTCTGATACCACTGTAGGGTTCGCAGCATAGAAAACAAATTTTTTCCTACGATGGGAACAACTATGTACCAAGATCTATCTACTAGATACAAGCAACGGGCGGATGTATATCCGTAGAGATCATACCCTTGAAGACTTACAAAGCTTAATGAGTTCAAACTCGTGGTTGATGTAGACGATCTCTTGCCGATCTCAAGATCGATAGGAAGTCTTAGCGCCACAAAACAACAGCGCATCCGTGCTTGCACACACGTACGAGGCACCGAGCAACCTCTGCCTCCTCTCTCTAGCGATGCAGCGGAAGCACAGCTCTTTCTTGCCGAATAGCCACCAGGAACATGTATCTCGCTAGTACGAGACCATGGGGGATAAATACTAGAGGAGGAGAGAGATCCTTCATGAGGAGGTGTGAGTGAGAGAGAGGGAGGGGGCTCCTTTTATAGGGATATGGGGGAACCCAAGGGGCCATGCGCCCAGCCATGGGGCTGCCCCCTCCCCTCCTTTCATTCATGTGGGTGGACACTCTACTCACACAAAAGCCTTTCAATTTCCTCCACTCAAAAACCCACTGAAATTCCCATTAAATTTCCACCAAATTTAATGCAAACTCTCATTAAATAAAACTCCTTTTATTTATTCAGAATTTTATCAATTAATTTAATGACAAACATTCTCATATATCCCCTTGCTAGTATTTCATTTCACATGCAAAAACACTTTCTGCAATTTCACCCGAAAACCTGTTTCGGTATGTAGTGAAATAAATTCTTTTCGGCATGAAACTTTTTCTACAATTGGATGTTGGTGTCTCTTAAGTATGCCACCCTACGGTTTGTGAATAATGCGGACATGACCAAGACCCTTCTCTGATCAATAATCAAAAGCGGGATTTGGAGACCCATACTGACTCCCACACATTCAACGATGACTTTCTTGTGATCGTCGGAACCTTTTATGCTAGTATCCTAATCCCTTTGTTTCACGATATATTACATGTCCGAGATTCTATCATCGGTATCTCCATACCTCGTTTGATCTCGTTACTGACATGCACTCTATTCTCGTTTCCGTGATACAACATTCTAGTGATCAAATCACTTGCTTGCAAGCTAATCAATGTGATATCACTGAGAGGGCCCAGAGCATATCTATCCGTCATCGGGATGAACAAATTCCATTCTCAATCCATGGGCCTCAACATAACACTTTAGTAGTTCTGAACCCATCTTTATAATCACCCAGTTACTGTGTGATGTTTGATGTTATCAAGAAACTCTTCCGGTGTTAGTGATTGACATGATCTCATGGTCTAATGATTAGGATCACTTCGTAAGTTGTTATAGCAATATAAACTCAATGACTTTGATCGTAATGCTATACTTCGGATGAATGTTCATCACACCATTACACTAATGTTGTGACCTCGTTATTAACAACATCCAATGTCCATGATCAGGAAACCATGATCATCTTGTTAATCAACGAGCTAGTTTATGAGAGAGGCATAACTAGGAACTTTCTGTTTGTTTATTAAACACACATGTATTAACATTTCCATATTAATACAATTATAGCATGTAAAATAAACATTTATCATAAACAAGGAATACGATAATAAACACTTTATTATTGCCTCTCGGGCATATTCCCTTCACCTCAAAGTGTAGACAAAGCAAAGGAAAGTAGATACTAAACAAGCATGGAGCATCAAGAATTATAGATACGTTTCCGACGTATCAAGCATCCCCAAGCTTAACTCCTGCTCGTCCTCAAGTAGGTAAGTGATAAAAAGAATAATTTTTGAGGTGACATGCACCCTCAAAATAAAGATCTAACCATTTGCAAGCATTGAAAGCTGGGATCAAAGAACTCTAAACATGGGCATGAAAGATGGAGTTCTAACAATAGGACATAGTAACTATGCATGCACCATGAAAGGCTACAAACAAAGATCATGAATAAATGTTAACACCTGGATTTTTAATCACAAATGCCTGTTATGCCATACATCGCAATCCCAGGATTACCATTTTAGCGAGACATAACAGATTTGGATATAACAGTACATCATCCATTACAAACCATACATAAGGTCTTAAACAAATAAGGATCTCATGATCCAGTTCTTAATACAACTCAAGCAGCGGAATAACATAAAGATAACGATAGCGTAGGCGAAGCTCCATCTTCGTTTTCACAGGCAATGCTGACGGTAGGAGATGATCCTAGTTGTCATAACCTTCATGTGGTCCATCATCCTAGTAGTCCTCTTTATAGTCTGGCCGCGGGAATAGCCAGGGACAAAGCCATGAGTACTCTTTAGGTACTCGCAAACTAATACTAACAAGTTAAGGGGGGTTTTGTAGTAAGATACTAAGCTCTAGGGTTGTTTTTGCAAAAATCCATAGTTACCTCTACTAAGTTCAAAAGCAAAGAAATCTAGTTGAAAGTTTTATCACACCTAAGTGGGAACTTGCATTTCATGTCACAACTCTGTTGTGGTCAAGTCAAAGTCACAATTCATTTCACAAGTTGTTTTGAAAATATCTGACGATAGAACAGTATGGCCACTCCAACTGTCCATAACCGCGGACGCGGCTATTTGAATAGTTTGACACTCTACAGAGATTGTACACTTTAACCACAACATTCGACACATCCGTCAGGAACAATCCTGAATTCACCATACTCAGTATGCGGATAATCAATCCTAACCTTTCCATTACACGCCCTAGTATAGGCACCTCTCCCGTGAGTTTGGCCTCCCAACCATGACCAACTGTCATCTTGGGTACTGCACATGTGGACAATCTTCACGAGGTAGCCTCAGCTCAGACCTTGGCCGCAAGGGAACCCATACTAAGGTATATAAATTTCCAGTCAAGCCCTACCCAATTTTCGGGTATTGTGGTTATACGGTAAAATTGGAATGGTATCGCATCCAGACAACCATCAGTTTTATAAAGGGCTAAGGCTCATGCCTCAACATTTTCATCATAAAAATTATCTGGTGTTCAAGAACACATGTCAAAACATTTCAGTAGAATGACTCATCATTCTAAGGTTTTCATAACCATTTTCACCAAGTCTTCCCATCTAAAGTTGATCAAGTTTTATGCTTAGCACTAGCATCTACAAGTGGGGGTAATGACTAAAGAGGGGTAATAAATAAGTGGGGATTAGCTAAGTTCAATCTCATGCCTTAGGATGACATCAAGATTATCTAACTTAGGCCAAATTTTATGCTCTTTATGCTACCTTCAGTTATCTTTGTAGAATCTACAAGCCACTATGTAAACTCTAAGAGAAAGCTTTGATAAAGAAAATAAAGTATTAAACTTGCAAGTAAAACTAGGATTGGGTATCAAGTGGTGTAAGCTTGCTAAGTTAATAGCTTGCTCATTCAACTAGTAGTATTAGGCTTGGATAAGTAGGGTATCTTGCAAGTGTTAGCTTGCAAGGTTGCAAGTATTGGCTTGCATAGATATCAGTATAAGCTTGCCTTGTGCAGAGCAGTGGTTGAAGTTCTTCTCGGCTTCTTCCTCGTAGTATCCTCCTTCCTCCTCGTATCCTTGGTCGGTACTAGCGTCTATAAATAAATACGAGATACACAATCACCAAACAATACTTAACTATTTACAATCATCACTCAAAGGTTCACACTAGATGATCTATCATCATCACTATCATTACAAGATTAAAGCACTTGTCTTATTTATTTTAATTTGAGAAAAGTAATTTCTACTCATTGAAAAACTACTTAAGATTTAACATTCTCCAACTCAAACATGGGATCATGTTGACACATGTCATCACCACACATTTCAGTACATGGGAATGTGATTTAACGTGGTGTTACAATTTAATAAGGTTTAACCTTTTTATTTTAATTAAATAAAGTGACTAGAAATGCCTATGTTGCATTCTTTTATTACTTGAACATTCTCTCTGCAAGTAAACCCATACGTTTTTATATATTCTGAAGGTATGATCAAATGTGCTTTTTGAGAGTTGGAATCAACTCAAAAACTCTTATGGTTGAATTTTGAAAAATGTTTGAATGCAGAAAAGCTTCCGCCTTGTTATTTTTACCATGGTTGATCTACACATTCAAATGGTTTGAATCCAACGGGCTTGGATTAAGCATTTCAGTACCTTTCTAACAAAATTAGTTTCATGCATTTTGTTTTACTGAATCAAGCTGGGTTGATTTTTGAATCTAGGTACAGAACTGTGTTTGAAATTAAATGAATAAAAGTAAATTTGAATTGTTGGGTCGCGCGGGAGGTTTTACTAGGCCGGCCCACTACGCACAGCGCACGCGCGGGCTGGTTAAGTGGCTGTCCCCACGCGTTAGTGAGACGGGGAGGGGCGAAGCGGTACGGGGCTATGTGGACCGTGGGATCTAGTTCTAATCGAACGGCTCTGGTTCATCGTCCACATCGAGCAGCGCCGGCGAGACAGAACCCTAGCGCGGCAGGTGGGGGTTGTGGGAGGCTCACCGGGGCTCAGGAGAGGGTCAGCGACTGTAAGAGGTCCGAGATCCCTGTGTTTACAATGCTAGTCCCTGGATCAATAGCTAGCATCCACAGTTAAGATGTAATATCAAGAAACAAAGGTCATAATACTACTTTATAACCAGGAATGAAATAATTTATTACATCTTACATAGCTCATTTGGCTATCTTATTACAATGCAGCAAAATATAACAAATGGCATGGAGTCCTTCATCTTCAAAGTGCCACAGGCAGACATGTTGGTTGTAGACTTGTAATCCTATTCCAACACACACTTCACTAATATCAAACAAACCTGCAACATAATAAGTTACAGCCACAAGGGTCAATACATTTGAATTGTATTGGCAAGTGATACCATGGTAGTATAGTGGAGTCTATCATCTATATGCATTTAGCTAAGTGGAGCTTAGGCTTGCTTTGCTCAAAATAGATTTTCCTTATCATTTGAAAACACTAAGTTTTTGTTTGTCAAAATCACCCAAGGCATCTCCCAATAGAAATTGGTGATCCTTCAACCCTTGTTCAACCACAAGTTTTTAACTTAGAAATAGGGATGAGGAGATTCTTGATAGCTTCCATGTCTTGATGCTCAAATTGTCCTTTGCCAGGGACATGGCTAAGTACTTAGATTTTACACTCTGCAGAGGTGGTGCACTTTCCCCACAAGACTTGGTTTTACCAAGAGAAGATCTTTCAGAAGCCTTCCCTTAGACCAGAATGGAAGCGCTCCAACCTATCAATCCCCTACCACTAACTGTCCATTTGGCTAAGTTATTGCAACCTATATGATCAAGGCAGAGCCCATAATGCCACGTGGCTGCACTTGAAGCTTCTCAACATTTGACATCTCAAATCTCTTTGTTCCTGGGTGGCCAACCACAAGTGAGATACACAAGGTAAACCATAGAAATGGGCCTTGTGTAACCACTCAACACAAACCATTCTTTCCATTCCACCCAGGTGATTCATTCACTTAGTTGTTTTATTAAACAAAACACAAGTCCTTGACTTAGAAATATTCCATAACATGAATATAATCCACCCTTGTTTTCTACTAGCTAAGCTAAGCATGATAGTAGTAGGAATCTTAACTTAGGAAATTTCTACTAAGGTTTCATCTACTAGGATTTCCCATGGCATAGTTTACACTTAGCAAAATTCCATGCAAGTCCTACTTTAAAAATACCACTAGTGCATAGTGAAAATAATGGGACAAAAGTATGAAGCATCACTTGCCTTTTTGGTAGAGAATATAAGTTCACTCCTTGACCTTGCAATATTCACACTCTTCAAATCACTACAATTCAATCAAGCAAGCAAGAATTCATTCTACCATTCAAGCAAACATCACATAAAATATTAGAATCAAAGCAATGCATGCAAGCATGCTAAAGATTGTTTTATTTTGAAAAGTGGTTTATAGCTTGTTATAAACATTCTAAAACACTTATTGGTCATTTTATATAAGTGGCAAAATCATTTGCAAAAGATTTTACTTATAAACCATTTTAAACCAAATCAATATTTTATGTGGTTGAAAATGGCTTTAGCAAAGTAATAATCTTTATAGGGTTCACCAAATACATTTTTGATTCTAAAACTTGGTGTTTGGGGTCAGAGAGTTTAAATCAATTCATTTTCCCAAAGGTTTCCTTCCAAAAGCATTTTTAACACATAAACATTATTTTTATTTGACTAGAAATGTTCTAAATCAAAGTTTTACTCTTTTGCTTCACAAAATATGTTTTTGAATCCACAAGTTGGTTTCTATGGTCAGTAGGTTCAAAACAATCCATTTGCCAAAGATTTTATCACAAAAATAATTTTAGAATGAATTTTATATTCAAAATATGCCTATACAAGTTTCTGCAAAAACAATCAATTTAACATAAGCAATTTACTAAACAAAGGGCATGGTTGGAAAGTACTTGTCTTGATGATTCCATTGATATAAAATTTGCAAAATTTGGACGTGTGGTTTGAAAGTTATGAATTTTACAAATTGGAACATCAAATAGATCAATTCTGTTTTTTTATTAAAAAGAGAGGGCCACGTGGAATGTTTATATTCGCCCATACCGGTTCGTCCGGATCAGCAACATGGACCTCAGGATTTAAAGTGAATTGTGCGGCACATGATCGATCTTACCCCTTCGATAAGTCAATCAATCGCGTCTCTTGGATCTAGATCGGACGGCTCCTATTGCCTTGCCAAGAACTGGCGGCGCGACGACGATGGCGCGCGGTGGCGGCGCTCTGCTAGCAGAGCTGCGACGGCTACATGAAGCGAGGGAGAGGATGAGGTGGCTCACCAGGTTCGTGGAGAGACTCTGAAGCTCAACGTGGTCTCGGCAGGGACAGGGGTGCACGGGGTCACTGGCGATTCCTCGTCGGAGTTTGCACGACGTCGGGCGCGCTCTAGTCGTCGTTGTTGGCGAGGCTACAGGTCACCCGAAGGCGAGAGAGAGGTGTCGTTAGACTCAGGAGAGAGCGTAGATTACAGGAGCATCAACAGGGGAAACATGGGCGGACGGAGGATACCTGGGGAGTTCGCCGGAGTTCAAGCCGAAGACGGTGGCGAGTGGTGTTGAGGGTGCCGATGCTAGGGAGCTTGCGCGGCTGAGCTCGGAGTACTGGGAGATGCGCCAGAGTCTGTGGAACACGCTCGTGTGGTTGAGGGGGCGAGCGGCGGCGAGGTCTGGCCAAAATCGTCGCCGGAAGACGTCGGAGGCAGTGGTGGTTCCGTGCAAAATCGGAGCTGCCTGGTGGCTCCGGTGGGGTGGGGATTGGGGGAAAAGGGAGAGGGGAGTATGGCGATTAAGTATGCATGGACGTGGGCGGGATTTACTCGTGCATTCATCAGGAATTGAAGATGCGAAATTATACAGGAAATGTCCGGAGGAATGAGGGGGAGGAACTGGTCGCTGGGGTGGAGACGACGACTGACACGTGGGCCGTTGTTGTCAGCGAGATAAAGAGAGAGGAGGTGGGGCCTAGCGGTCAGTGGCGATGCGGGTGAGTTCTGCGGTGAGAAAACGGTTCGCTCGGGGTGAGAGGGAGTGGGCTGCTGGGCCAGATGCTTTGTTGGGCTAGGTAGGTTTAATGGGCTGGTTCTTTTTTTTTAATCTGTTTCATTTTTCTTTTTCCATTTCTAATATTCTGTTTTGATTTTGTTTAAACTTTTCAAACAACAATTTGATTTCAAATTTCAACTAAACTTTGTGACTAATCAAACACTGCTTACTAACACATTCTGAAGTCAAATTTAGAATAATATATTTATTCTTTTTAGGGAATATTAATTAATTAAAATAGACACTTGTATTAATTCAAATAAGATTTAATAATGTTTTTCAAACTCCATTTGAAATCTAAATATTTCCAAATCTTTTTAGTAGGTTTTATTTGTTTATTTGGGTGTCAAATAATTCACCTTGAATTATTTGGAATGTTTTTAATATGATTTATTAATCATTTAAAATTGGGTATTTGTCTTTATTCCAATGAAATTAAATATAGTTTTAATTCCATAAATTTTATTTGGAAGATTTCTTTGATCTTATTTTAGTTAATTAAACAACTTTTATTCCACTTGGGTAAATTCCAAATATTATTTTCCCATGATTTAATTAATCATTTCTAATAGGGATTTTGTCTTTATTCAAATGGAAATGGAATTTGGTTAATGCCATTTTATTTAATTTGAAAATTCTTTATCCATTATTTTATTTGGATTTGGATTATATTTATTCCATTTTCTTATGGATTAGGTCAAGATTTAATTTGTCCTTTAAATATTCCTCATTTAATATTTCTTTCTTTATCTTATAAAATCCATATCTTTTTATTTATAGATCCAAAGTTGGTGATTCCAATTTGTAGAATCTTATTTAATATCTATTTTTCCTTTTAAATATCTTTAGGATTATTTTCTCACCATTTGGTATGGATTTTAGATAAGTGCTTTATTAGCTTAGGAATTTACTTTTCCTTATCTTATTAAATTCATAAGATTTATCTATGGTTCCAAATTAAGTGAAACCAATTCATATGGTTTTATAATATTTCTATTTGTCATTCTTAATCATTTATAAATGTTTGTTGACAAATTGTTATATGGATCAAATCTTTAGTCTTTTGAGATTACTTGGAAATGTTTTCCTTCCATTAGGGATTTAGGGTTTGGGTTTATTTTCCAAGTGTTTAAATTTCCAGATGCAATTATGAAGATTGCATTCCAGTTGATTTGAATTTAGTTGGGTTCAAAAATTATTCAAAGTTTGTTCAAGATGGGATTTTAAGTTTCTATTTAGAAACAAAAAGTTTCTTGTCACCCTAAATTTCAACAATTGTTTATTTTTTTTTCACATTACAAAATTTGGAAAATTTTTGGGATGTGACAGCGACGGGGGCGAATGACGAACTCGACGACGACAGTTCTCCTGTTACCGACAAATTCTCCTGGGGCGGCTCCAATCGACGAATCCCTTCTTCTCTAGCAGCGGCGGGCTCCGGCCAAATGCCGGCGAGAGAGAGCTCGCTTTGCTCCGGTAAGAAGTGGGAAGTATCAGTGAGAGGTGAGGAGTGAGATGGTGTGGAGGAATCGAGCTTGGAAGGCCTCCTTTTATAGGCGAGCAAGAGGGGCAGCACAGTGTGGGCTGAGGTCGTCGGAGGCGACGGTACAGGCGGCTATCGACGTGTCTGAGGCTAGGGGATGGTGCGCGGTCTCCTGGCGATCGTTTCTATCTTAAAGGCGAGGCGTAGGGCAGTGGGATTTGGTCTGGAATGTGCGGTGCTCTGCGCCGTACCGACGGCGGACTTCGCGGCGTGCGGCGGCTACGGGGTATGTTCGAGGAAACGAGCATGTCTAGTGGTCTCCTGGGACGATGGGGTTCATGTTGGCAGGCGGCAATGGATCGAGGTGGTCGGGTTGACTGGGAACAGCGCGTGCACAGTGGTGCGCGTCGGCATGGTCGACAGCGGCACGGGCACGACGTTTTCGGCGGTTCCTATCTCTATCTTCGAGCTAGGGCTGGTCTAGAGGGGACGGTGAGGCATGAGCAGCATGCCAGACAAGGTTGGCGTAGCTAGTTCTTCCTCTAGCTTGCTGTCCACATTGGGGTGGCAAGGTGAGGCTCGGCCTGCTCACCATTGATGGCAATGGCAAGCTCACAGTGGTGCTAGAGGTTAATAACTAAGCTAGATGATCTACTAAATGCTTGTTGCAACCAGAGAGGGAACAAGGTTGGCCAAATTTACTGCTGCAAATAGTGTTAGATGTTTGTTTGATTTGCATCTGCAAGGTGTTTGATGAAATGGCCGCAAGAACTTTGAATTTTGGATTCAAACTTGGTGGGTTTGCTAGGCACATACTAGGTAGTGTCTGGTTAGTTGGATTAGTTGTCACATCCCAAAATTTTCCAAATTTTGAAATGTGAAAAATAAAAAAATAAAATAAAATTTTGAATTAATGACTAAGGTCTATTTATTTAATTATTAATGGATCCTAAAAAGAATAAAAATTATTTTGTTTTGGACTTTGGATTATGTTGTTAAACAGAATTAAAATCAATACAAAGTTTGGTGGTGATTTGATTTCATTTATTGTTTGAATTATTTTTTTGAAAATTAAAAGAGAAATTCATATTGAAAAAATAAAAATCTTTCAGAATAAAAAAAAGTGAAACAGACCCAGCCCATCTGGCCAGCCAGCAAGCCCAACACCAGCCCACTCTTTCTTCCCCGCGGTGAACCATTTTTCACTAAACAACGCACCCGCTGAGTCGCAGACAAGTGGCCCCATCTTCCCCTCCCTCACTCTCACTGACAACGGACCCCACGCCACCTCACTGTCGTCTTCAACCCCGCGACCACGTCCCCCTCGCCGTTGGTGCCTTGATTGCAGCGATGAATTCGCGTTGAATGCTCAGTTAATCCCGCCCGTGATCACGCTCGATTAATAGCCTGCTTCCCCTCTCCATTTCCCCCAACCAACACCACCAGAGAGCCACCGGGCTGCCCCAATTTCCTTTTGCACCGCCGCGGACTCCGACGAGCTTCGCGAGCGATTCCGGTCACACCTTGCCGCGCCTCGCCTCCCACTGCATGCAGACTTGCTCCCCACCTCCCGGCGCATCTTCCAGTGTAGCTAGTTAGCACGGCGTGCCCCGCAGCCTCGGCTTCGTCATCACTAGAGCGTCGCCGCCGTCTGCCTTGGCTCCGGCGAACTCCCCTGGTAAGCACCGACCGCCCCGACCCTTCCCTTGGATGCTCCTATCGTCTACGCACTCGCCCACTTCTAACGGTGCCTCTATCTTGCCTTAGGGTGACTTGTAGCCCCATCCCCGACGACGCCTGAGCACACCCGTCGCCAGGAGCAACTCCGGCGAGCGATTGCCGTCCACCCCGAGCGCCCCTTCGACGGAGAAGACATCATTGAGCTTCAGCATCGCCCTGCGAACCCTGTGAGCATCTCATCTCCCTCCCTTCCTTCCTACCTCGCCAGAACCACCGCGAGCATATCCCGCGCCGGCTGTCGCAGCCGCCAGTGCCGCCCACCTATGACCAGCAGCTGTGCACCATATGATCTAGATCTAAGCGTCACGATAGAATCACTTAGCGAACAGGTATGGTGCGATCTGAGCCGTGCGATACACTTTAGATCTAACAGCCCACAGAGCTCGATCCACCCGAAGCGGTACCGTCCAATAGAAACACGCTGCGTGGCACTGGTTTCGTTTTAAAAACAGAAAATGTTCTATTAGAATTGCAAACTTGTAAAATTCATAACTTTAATTCTACACGTCCAAATTTTGCAAATTTTATATCAATGGATTCAGCAGAACAAGTACTTTGCAGCCATGCAATTTGTTAAATGTTTTGCTTCTGAAAAATTAGTTTAATTTGCAGAAACTTATGTAGGCATAATTTGAATATAAAAATTGTTCTACATATATTTTTGAGATGAAATCTTTGCAAAATGGTTTGTTGTGAACCTACTGACTATAGGAACCAACTTATGGATTTAAAAATGTATTTTGTGAAGTTAAGGAGTAAATATTTGAATTAGCTCATTTCTAGTCAAATAAAAATATTTTTTTGGTTTAGAAATGATTTTTGAGTAAAACCTTTGGGAAATGATTTGATTCAAACCTTCTGACCCTAAACACCAAGTTTTGAGAATTAAAATATATTTGGTGAACCCTTTAAAGAATATTGCTTTGCTAAAAGCATTTTCAACCACATAAAATATTAATTTGATTTAAAAATGGTTTATAGATGAAACCTTTTGCAAATGGTTTTAACACTTTAGTAAATGACCACTTAGAGCTTTAAAATGTTTAGATCCTAGTAGAAACCACTTTTGTAAATAAAACTATCTTTTGCATGCTTGCATGCATGACCTTGTTTTTGTTATTTTATGTGTGATAAATTGTTTGAATGTTGTTTTGAAAATGTGTTTGCTTGATTGATTTGTAGTGAAGTTAGAAGAGTGTGATATTTGCAAGATCAAGAAGTGAACCAACATTCTCTACTAAAAAGGAAAGTGACACTATCATCCAAGTCCTACTATTTTCATTACACTTAGTGGATTTTGAAACATGCATGATAAGGACTACTATATTTTATGCCATGCTAAATCCTAATAAGATACCCTTATATATTACTTAGTGAAAACTTTGTAGTTGTAGTATGCTTAGCCCTGCTATATATATGGGATGGGATACATGTTATGATTATATGAAGAGTTGAAAAGATATAAGTTTTATATAATAAAACAAGTACTCAATGAACCACCTGGGTGGACAAGGATACTCAAGATTGGACAAGGTGGCAACAAAAGGAACCATGTTTATATGGCTATCTCTTTTTGTATGTGCACTAGAAGAAAACCACCCAGGGACTTAGAGATTGAACATGTTTCTCGTACAGTGGCTTCCATGTACAACCACATACTAAATGGGCTCTGGCTTAGTCAACTACATAGTGGAAGACTCATGCATTGGCATCTTCAGGTTAACTAGAATTGTGTAAGGGAAATTTATCCCTACATTGGTGCCTGGTAGACAAGCTAGCATTGTGTATTGAGAGGACTTCTATGGAAAGAATTTGTCACAATCTCAATCTGCTAGTACTCCACCTTGGTGAGTGCTTATCCAGCGGCCACTGGTGGCATCAAGATGAGATTGTGTCATGTGGGTAAAGTGTACAACTTCTGCAGAAGATCAAATTCTCAGTACTTAGCCGTGTCCCCGGTTATGGACAACACTGAGCAACTAAGGCCTGAAGCTATGGAAGATCTCGACATTCCAATTTCTCAAAGTAAAACTTGATGGTGACAACAAGGGGTTTGAAGCACTTTGAGTTTTCCAAGGAGTTCAGAAAGATTTTCAAAAGAGCAAAACTATTTTGAAAAGATAGGACAAAACTATATTGCTTTCTGCAAATGAGCCTAAACCCTACTTAGCCAAATATGCATGTAATGATAGGATCCACTTATTTCTACATAGTAGTGAAACTTGCCAATACAATTGAAATGTATTGACCCTTGTGGCTATAACTTATTATGTTGTAGGTTTGTTTGATGTTAGTGAAGTGTGTTAAATAGGATTACAACTCTACAACAAACATGACTGCCTGTGGCACTTTGAAGATGAAGGACTCCATGCTATATAGTTATTTCTGTTGCATTGTAATGAGATAGCCAAATGAGCTATGTAAGATGTAATGTATTATTTTATTCCTGGTTATAAAGTTGTATTATGACCTTTGTTTCTTGATATTACATCTTAAACTGTGGATGCTAGCTATTGATCCAGGGACTAGCATTGTAAACACAGGGATCTCTACCTTATCGGGTTGGGAACTCTACAGATGGTATCAGAGCACTGTGTTGCCTGTAGGATTGTAACCTTAGGATTGGACAAAACCCCTTAGAAAAAATAGGAGTTGTATTTGTTCCAAAAACTTATTTACAAACAATCTTGTAAACTCTTTCCTCAACCTTTTGGTTTTGATTCTACATCTTTTCCTTTTCAACTTGATGGACAAAAGCCTTCACCATGACCAATGACTTCAACTTCAGTCTCACCAAAGATTTCAACTTAGACATCACTAAGGACTACAAGTGAGAACCAAGAGACATTAGATTGCCTACCAGAGACATTGATATCAAGTTAGAGTATGGATCATATTGACCTATGAGGTATGACTATACTAGGTTGATTATTTCAAGAAAACTTGTTGTTTCCTTCAACTCATGAGTTAAGCTCATAAGTTGTTAAGTGAATAGTTGCTTGTTGATTGTTTGATTGTTTGATTGAACTTGGTTGTTTTGAGTTGTGTGTTAGAACTTCCTTAGGTCTATCTTTCATTACTCATCCCTATCAAACCAACATATGCCTCCCCGGCATGCCAACCCCAACCAAAACAACAATAACAACATCACTCCTGAGATGCAGCAGATGATGGCAGCTCAGACACAACTGATGCAGGAGATGACCACATTCATACAGAATCAGAACAACAACAACAACAACAACAACAATCAGAATAATCCTCCAGCACATGATATGCTCACCAAGTTTCTGAAGATAAGACCTGCAAGGTTCTCTGGAACAACTGACCCAATGGTAGCCGATGATTGGTTACGTTCGGTGAATAAGGACTTAGTGACTGTTAACTACACCGATGAAGAAAAAGTTAGGTTTACAACATTTCTGCTTGAAGGACCAGCACATCAACATGGTGGGACAACTTTCAGATCACCACTCCCCTTGAAGATGTAACTTGGGCTATTTTTGAGGATGGTTTCCGTACATCTCACATCTCACCTGGAGTGATGTACTTGAAGAAAAAGGAGTTTCACAATCTGAAACAGCGTCACCTCAGTGTGGCTGAGTATATTGAAGAATTCAACAATCTGGCACGCTATGCACCGGATGAAGTTGATACAGATGCTAAGAGAAAGGAGAAATTTCTTGAAGGACTTAATGATGAGTTGAACCTGCAGCTAGCTGTTGCCTATGTCCCAACTTATCAATCACTCTATGACAAAGCCACCATTTTGGAAAACAAGATGAATCAAGTTGAGAACAGGAAAAGGAAGCATAAACTCAAGTATCACTCAGGATCATCAAAAAAGAAGCATTCATTCAAAAAGAGCAATGAAGATTCTGAACCACATCAGTATCACCACAACAACAATGGAAGTGATAATAATGGAAATGATACTGACAATGGAGATGACCTTGGTCAGAACCAACATGACACTTTCAAGAAGAAAGATATTAGCCAGTTGCAGTGCTATAATTGTAAGGAGCTTGGACACTATGCATCAGACTGTCCTGAGAAGAAAAAGAAAAAGGATGCTAGAAGAGCCAATGGAAGTGACTCCAATATGACCCAGAAAGGACATGTGAACCACATTGACATGGATGGAAACTTTGAAGAGATAGAAGAAGTGGATGTCAGGAACTAGTTAACTCAGAAGAGTCAAATAAGGATTCCTTGTCTGGATATCAAGTGTTGAACCCATAGTCAAGTGAACCATCAATGTAACCCTATGAGACTTTATTTTAAGGGTGGTAGTACCCTAGTTTCCTTCAAGCCAACATGTAACCCCTATCTTTTCCCAAATCTCGGGACGAGATTTCTTTTAAGGGTGGTTGCCTGTCACATCCAAAATTTTCCAAATTTTGAAATGTGAAAAATATATAAATAAAATAAATTTTTGAATTAATGACTAAGATCTATTTATTTAATTATTAATGGATCCTAAAAAGAATAAAATTTATTTTGTTTTGGACTTTAGATTATGTTGTTAAACAGAATTAAAATCAATACAAAGTTTGGTGGTGATTTGATTTCATTTGTTGTTTGAATTATTTGTTTGAAAATCAAAACAGAAATTCATATTGGAAAAAGAAAAAGCTTTCAGAATAAAAAAAAGTGAAAGAGACCCAGCCCATTTGGCCAGCCCAACACCAGCCCACTCTTTCTTCCCCGCGGTGAACCGTTTTTCACTAAACAACACACCCGCTGAGTCGCAGACAAGTGGCCCCATCTTCCCCTCCCTCACTCTCACTGACAACGGACCCCACGCCACCTCACCGTCGTCTTCAACCCCGCGACCACGTCCCCCTCGCCGTTGCTGCCTTGATTGCAGCGATGAATTCGTATTGAATGCTCAGTTAATCCCGCCCGCGATAACGCTCGATTAATAGCCTGCTTCGCCTCTCCATTCCCCCAACCAACGCCACTAGAGAGCCACTGGGCTGCCCCAATTTCCTTTTGCACCGCCGCGGACTCCGACGAGCTTCGCGAGCGATTCCGGCCACACCTCGCGGCGCCTCGCCTCCCACTGCATGCAGACTTGCTCCCCACCTCCCGGCGCATCTTCCAGTGCAGCTAGTTAGCCCGGCGTGCCCCGCAGCCTCGGCTTCATCATCACCAGAGCGTCGCCGCCGTCTGCCTTGGCTCCGGCGAACTCCCCTGGTAAGCACCGACCGCCCCGAACCTTCTCGTGGATGCTCCTATCGTCTACGCACTCGCCCGCGTCTAACCGTGCCTCTATCTTGCCTTAGGGTGACTTGTAGCCCCATCCCCGACGATGCCTGAGCACACCCGTCGCCAGGAGCAACTCCGGCGAGCGATTGCCGTCCATCCCGAGTGCCCCTTCGACGGAGAAGACAACGTTGAGCTTCAGCATCGCCCTGCGAACCCTGTGAGCATCTCATCTCCCTCCCTTCCTTCCTGCTTCGCCAGAACCACCGCGAGCAGAGCCCGCGCCGCCTGTCGCCGCCGCCAGCGCCGCCCACCTTTGACCAGCAGCTGTGCATCGTAGGATCTAGATCTAAGCGTCACGATAGAATCACTTAGCGAACATGTATGGTGCGATCTGAGCCATGCGATACACTTTAGATCTAACAGCCCACAGAGCTCGATCCACACGAAGTGGTACCATCCAATAGAAACACGCCGCGTGGCACTGGTTTCGTTTTAAAAACAGAAAATGTTCTATTAGAATTGCAAACTTGTAAAATTCATAACTTTAATTCTACACATCCAAATTTTGAAAATTTTATATCAATGGATTCAGCAGAACAAGTAATTTGCAGCCATGCACTTTGTTTAATGTTTTGCTTCTGAAAAATTGGTTTAATTTGCAGAAACTTATGTAGGCATAATTTGAATATAAAAATTATTCTACATATAGTTTTGAGATGAAATCTTTGCAAAATGGTTTGTTGTGAACCTACTGACAATAGGAACCAACTTATGGATTTAAAAATGTATTTTGTGAAGTTAAGGAGTAAATATTTGAATTAGCTCATTTCTAGTCAAATAAAAATATTGTTTTTGGTTTAGAAATGATTTTTGAGTAAAACCTTTGGGAAATGATTTGATTCAAACCTTCTGACCCTAAACACCAAGTTTTGAGAATTAAAATATATTTGGTGAACCCTTTAAAGAATATTGCTTTGCTAAAAGCATTTTCAACCACATAAAATATTGATTTGATTTAAAAATGATCTATAGATGAAACCTTTTGCAAATGGTTTTACCACTTTAGTAAATGAGCACTTAGAGCTTTAAAATGTTTAGAGCCTAGTAGAAACCACTTTTGTAAATAAAACTATCTTTTGCATGCTTGCATGGATGACCTTGTTTTTGTTATTTTATGTGTGATAAATTGTTTGAATGTTGTTTTGAAAATGTCTTTTCTTGATTGATTTGTAGTGAAGTTAGATGAGTGTGATATTTGCAAGATCAAGAAGTGAACCAACATTCTATACTAAAAAGGCAAGTGACACTATCATCCAAGTCCTACTATTTTCATTACACTTAGTGGATTTTGAAACATGCATGATAAGGACTACTATATTTTATGCCATGCTAAATCCTAATAGGATACCCTTATATATTCCTTAGTGAAAACTTTGTAGTTGTAGTATGCTTAGCCCTACTATATATATGGGATGGGATACATGTTATGATTATATGAAGAGTTGAAAAGATATAAGTTTTATATAATAAAACAAGTACTCAATGAACCACCTGGGTGGACAAGGATACTCAAGATTGGACAAGGTGGCAACAAAAGGAACCATGTTTATATGGCTATCTCTTTTTGTATGTGCACTAGAAGAAAACCACCCAGGGACTTAGAGATTGAACATGTTTCTCGTACAGTGGCTTCCGTGTACAACCACATACTAAATGGGCTCTGGCTTAGTCAACTACATAGTGGAAGACTCATGCATTGGCATCTTCAGGTTAACTAGAATTGTGTAAGGGAAATTTATCCCTACATTGGTGCCTGGTAGACAAGCTAGCATTGTGTATTGAGAGGACTTCTATGGAAAGACTTTGTCACAATCTCAATCTGCTAATCTCGACATTCCAATTTCTCAAAGTAAAACTTGATGGCGACAACAAGGGGTTTGAAGCACTTGGAGTTTTCCAAGGTGTTCAGAAAGATTTTCAAAAGAGCAAAACTATTTTGAAAAGATAGGACAAAACTATATTGCTTTCTGCAAATGAGACTAAACCGTACTTAGCCAAATATGCATGTAATGATGGGATCCACTTATTTCTACATAGTAGTGAAACTTGCCAATACAATTCAAATGTATTGACCCTTGTGGCTGTAACTTATTATGTTGCAGGTTTGTTTGATGTTAGTGAAGTGTGTTAAATAGGATTACAACTCTACAACCAACATGACTGCCTGTGGCACTTTGAAGATGAAGGACTCCATGCTATATAGTTATTTCTGCTGCATTGTAATGAGATAGCCAAATGAGCTATGTAATATGTAATGTATTATTTTATTCCTGGTTATAAAGTTGTATTATGACCTTTGTTTCTTGATATTACATCTTAAACTGTGGATGCTAGCTATTGATCCAGGGACTAGCATTGTAAACACAGGGATCTCTACCTTATCGGGTTGGGACCTCTACATTAGTCAAAGGGCACTGGTTTGGTTGAGTTTTGAAAATGGGTGATCTTCACATATGATAAAGATTCAATTTTGAATTGTGATTTGAATGAGGTTTCCAAATGTTTCTGTAAGTTTGAAAGGTGGTCTTTGATTCAATTTTACTTGTTCTAGCAAGGGGTGAAAAGAATTGGGAAAGTTTCTGTTTGAAATCTTGAACTAGAAACACTCAAAGTGACCTAGTGAGCAAGATTGGCAAAAATGACCATTTGCTTTATTTGTTTTGTTTTTGATTTTATCTTGATTTGTTTCTTCATGGAAATGTTTTATATGATGTTATTTTCCTCTTTAAACCATTTCTTGCTATTTAGGTTAATCACACCAGTTCATTCATGCATTCATCAAATCATCTCATTCACACATGCACTCATATGATTTTAATTAATCAATGTTTTTGTTAGTCCTAATTTTAGTGATTAGAGTTTGATGATCATTGTTTTATATTTTTGGGATGTTAAAAACCTTCCCCCCTTAAACAAAATCTTGTCCCGAGATTTGAAAAAGGAAGAAAAAGATTACCTAGGATTTAAAGAGATCAGGAAACTCTGTCCTGATGTGATCTTCGTGCTCCCAGGTAGCTTCTTCTTCAGTGTGGTTGCTCCCCTGAATCTTGAGAAACTTGATGCTTCGAGTCCTGGTGGTTCTGAAAGCTTCTTCCAAAATACAGATGGGTACTTCAGGATAGGTCAGGTCATCGTTGATTTCTATGGTCTGGTGATCGATGTTCTTGAACACTTCAGTCTTCTCCAGAACTTCAAGGCATTTGCGAAGTAACGATATATGGAACACATTGTGCACTGCTGACATTTCCTCTGGCAACTCCAATTGATATGATACCTCTCCTCGACGATTCAAAATCTTGAAGGGTCCGATATATCTGGGGGCTAACTTTCCTTTGAGCTGGAAACGCTGCATTCCCTTCAAAGTAGACACTTTGAGATACACGAAATCTCCGATATTGAAAGCGAGGTCTCGACGTCTCTTGTCGGCGTAACTCTTTTGTCTTGACTGGGCAGTCTTGAGGTGCTCACGAATCTTGTGAACTTTCTCTTCTGCTTCTCGTAGGATGTCAGGTACGAAAATCTGACTCTCTCCTACTTCCGACCAATTCAAAGGGGTGCAACACTTCCTCCCATACATGAATTCAAATGGGGCCATTTGCAAACTAGCTTGGTAACTGTTATTGTATGAAAATTCTGCGGAAGGCAGACAGTCTTCCCATTTAGATCCATACTCTAGCACACATGCTCTCAACATAGCTTTGAGTATTTGATTTACTCGCTCCGTTTGTCCATCGGTCTGAGGATGATACACGGTGCTGAAATCTAGTCGGGTTCCTAAACCTTCCTGGACTTTCTTCCAGAATCTCGAGGTAAACTGGGTCCCTCGATCTGATACAATGTTCTCGGGGACTCCATGCAAACTAACAATTCTAGCTATGTACAATTCCGCTAGCTTCGAACTCTGGTATGTGGTCTTGACTGGTAATAAATGGACTACTTTGGATAATCTGTCAACTATGACCCAGATAGAGTCATTTCCCCTACTAGAAGTAGGCAATCCGGTGATAAAGTCCATTCCAATGGAATCCCATTTCCATTTCGGAATCTGTAGCGGTTGCAACAGTCCTGTGGGTCTTTTATGTCCCGCCTTGACTCTCTGACATATATCACACTTGGCGATATAGCTTCCGATTTCTCTCTTCATCTTATGCCACCAAAGTTGTTCCTTCAAATCCTGATACATCTTCGTTCTTCCTGGGTGGATAGAATAAAGAGTATCATGGGCCTCTTTCAAAATAACTTCTTCCAACTCCAAATCTGCTGGTACACAAAGGCGTCCTTTGTACCACAGAACTCCTTCTTCGTCTTTTGTGAATCCGGGTACTTTGCCTGTACCGATACGACGTTTGATTCCATCGATACTAGCATTTCCTTTATGCGCCTCTTTGATCTGGCTGATCAAAGTGGGTAGAAGTTCTATGCTAGCAAAAAATCCTTCACTTACTAATTCCATTCATAAATCTTCCGTCTCTTTGTGCAAACTTGGTTGCTCCTTCAAAATCATGGAGTTCAAGCGGCACGGCAATTTGCTAAGGGCATCTTCTACCACATTGGCTTTACCAGTTGATAGTGAATGTCCAGATCATTGTCCTTGATTAGTTCAATCCATCTTCTCTGTATCATACTCAGCTCCTTCTGAGTGAGATATATTTCAGGCTCTTGTGATCCGAATAAATCTCACAACGGTTTCCCATCAGGTAATGCCTCCATGTTTTCAGGGCTAGAACTACGACTGCTAGTTCAAGGTCATGGGTTGGATAATTCTGTTCATGCTGCTTCAGTTGTCGGGATAGATAAGATATAACTTTGCCTTCTTGCATTAACACACATCCGAGACCGATCTTGGATGCGTCACAATACACGTCAAAGGGATTTGTGATATCCGGCATGATCAAGATTAGGGCTGAAATCAATCTCTTCTTGAGTTCTTGAAAACTCGCTTCACATTTGTCCATCCATTCAAACTTCTTGTCCTTTTTCAGCAATTGGTTCATGGGTCCGGCGATACACGAGAATCCTTCTACGAACTTGTGGTAATATCCAGCTAATCCGAGAAATGCACGAACTTGGGTTTGAGTGGTTGGGGCTTGCCAATCTTCAACATCCTTCACCTTCGCAGGGTCGACGGCAATTCCTCCGGCTGATACAATATGTCCGAGGAATCCTACCTCCTGTAACCAGAATTCACATTTGCTAAACTTGGCATATAGCTGATGCTCTCTAAGGGTTCCAAGAATGGTCCTTAGGTGTAGCTCATGTTCGTCTTCTGATTTGGAATAAATCAGAATGTCATCAATGAAAACAACGACAACTTATCCAGGAAGTCCATAAAAATCTTATTCATGAGGTTCATGAAATAAGCGGGGGCATTGGTTAATCCAAAAGACATGACAGTATACTCGTATAATCCATATCTGGTGGTAAAGGCATTCTTTGGAATATCCTCTGCGCGAATCTTGAGTTGATGATAGCCAATTCTAGGATCAATCTTAGAAAACACTTTGGCACCAGTCAGCTGGTCAAACAGGTCTTCTATCTTCGGCAACGGGTACTTGTTTTTGATAGTGACATCATTCAACTTCCGATAATCCGTACACAAACGGTTACCTCCATCTTTCTTGTCCACAAACAAGACAGGTGATCTCCAAGGTGATGCACTTGGTTGAATCAGTCCAATTTCCAACATGGCATCCAGTTGCTTCTTCAATTTTGCTAGTTTAGACGGGTTCATACTATATGGTCTCTGGGCTATGTGTCCGGTTCCAGGTATTAGTTCAATGATAAACTCAATATCCCGATGCGGGGGCATACCGGGAAAAACTTCTGGAAGTACATCGGGTATTCACAGACTATCCGGACTTGGTCAATGGTTGGCTGGGCTATACTCTTGCACTTGAATTGACGGGGCAAGGTTTCAGACACATGCTCGACTGATATTCCGGCTGTGCTGGTCATGGTTATGGCTTTCTTGGCACAGTCAATTAATCCTTTGTGTTTGGACATCCAATCCATTCCTAGTACTACTTCCAAACCTTTAGTTCCGAGTACTATTAGATTAGCATAAAAATCTATGCCATGGATTCGGATAGGGACGGCTTTGCAAATTTGCCTAGCTTTGGTAGTTGAACCAGGTATTTGAACAATCATAACATGCTTCAATTTGGTTGTTTGAATCTTACTAGTGCATGCAAATTCTTCAGTGACAAATGAGTGCGATGCTCTAGAATCAAACAACACTGTTGTAAGTACTGATTTAACAGAAAACATACCCAGCACGACATCTGGCGCTTCTTGAGCTTCTTCAGCATGCATGAGAAAAAGACGGCCGTTGCGGTTGAGCGAGTTTCCTGGGGCAAACCTTCTTCCGGGCTGAACACGACACAGCTGCTGAGCTGGGGAATTTGCATTGGGGGTTGCGGCAATCTTCTTGGGGCACTCATTGCAGTAGTGACCCTTGGTTCCACATTCATAACAAGTCACTTGCGACTTGTCCTTCGCTGCAACAGGCACAACATTGCTTCCAGTCCTTGGAGCAGTATTGGGGTTGGTGGCGACATTGTTGTTGTTGAACTTGGGTGGGGCACGGTTGAAATTGTTGGAGTTTCCGGTGCTGTTGTGGTTTCCTCCGGGCCTTGGGTTTCCACGGTTGGGATAGGTCGGACGGTTCATCGGGGGTGTGTTGGTTCTCGGGGCAAATCCTGGAGATGGGTTGGGGCGATACTTGGGTGTATGGTGGGTTCCTGGTTGATGCATCATGCGGCACTTGCGGTTCTCATTGGCTTGGTTGATCTTTCCTTCCATCTGAATGGCAGAGTCAACTAAGGCTTCAATGTCAGCAAAGGGGATATTGACTAACACTGTCTGCATCTCATCATGCAGACCATTCAGGAATATCTCTTTCTTCTTGACTTCAGTGTCGATCTCATCCGGGGAATACCTAGCTAATGACAAGATTTTGTCACGGTATTCCACTACGGTCATCCTTCCTTGCTTCAGTTCCCTGAATTCATCTCTCATCCTCTTGACTAAACCTGGTGGCACATGGGTTCTGCTGAACTTGACCTTGAATTCATCCCAAGTCATCATCTGACCTCCGGTCATTGCACGAACGCTATTCCACCATGCTCTTGCATCTCCGGCCAGATAGTGAGTGGCGAATAGAACTTTCTCGTTAGCTTCCACTCCTGCGACTTCCCTATTGTTCACCATGGTTTGCAGCCAATCATCTGCATCTAGGGGCTCTTCTGACTTGTGAAAACTGGTGGATTGGTGTTTTGGAAATTCTTGAGCTTAGATCCATGGTTGTCCTGATTTCCATGGCCTTGATTTTTGTTGGCTATCTGGGCATTGTGTTGAAGGGTGGCTAAGTTGGCTTGACGTTCGGCTCGTTCAGCTCGCGTTCAAAAACCAACATTTGCAAGATCTGCAACATCGGGTCCAGGGATGAACTGCTTCCTCCACGAGGCATCTAAAGATTGAGATAGATCATGAGAAAAGAGGGGAGTTTCTAAGGTTCAGGGTTTTTGAAGTTCGACTCAGATTTTTCTAGCAACTTGCTTTTCATTCATTCATAGCACACAGTACAAACACACACCACAACAAAGAAAAACAGATGGTTTTAAGAACCATTATAGAAACTGCGATACGGTGGAACCGACTACAACTCACTAACGCTAGTGCTCAAGTGCTACTACTCCTTGGAGTCAGTGTCCTCCTCCTCCTTCTCCTCCTCATCATCATCATCATCATCGATGAAGGCGAAATCATCCTCATCGGTGGAGAAGTCCATGGCCTGATCCTCCAGAAAGTCATCATCATCACTGAGATAGGAGTAGGGGTCTCCACGAAGGTCTTCCCCTGCATTCTCCCTCTCCTCCAACTGCATGTCTCTCTCGTGGATGGTCCTCCTCCAAATCTATGATCCGGTGGCGAAGACGGGAAATGATGCGCTCCTTCTTGTCGAGCTGACAGTGATGAGACTTGCGATCCTTCACTAGCATGGCGAGGGTCCGATCCTTCTTCTTGGCGATGGCGTACTTGTGGTTGGCGTAGGAACGGGCATTGTCCAACTCCTTCTGATGGTCGTACATCATGAAGCTGAGGTGGTCTAGTTGACTCTTCAACTCTGGGTGGTATGGGGCCTCCAGTGTCTGTCCCATAACATCACGCCTTGGGTAGAACACAAAATGGGTACCCTTGATCTGGTTGATACTCTTCCCACACAGACGGTCAAGAGCTTCCTGCATGGCCCTGACAAGTCCATCGAGCTAGTTGTTCTCTCTTAAGGTGAACTGAATTCCCTCTGCAGTGGGAGGTTCAATCTTTCCTCGAAGACTCGCAATAACTAGCCACTGCAAATCTTCTCCTTCCTGATCATTGAGCTGAGCTCCAAAGAACTCGGGGTGTGGACGCTCCAGTATCTCTGACAACTGGCCCAAGTCACGCTCAAAGATGAGGTCTCCTCCATTCCCCAACTGATAAAACTTGCTGTAATTCACGTCCATCTATAAGAATATAGGATGAGTAAGTTAGTAGAGTGATCAAGTGTGTCAAATTTTAGGTAATTTTGCAAGAATTTTTGAGGAACATGAATTTTCATGAAAGAGTCTAAGTGATAAGATTGAGAATAAGTTTTTGTAAATACTAACTTCTTTTGGTTTGGAAACTAAGTTTTTGATTCAAACGTCCATTCTAACTAGGGTCTCCTATGGTCAGGATGGCTCTGATACCAACTTTAACACCTGGATTTTTAATCACAGATGCCTGTTATGCCATACATCGCAATCCCAGGATTACCATTTTTGCGAGACATAATAGATTTGGATATCATAGTACATCATCCATTACAAACCATACATAAGGTCTTAAACAAATAAGGATCTCATGATCTAGTTCTTAATACAACTCAAGCAGCGGAATAACATAAAGATAACAATAGCGTAGGCGAAGCTCCATCTTCGGTTTCACATGAAATGCTGACGGTAGGAGATGATCCTAGTTGTCATAACCTTCATGTGGTCCATCATCCTGGTACTCCTCTTCATAGTCTAGCCACGGGAATAGCCAGGGACAAAGCCATGAGTACTCTTTAAGTACTCGCAAACTAATACAAACAAGTTAAGGGGTTTTTTGTAGTAAGATACTAAGCTCTAGGGTTGTTTTTGCAAAAATCCTGATTTACCTCTACTAAGTTCAAAAGCAAAGAAAGCTAGTTGAAAGTTTTATAACACCTAAGTGGGAACTTGCATTTCATGTCACAACTCTGTTGTGGTCAAGTCAAAGTCATAATTCATTTCACAAGTTATTTTGAAAATATCTGATGATAGAACAGTATGGACACTCCAACTATCCATAACCGCGGACGCGGTTATTTGAATAGTTTGACACTCTATAGAGATTGTACACTTTCACCACAACATTCGATACATCCGTCAGGAACAATCCTGAATTCACCATACTCAGTATGCGGATAATCAATCCTAACCTTTCCATTACACGCCCTAGTATAGGCACCTCTCCCGTGAGTTTGGCCTCCCAACCATGACCAACTGTCATCTTGGGTACTGCACATGTGGACAATCTTCACAAGGTAGCCTCAGCTCAGACCTTGGCCGCAAGGGAACCCATACTAAGGTATATAAATTTCCAGTCAAGCCCTACCCAATTTTCGGGTATTATGGTTATACGGTAAAATTGGAACGGTATCGCATCCAGACAACCATCAATTTTATAAAGGGCTAAGGCTCATGCCTCAACATTTTCATCATCAAAATTATCTAGAGTTCAAGAACACATGTCAAAACATTTCAGTAGAATGACTCATCATTCTAAGGTTTTCATAACCATTTTCACCAAGTCTTCCCATCTAAAGTTGATCAAGTTTTATGCTTAGCACTAGCATCTACAAGTGGGGGTAATGACTAAAGAGGGGTAATAAATAAGTGGGGATTAGCTAAGTTCAATCTCATGCCTTAGGATGACATCAAGATTATCTAACTTAGGCCAAATTTTATGCTCTTTATGCTACCTTCGGTTATCTTTGTAGAATCTACAAGCCACTATGTAAACTCTAAGAGAAAGCTTTGATAAAGAAAATAAAGTATTAAACTTGAAAGTAAAACTAGGATTGGGTATCAAGTGGTGTAAGCTTGCTAAGTTAATAGCTTGCTCATTCAACTAGTAGTATTAGGCTTGCATAAGTAGGGTATCTTGCAAGTGTTAGCTTGCAAGGTTGCAAGTATTGGCTTGCATAGATATCAGTATAAGCTTGCCTTGTGCAGAGCAGTGGTTAAAGTTCTTCTCGGCTTCTTCCTCGTAGTATCATCCTTCCTCCTCGTATCCTTGGTTAGTACTAGCGTCTATAAATAAATACGAGGTACACAATCACCAAACAATACTTAACTATTTCCAATCATCACTCAAAGGTTCACACTAGATGATCTATCATCATAACTATCATTACAAGATTAAAGCACTTGTCTTATTTATTTTAATTTGAGAAAAATAATTTCTACTCATCGAAAAACTACTTAAGATTTAATATTATCCAACTCAAACATGGGATCATATTGACACATGTCATCACCACATATTTCGGTACATGGAATGTGATTTAAAGTGGTGTCACAATTTAATAAGGTTTAACCTTTTTATTTTATTAAATAAAGTGACTAGAAATGCCTATGTGGCATTCTTTTATTACTTGAACATTATCTCTGCAAGTAAACTCATATGTGTTTATATATTCTGAAAGGTATGATCAAATGTGATTTTTGAGAGTTGGAATCTACTCAAAAACTCGTATGGTTGAATTTTGAAAAATGTTTGAATGCAGAAAAGCTTCTGCCTTGTTATTTTTACCGTGGTTGATCTACGCATCCGAATGGTTTGAATCCAACGAGCTTGGATTAAGCATTTCAGTACCTTTCTAAAAAAATTAGTTTTATGCATTTTGGTTCAGTGAATCGAGCTGGGTTGATTTTTGAATATAGGTACAAAACTGTTTTTGAAATTAAATGAATAAAACTAAATTTGAACAGCTGGGTCGCGCGGGAGGTTTTACTGGGCCGGCCCACTATGCACAGCGCACGCGCAGGCTGGTTAAGTGGTTGTCCCCACGCGTCAGTGAGACGTGGAGGGGCGAAGCGGTAGGGGCAATGTGGACTGTGGGATCTAGTTCTAATCGAACGACTCTGGTTCATCATCCACGTCGGGCAGCGCCGGCGAGACAGAACCCTAGCGCGACAGGTGGGGGTCGTGGGAGGCTCACCGGGGCTCAGGAGAGGGTCGGCGAAGGGGGAGAATGACGAAGTCGACGACGGCGGTTCTCCTGGTACCGACAGCTTCTCCTTGGGCGACTCCAATCGACGGCTCCCTTCTATCCAGCAGCGGCGGGCTCCGGCCAAATGCCGGCGTGAGAGAGCTCGCCTTGCTCCGGGAAGAAGTGGGAAGGATCAGTGATAGGTGGAGAGTGAGATGGTGTGGAGGAATCGAGCTGGGAAGGCCTCCTTTTATAGGCGAGCAAGAGGGGCAGCACGGCGTGGGCTGAGGTCGTTGGAGGCGACGGTACAGGCGGCTATCGGCGTGGCTGAGGCTAGGGGACGATGCGCAGTCTCTTGGCGATCGTTTCTAGATTAAAGGCGAGGCGTAGGGTGGTGGGATTTGGTCTGGAACGTGCGGTGCTCTGCGCGGTACTGACGGCGAACTTCGCGGCGTGCGGCGGCTATGGGGTATGGTCGAGGAAACGAGCATGTCTAGTGGTCTCCTGGGACGGTGGGGTTCATGCTGGCTGGCGACAATGGCTCGAGGTGGTCGGGTTGACTGGGAACGGCGCGTGCACGGTGGTGCGCGTCGGCATGGTCGACAGCAGTGCGGGTACGGCGTTTCCGGCGGTTCCTGTATCTGTCTTCAAGCTAGGGCTGGTCAAGAGGGGGCGGTGAGGCATGGGCAGCATGCCAGACAAGGTTGGCGCAGCTAGTTCTTCCTCTAGCTTTCTGTCCACATTGGGATGGCAAGGTGAGGCTCGGCCTGCTCACCATTGATGGCAATGGCAAGCTCACAATGGTGCTAGAGGTTAATAACTAAGCTAGATGATCTACTAAATGCTTGTTGCAACCAGAGAGGGAACAAGGTTGGCCAAATTTACTGCTGCAAATAGTGTTAGATGTTTGTTTGATTTGCATCTGCAAGGTGTTTGATGAAATGGCCGCAAGAACTTTGAATTTGAATTTTGGATTCAAACTTGGTGGGTTTGTTAGGCACATACTAGGGAGTGTCTGGTTAGTTGGATTAGTCAAGGGGCACTGGTTTGGTTGAGTTTTGAAAATGGGTGATCTTCACATATGATAAAGATTCAATTTTGAATTGTGATTTGAATGAGGTTGCCAAATGTTTCTGTAAGTTTGAAAGGTGGGCTTTGATTCACTTTTACTTGTTCTAGCAAGGGGTGAAAATAATTGGGAAAGTATCTGTTTGAAATCTTGAACTAGAAACACTCAAAATGACCTAGTGAGCAAGATTGGCAAAAATGACCATTTGCTTTATTTGATTTGTTTTTTATTTTCTCTTGATTTGTTTCCGCATGGAAATGTTTTATATGATGTTATTTTCTTCTTTAAACCATTTCTTGCTATTTAGGTTAATCACACCAGTTCATTCATGCATTTATCAAATCATCTCATTCACACATGCGCTCATATGATTTTAATTAATCAAAGTTTTTGTTAGTCCTAATTTTAGTGATTAGAGTTTGATGATCATTGTTTGATATTTTTGGGATGTTACAATAACATGCATTGAAAAACATTTGTTTGTTTCACATATAGAAAACATAGCATAGTGGCATTCAGCTTGTCCCGCATAGAGTAGCAAATGGATGCATAGGACACCTTCAAACTTCACAAGGGTGACTAGAAACAAATAGCACAAGAACAAGTAATATCACAATATGCATCAATCAATAAGCTTTGGAACACCGCACACATAATGACAACTATGCTCTCTTAATTGTGCCTAAAGGTAGAAGGTGGAGACTAAATAGTGGTGGAAGAAAAGCCTTTTATAAAGGAAGCAGGGATTTCAAGTTTCAAAAAAGAGCTTCCAAAAATTATGGTACTTGTTAGATTTCAGCCCTCATTGCCCCTATCATAAGCATATTGAAGTGATTAAGGTTGAAGTGAACAAAGATGGAGTATATGCTTGACGAAGTATAAGTTGGCAATCTCAAGTCCCTTGAATACGAGGGCCACACCTCATGCTACTCAACTTTAGTCACCTGTAAGTTCTTGTCATTGTAAGTATTTGCATATCATAGAGAACCGCCAACGGGGTACCCCTTGCACATGGTACAGGAGCTTTCCCATAACCAAAATGACAAGGCAAGCAGACAATGAGCATCTCAGCAATCTTTTTATTTACCATATGCATAGCTTTTTATTGAGGATGCTTCATAGATAGCTCACTACGGTGATGCTGCAAGTTTCCACCATGATTGGGCATGACTTAGGCTAGCGGCCCAAGCGTTTCTCTAACACAGAATACAAACTCCATGGACTTACAAGTTCCCTATTTATTTCACACCGGTGACATCCATAGACAAAAGAGCATGATATCAACTGAGTACAAAGTACAAGTGCAATGTTGAAAACGTTCCCCGTGGCAGCACGGTTCTGCTAATTCCAACGTATAAGTGCAAGCATATACAACATAGATGACACAATGGTTCAAGTTTATTAGGGGCAACGAATATAAAGTGTGCCATCAAGTTCGTGAGGGCTTTAATCACTAATTTTTCACATAACAAAATAGTTTTTAATTGGAAGATAGGTGAAAACAAGAATATACTTGGAATGGTGTAACACACCATGCATAGGAGTTTATAGTGGACACTTTGGAATAACTTTGTTTCTTGGGAGTTGGAAGTATGAGTAGAACTTACTCATACAAGTGGAGGCTAGCAAAAGAGTGGGAGCAACCAACTAAGAGAGCAATAATGGCCATAATCATGTAGTGCAATAAAGCATTACTAATCAAAGCATAGAGTGGTACTACAAGTCAAGGAGTAAATGATCATAGAGGCTATGGTGACTTGTTCATAGTCATAAAATGGTGTGAGCATGTGCCAAATCAACCCAAGCAAAGCATCAAAGGAGAATAACACAATACTATGCTTTTGCATGCTAAAACAACGCATAATTTCTTCAATGCACACTAAGCAATCCCAATTGTTTGGAACAAGACATTCTACAACAATAATCACTAAGCATAAGGTCAACACAACACCTAGCATGTCATGCTAAAGTCTAAGTCACAATCAATGCAAGCTCCTCTTGCACTTTCAAGCAAGAACTTACTACTCCTTTCCAACACCAAACAACTTATTTGAAAAACAACACAGCGAGAACGGGGTTCCAAACTACTTTATTCAAGCAAACTAAACAACCTAAGCAAAGAAAACGAAAACTAAGATGCTGCAAGAACAACACAACTTGTGCATGAAACAAAAAAAACGAAGTGTCTAGACAGACCTAAGCTTTTTATTATATGATGAAGGGGATGCCTTGGGCATCCCCAAGCTTTTACACTTGTACCTCTTGGATATTTCTTGGGGTGACACCGGGGTGGCATCCCCAAGCTTGAGCTTTTGTTCATTCTTCATCTCATTACATCATTCTCTCTCTACACCTGAAATTTTTCCTTCATACAAAAGTTCACACAATCTTCATTAGCAACATTAGTGTATTCAAAAGATATTAGACCTTAGGAAAAGCTTTGTATCAGCAAGGCTTTTCACTAAAAACACAATCTACTGTAGCAAATCCTTCAAAAATATCAATTCACCTAAAGAGAACTCAAAAAGGAATCAATAAGAAGCAAATGCAAATAATGGCAGAAATCTGTCAAAACAGACCAGCAGGTAGAAACCGATTTTTTCAAACATCTTCTGTTGCTCAAATAAAAAAGTGGTGAACTAACGAAAGTTATATAACATACTGGGGGATTTATTCGTAAATTGTGAGCTCAATCCAAGTTACATAGACGCCTCATGAATGTTTTTGGTGGAAGACAGAAATCTGTTTCAGGACAGCAACTCACCAAATCTTACTTCCCTCTCATTAGAGGTCATTATTGGCACAAAAAGCAAAAAAAAAAAGGATAAGGAGAGGTCATTACTGAAGTAATAACTTCCAAGACTTAAGTAAACTCTTGGGTTATCTCCCAACAAGTACTTTTCTTTAACGCCTTTAAGTTAGGCACAATAGCTTGAGAAGATGCTCACATAAGAAATATGAATTGAAGTAAAAGAGAGCATCAAGAAGCAAATTCAAAACACATTTAAGTCTAACCCACTTCCTATGCATAGGAATCTTGTATGCAAATAAATTCACACAGAATGAAGTGACAGGCATAGGAAGATGAAACAAGAGTAACTTCCAAACTTTCAGCACATAGAGAGGTGTTTCGGTACCATGAAAATTTCTACAACCATATTTTCCTCTCTCATAATAATTTTTAGTAGCCTCATGAATAAAATCAACAATATATCTATCACATAAAGAATGCTTTTCATGATCTACAAACACAAAATTTCTATCAAGCTCAAAAATAGTGGGTTTAAAACCTTCACGGGTTTTACCCAAAGTAAATATTTCGAAAGGATCCACAGGAACATAACATTCATCCTCCTTTCGTAAGCATGGGAGACAATCAAATACTATAAGGGATAAAGAGTTTCTCTCATTAGAAGGTAGGCATGGGTAGATAATCCATTCTTCCTCCTTTTGTTCATCACTCTCCTCCTCTTTTTCATCTAATGAGCTTCCAGTTTCAACAATTTCTTCTTCCATAGGCTCCTGCAAGGATTAGACTCTTCCATTTGTGGAAAGCATCTATTAAAATATTCAAGAATGTAGCCATTTTCTTCCTTGTAATTATCAAAGCAAAATTTAAGTATCTCATAAACCTCATATTCATAAGGTGCATCATCAGTATTTTCGAGCAAACTGGCAAGTTCAAATGCACCCTTGAAGGCAATAAATTTTTCAATTTGTTCCACATCATAAAAGTCATAATTTCCTTTAACATAAGAGGATATGGTAACATACTCATTATACTCACATTGAAAAGGGAGGTGTTTATACCTCCTATAGCAACAAGCTTTATCAAAGCAATAAGTAACATTATAAGTAGAGCATACCTCTCTAGCAATAGTATTCAATTTATCAATTTGTACCCATAAGTGTTTCCCTTTTTGTGACAAACGGTGTTCCTTATAATAATACTTTTCTTCTTCCGTGAACCCACCTTGCCAATAAGAACTAGTTTCAATGAAACAATCCATTGATAGAAAGCATGACCAAGCAAGGCAATAGCAGACCAGCAACTATAGTAGGAACTAATTTTTTGTGTTTTTGAATAAAGAAAGCAAACCAAACTAGACTAATTTTTTGGAGTTTTTGAAAAGAGGCAAACAAAACCAAGCAAAAGAAACTAAGCAAACTAAAAACAAAGTAAAGAGAAAGGAAGTGGAGGACTCCCCTTGTGAAGACGTCCTTAGCCTCCCCGGCAACGACGCCACAAAATCTTGATGCATCGCTGAGTTGATGTAGGAGCGCTTCGTTGGGAACCCCAAGAGCAAGGTGTGAAGCAGCACAACAACAAGTTTTCCCTCAGTAAGAAACCGAGGTTATCGAACCAGTAGGAGGAAGGAAACGTCACATAGGTGTTGCAAGCAACGCGGAGATCTGCACAACACAAACTGAAGACTTTGCCCCAACGAATCAGTGAGATTGTCAAGCTCATCGGTTTTCTGTAACAAAGGATTAAACATATAGTGTGGAAGGTAATGGTGGTTTGCAGCAAGTAAACAAGTAATAGTGGAAGGTGTATCAATGGTAAAGATTGGACTGAGGTCCATAGTTCACTAGAGGTGCTCTCCTTAGATAAACAACATGGCATGAAGGGTAAACAAATTACAGCAGGGCAATTGACAGGAACTGAGCAAGGCATAACAATGCAATTACTAGTCAGAAAGATCCTATGAGATTCGCTTGAGCAATACAACAAGATACATAGACCGCCATCCAACTACATCTATGACTAGAAGTCCACCTTCTGGTTATCATCCGAACCCCCTCCAGTATTAAGTTGCAAGCAACAGACAACTGCTTTAAGCAAAGTGTGTAAGGTAAACAGTCCACATATTCTATGAACAAGAGACCGTTGTTTTCTCCCTAGTAGCAATAGCACATCTACAACCGAAGAGATTTCTGTCACTTCCCTTGGAAACTAGAGGCATGAACCCACTATCGAGCATAAATACCCCCTCTTGGAGTCACTAGCAACTACTTGGCCAAGATAGCTACTAATAACGGAGAGCATGCAAGATCACAAACAACACAGACATGATAGAATCATAAAGACAAAACCATTAATCAAACCAACATAATAATCTCAATATCCATCGGATCCCCGCAAACACAACATGCATGATTACAAATAGATTAGATCTTGATCATGAACGGATCTCACAAGATCTATACATGAAATCACAAGGAGGAGATACAACCATCTAGATACTACATGGACCCATAGTCCAAGTTGGAACTACTCACGCATCATACCGGAGAGAAGGCCTCCGGGATGATCTCCCCTCCGACAGGGTGCCGGGAAGAACTTCAGATCCCCCCGATCTAGGGACGACGGTGGCGGTAACTATAGAAGGTTTCGTGGAATATTGATCGGGTACTTAGGATTTCTGCATCGGGGGCTTCTTATAGGTGAAGGGGGAGGCCGAGGAAGTGGCCAGGGGCCCCACACCCTGCCTAGGCGCGGAGCAGGGCCCACCCGCATCTAGGAGGGTGTGGCTGACCTGGCACGCCTCTCCGTCTCCCCTCTGGACTTCTTGTTCCCCACAGAAAGTTATTGACTTTGATGTTTGTCCTGTCCAATTCCGAGAATATTTCCTTACTAGATTTTCTGGAACCAAAAACAGCAGAAAACATGCAACTGGAACTTTGGCAACATGTTAATAGGTTAGTACCAGAAAACATGTAAAAGGCACCTCAAAGTGTAGACAAAGCAAAGCAAAGTAGATACTAAACAAGCATCGAGCATAAAAAAATTATAGATATGTTTCCAAAGTATCATTTACCGCTTGATTCCAGCAAACTACGGTTACCCCGGCCACCACCGATAGTCCTCAAATAACCGCCTCTCACCACTACATCATTCTATCCAGTTCGATCTAACTACCTCACCACTACGCGCTCACCATCGGCCCTAAAACCCTAACTTCTTCTCCTACTCCTTCACTGTCGAGACGACAATACCAGATCACAACCCCGGTGATATGTCTAAAGCGTGGGTGTTTGGGTGCTGGCATCGTGCTGGTGGTGTGGATCGGTGTAGTGCGGCATGATGGTACTCCTTGTGCTAATGCCTCTATGCTTGCTATGGGGGAGAATGATGTAGTCGTCCTCGTGGGTGCGCCACCACAGTCGCGTGGGACCTGCCTCTCCATGTTGCTGTGGTTGCGCCATGAGCGCCAGGTACACTTCTCCTACTCCTCTCTCTTTTGCTCTTCTTTTATCACTCTCTCTGGTCTCATAATCTCTTTGTTTATCCTAGAGGCCAAACCCTAATTAGGGTACTGCTCCACTCTTGCCTCACTTGTGTACTTAATTCTCTATCCAATGGAGAACTAGTGAGATTGATATGGAATTGCTTATCAATAATGCTTCTAACTACTGTTACTTGATGGACTAATTTCTGGTAGGAATATAGTGCCACTGTCAAAATGACAGTGAGTTCCAAGTAACAGATGTGCATGTCTATGACTTGCTTGTGTGGATGTTGCCTAGATCTGTCTCATATGCTTTAAACCCATTTTTTTATTATGCCCTAGAACTGTTGCTAATATCTTGTCTTCGCCTAATATTTTCTTATCTACATATGTTGATATTGTGGCTTTTGGTTTTACGAGTAATTTGGTTTAGCGAGTGCCTTATATGAATTCAAATATCACACTTGAATTCAATTTCTATGATATTGTGTTTTACCTAATTCCATATCTATCTATGATTATAGAATTCAAGTATATATCTGATTCCTAAATAAGTATTTTTGGAAAATGATTTGTCTTGAGTAGATGTGTGCTCACAGCAGAGATTTCCTGTGATTGTGATACTGTCAAAATGATAGTGACTTGTCGTACTGATTCTGAAGGAAATATGCCCTAGAGACAAATAATAATATAGATTATTATCATATTTCATAAAGTTTATGATTAAGTTTAATATCATGCTATAACTATATTGAATGGAGACGTCAATACATGTGTGATATACAAACAACTAGGAGTTTCCAGTGAAAATCTAGTCAATTGTTCATTTATCGACGGATAATTAAAGTTTCCTGATCATGTTGGTGCCTCGATGTCAATTGACAATGGAGTCTTCTCATTAGAGAATGAGATGGTGAACATACCCTATCTAAAGCATCGTAAGACGATCATGTCACAAAGTTCAAATTGTGATGATTAGGAAACGTGGTTACTCATTCCTTAGACCGCGAGACCATATCTGATCACTATCTCTCGAGAATAGTTTAATGGCAACTAACGTCACCTAGTGGAACGGTGATCATAAGGGTGACATTGGGTATTCAGAGGAACAGGTAGAGGCGTATGTGTCAAGAGCAGGATTTGTCCATCCACGTGACAGAAGATACCCTGGGCCCACTGATGCGACTCAGATCACTGTAGAGCTTCGTTGGGAAACCCCAAGAGGAAGGTATGATGATCACAACAGTAAGTCTTCCCTCAGTAAGAAACCAAGGTTACCGAACCAGTAGGAGGAAGGAAACAACTCCAACTTGTTTCTAACAACTTGGAACCTGCACAACACAAACTCAAGACTTTGCCCCAACGAACAGTGAGGTTGTCAATCTCGCCAGTTTGCTGAAAAAAAAGGATTAAACGTATGGTATGGAAGGTAATGGTAGCTTACAGAAAGTAAACAGTAACAGTGGAGGATGTATCAATGGTAAAGATTGGACCGGGTCCACAGTTCACTAGAGGTGTTCTCCTTAAGATAAACAACATAACATGCTGGGAAAACAAATTACAGCGGGGCAATTGACATGACAGAGCAAGGCATAACAATGCAATACTAGACATTCATGATCCTATGAGATTTGATTGGGCATTACAACAATATACATAGACCGCCATCCAACTGAATCTATGACTAGTAATCCACCTTCAGGTTATCATCCGATCCCCCTCTAGTATTAAGTTGCAAGCAACGGATAACTACTTTAAGCAATGTGTGTAAAGTAAACAATGAAATTGTTCCATGAACAAGAGATTGTTGTTTTCTCCCTAGTAGCAACAACACATCTACAACCTTAGAGATTTCTGTCACTTCCGTAGATTCAATAGAGGCATGAACGCACTATCGAGCATAAATACTCCCTCTTGGAGTCACTAGCATCTACTTGGCCAAGATAGCTACTAGAAACGGAGAGCATGCAAGATCTCAAACAACACAAACATGATAGAATCAACAATCATAAAGATAAGATAGAATCATTAATCAATCTGACATAGTAATCTCAATATCCATCGGATCCCCGCAAACACAACATGCATGATTACAAATAGATGATCTTGATCATGAACAGAGCTCACAAGATCTAGACATGATAGCACAAAAGAGGAGAAACAACCATCTAGCTATTGTATGGACCCATAGTCCAAGGTGGAACTACTCACGCATCATATCGGAGGCTGGCATGGTGATGAAGAAGGACTCAGGGATGATCTCTCCCCTCCGGCAGGGTGCCGGGAAGAGCTTCAGATCCCCCTGATCTAGGGACGATGGTGGTGGTGGCTACAGACTGTTTCATGGAGATCTGATCAGGTAATTAGGGTTTTGGCATCAGGGGGATTATATAGGCGAAGAGGCGAGGTAGGAGGGCAGCCAGGGGGCCCACACCCTTCCCAGGCGCGTCCTAGGGTGGGACCGCGCGTGGGGGGGGAGGGGTGATACGTCCAAAACGTATCTACTTTCTCGAACACTTCGCTATTGTTTCTCCTCTAAACTTGTGTGATTTGGATACAACTAACACGGACTGACGCTGTTTTGAGAAGAATTACCTTGGTGTCTTGTTTTTGTGCAGAAAATGAAATATTAGGAAAAATCCTGGAAAATATGCCAAAAATTACATTTCACCAGAAGATCCACGGAGCCAGAATATGAGATGGAGAGGAGGCCTAGGGGGCCCACAGCCACCCCAGGCGCGGGCCCACCATTGGCTGCGCCTGGATGGGGTGCAGCCACCCCAGGCACCCCCTCGGCCTCCCGTGGCGCCTATAAGTTGCCTTTTGACCTAAAAACCGAGGGGGGTCGATAGTTATCCAGAAAGTGTTCTGCTCCGTCGCCGCCACCAGAAACCAAGATTCCGATCCAGAAACTCCGTTCCAGCACCCTGCCGGGACGGGGAATTGGGAGAGGATCATCACCATCGTCATCACCAATGCATCTCCATCAACCACCGATGTTTCCCTCATCCATGAGTGAGTAATCCCCCGCTGTAGGCTTGGGTATGGTAGGGATTGGATGAGTTCTGTCATGTATTCGAATAAGATCTGTTAGGGCATAGTGCCTAGTATCTCTATTAGTGCTATTTGACTTTGTTGCAACTTGTTGTGCTTAATGCTTGTCACTAGGGCCCGAGTGCCATGATCTCAGATCTGAAATTATTATTGAATCATTATGATAGTATTGTTTGTGATCTTATCTGCAAGTTGTGTACACATATCATTGTCTGGATCCAAAGGCCCCAAAGTGACAATAATTAGGACAACCGGAGGGGATGGCTGTGGTGTGAGGATCACATGTGTTCATGGAGTGTTAATGCTTTGCTCCGGTTCTCTATTAAAAGGAGCACCTTAATTGCCAGTAGTTCCCTAGAGGCCCCGATGCCACGGGCTGGCTGGACAAAAGATGTTGTGCAAGTTCTCATTGCGAGCACGTATGACTATATTTGGATCACATGCCTAGGATTGTTTAGTACTTGGATGCTTGTTATTATTTATCTACAATGCCCTAGATCTTGAAGTTACATGTTTATTCTCGTCCATGCAACGCCCGTCCATCCATCCCTATGACTACCGCACTCAAATCCTACAGTTACTGTTACTGTTACTGTTACTATTGCTCCTGTTTCACTGTTACTGTTGCTGTTGCTCCTGCTTTACTATTTCTACTACCAAAATGTTTCTACTGGTAAACTTCTGTGAGCAAGAACTATTTCCAGGTGCAGCTGAACTGACAACTCAGTTGTTAAGGCTTGCAAGTATTCTTTGGCTCCCCTTGTGTCGAATCAATAAATTGGGTAATACTACCCGCGAAGACTGTTGCGATCCCCTATACTTGTGGGTCATCAAGACTATTTTCTGGCGCCGTTGCCAGGGAGCATAGATTTATTTGTAAGTTCACTTGGATCTATTATTGTTCACTGCTACTCCTTTCATCATGGGGAAGTCTCGTGATGGAAAGTTCCCTATTTTACCATCCACTACAAGAAGAGGTACAATCCTAAACACCTCTGCTGCTCTTGATTCACCGTCTATTATAAGTAAGCTTGTTACACCACCACCACATACACATGCTACACACACTGCTACCACTGCTGAGTCTGAAACTGCTTTTGATACTCATGATGTTACTTCTACTGTGCTTGATGCGAGTGGTTCATTAGGTCCTTTTCTATATGCTACTATGGCTAGTCTAGGAAATACCGAAACTCCTAGTGAAGAAACTATTACACCTGTTAGCTCAGCTGAGGCTAGTGAGAGTTATGATATTAATGATGGTTACATTGAGTTCACTGATGATTTTGTTGAAGAGTGCCGAAACACACACGGTACTAGTGCTATTAAGAGTCTCCTTGCTAGACGTACTATCATGCCTAAGTTGTCCTCTGATCCTAAGTTTGTCACTTCTCCCATAGATATTAAAGATGAAGACTATGATTTCTCTCTTGATTTATCTTATTTAGATATTGTTGAGAAAGAACCTTTTTGTGGGACTGAAAATGAGAGTGATGTGGCTCATATGAATGAGCTTTCTACTATGTGTGCTTTATTCTCTGATGATTTTAAGATGCGCAAGTACGTTGTTACTAAGATCTTCCCTTTTTCACTAAAAGGAGAAGTTAGGGCTTGGTTTAATAGATTACCACATGGTTCCATTGATAGTCCTGATTGCTTGATTGCTTCTTTCTTCCAGAAATATTTTCCTCCGAGTGCTAGACATGCTGCTTTGCAGAGACTTTTTGATTTTAAACAGGGAGAAGAAGAGAAATTGCCTGAGTCATGGACAAGGTTCTGTGCCCTTATTCATGCACATCCTAGATGTCCATTACCTAAGAATGAGCTTCTTGATATTTATTATAATGGACTAACTGATGATTCTAGGACCTACCTAGATAGCTTTGCTGATTGTGCTTTCAGGAAAAGGACTCCTACAGATGCTTAAGAATTAATGACTAAAATAAGCAAGAATTATGATGATTGGACTTCAACTGAGCTGAATACACCTGAGCCTATTACTCCTGAACCAGTTATTCCTGAGCCAATTCCAGCACCAACAACAAAGAAGAGGGGAGTTATTGCATTAAATGATGAAGTGATGAAGGAAGCTAAGAAGTGTCTAAAGGAGAAAGGTATTAGAGCTGGAGATGTGAAGAATCTACCTCCTATAGAAGAATTATGCAAGCCAATTCCCCACTCATCTACTATTGAGGTACACTCTCTCCAACACTTTTATGAAGGTGATATTCCTTATGGTAAGCCTCCTGATCAATGTTTAGATGAACTTGACACATTTATTGTGAAGCAAGGGTATTTTAATAAACAAGTTCAGAATCATTTATTGGAAAACTCTAGAGCTATCCATGAGTTGAAAGATATTGTGGAAAGAACTTCTAATGATATTAAAATGCTTTGTAAACACTTTCAAATGGTTCAAACCCAACTTGATCAACTTGCTAAGGTGCAAAAGGATATGCTAGTTAATGCTTCAAGAGATAAACATGCTTATGGAATTAGAACTAGGAGTGGTATAGCTACTCAAGATCCTTTATATCCTGAAGGACACCCTAAAAGAATAGAGCAGGATTCCCAACAAGGTGAAGATAGTGGTAGTCCTTGTAAAAGGAAGAAAAAGAAACATAAGATAGTTGAGGAACCACTTGAACCTGCTGTAGATCCTAATAGTATATCTGTCTCTGATGCTGAAACTGAGAGTGGTAATGATAAAAATGAGTCTCCTGATAAGGAGGAAGGTGAGGAAGAACCTGAGAAGCACACTAAGAACACTAGGTACACAAAGGAAGATTTTATTGCTAATAAACATGGTAAAGAGAGATAACCTTGGGTGCAGAAACCTATGCCTTTTCCAGGTAACAAACACAAGTCAAAGGAGGAGGAACACTACAACAAGTTTTGTGAGTGGATGAAACCTTTATTCTTGCAAATTCCATTGATTGATGCTATTAAGTTGCCTCCTTATTCAAAGTATATGAAGGATATTGTCTCTAATAAAAGGAAGATTCCTAATGAGGAGATTTCTACTTTGCTTGCTAATTACTCCTTCAATGGTAAGGTTCCAAAGAAACTTGGTCATCCAGGTATACCAACTATTCCTTGCTCCATTAATAATAATTATGTTAGAATGGCTTTATGTGATTTGGGAGCCGGAGTTAGTCTTATGCCTTTTTCTCTCTATAAGAGACTCCAGCTAGAAAAGTTGATACCAACTGATATTTCTTTTCAAATGGCTGATAAGTCAACTACTCTCCCTGTTGGTATATGTGAGGATGTTCCTGTTCAAGTTGCTCATAATTGCATGGTCTTAACATATTTTGTTGTCCTCAAAATGCCTGAAGATGATAATATGTCTATTATTCTTGGGAGACCTTTTCTTAATACTTCAGGTGCTGTCATCAATTGCAATCAAGGAAAAGTAACATTCAATATTAATGACAAAGAGCACACTGTCTATTTACCCAAGAAGGTTGTTAAGAGCTATTGCTTGAATTCCATTGAAAATATTGAGAGCATCAAGGTTGGAGAAATATATTGTCCCATTCCACAAGAAAATTTTGAAACTATTATGATTGGGACCATTGCTAACAAGTATGAGGTAACATAATCACCTTGTGGAATGCAAAGTTTTGCTTCATATCAGATTGTTTTGGTAACAAGACTTGATAAACCTTGTTAACAAAAGGATTTTAATGAACAAAATAATGTTTCCACTGTGGTTATACTTGCTTTGTTTTACTTTTCTCCTTCCTAGTCTTTGCCTTTCTTTTGCTAGCTTTGGTTTTGTTAGTTGTTTGTTTGTTTGTTAGAGTTTCTTAGAGTTGTTGTAGTTTGGCTTTTGGTTTTCTTTTGCCTCTTCTGAAAAAAACTGTTTCCGCGAGAAAATCAATTTTCATACCTTGAAAATTGGCCAAAAATAAAGTTTCCCGAAAAATCCTAGAAAATTCAAAATAATGTTTTCCTCGAAAAAAGGGGCAGAGAGGCACCTGAAGTGACCCAGGGGCCACCCTAGGCCACCACACCCATGGTAGGCATGTCCTAACAGGTGGCGGTGCCTGTGGGGGGGGAGGGGGGTCTGGCCCTCCTGGGCCCCTCTAGGCTGCCTCCTCAAAGCCATCTTCTTTCTCTCTCTCTCTCTATCTCTCTCTCTCTCTCCCGAAAAACACCAGAAAACTTGCTAAATCTCGAGTTCTTGCTGTTCTTGCTCGCTATTTTCGATCTCCTTGTTCAGCCCATCTTAAGTGCTGATTTTTGGAGGGATTGTTCCTTGGTATGTGCCTCCTCCACTTGTCCAATTAGATTTGTGATTGGTAGATTGTATCTTGAGTATTTTGCTGCTATAGTTGACAGGTTGTTTAAGCTTGCATGCTTGTTCTATGCTTAGGAACTTTGTTTTGATGCATGTGTAGTCCTCTAGCAAGTTCCTATAGTAGTTGCTCATCATTTATCAACTTAGAAATCACTTGGTTTGATGGTTGTTTAAAATTTCAGAAAAGTGAAGTCATGGACCACCACACATTTGGTGATATATTTGAGAGTGATGCACCTAGAAGGACAAGGCTTCAAAGGTCATCTACCAGTACTAGACCCTCATACAATGAGTATCTCATCACTCCGCGATTTGGTGATGAGGGAGATGAAGGGCATGCGCACCCCTCCACCTTTCCTTGCCAAACTTTCTTGCGAACTGCTGGGATTCTTAACGATTTTATGACTTTGATTCAGAGGGCTGGACTAACAAGTTACATGCAGGATGAGAGCCCACAATATGCTTTGCTTACTAAAAAATTTGTGGAGAGTTTCTCCTTTACTAATAGTGTGTTCAAGCCTGCTGTGTCTTTCAAAATTTATGGCAGGGCTCATTCTATGACTTTGAAGCAATTTTGCAAGGCCCTGGGACTTGGTACAATTGGGTCATCAAAGAAGATTCCAGCTCTTCCCGCTGATTTGTTGGAGCTTTTACCGAGGAATAACCAATGATGATAACCGCAGAGCTCAACGAGGAAAGATAAAGAATATTCAACTTCCATCCATCAGGTACTTTGCCTACTATCTTGCCACCAGTGTTCTTGGTAGGGAGAACACTAGTAATATTTCCAACTATCAATTGGCCTTCTTAGCTGCTGTGCTCAACAATGAGGATAAGTATAATTTTGGTTCTCTCATTGCTCGTCGTTTAGCTGCTAAGGGACCCATTTATGGGGGAATTATTGCTACTCGTGTTGCTGCTGCCTTGAACATTGCTGTTGACCCACATGATACAGTTTTGGCTCCTCAGAGGCTTGATCTTTCTACCATGAAGGTGCACCACTTTGTCACCACTAGCTCTACTCTTGAGAACTTGGTTTATAGAATGTTGTTTATTGACGGGGAATAGAGAGAGAGAGAGAGAGAGAGAGAGAGAGATCCCTCTACCCCAAACCACTTTGTTTAGTATTTCTTAGGGACCTTGGTCACGCTCGAAGGAGAAGATGGATGACAAGATGCACTCTCTTAACTTCCATGGGCACTATCAGGAGGAAGCACCATCATACGACCCCTCTGCATATTACACAGGGGAGGCCTCGAGCTCGTACCAGGACGAGGGAGCTTCCTCGACATATTATGGAGGATCATCCTCTTGGACACCATGGGATTGAGCCCCACTTAGGCCAAAAGCCTAAGCTTGGGGGGAGGTATACTGACATCACACACTCATATATATATATATATCATGTTCAGTCGGTTCTTTGTACATCCATTATTTTTGCTTTCTTTTTGGTTTTTGTTGCTTCTTTCTAAAAACCCAAAAATACCAAAAATATTTTCGTTGTTTCTTTTGGTTTGCTTCTTTGCTTTCGTTTGCCTTAACATAAAAATCCAAAAAGTTTTTTGCTTTGTTTGGTTTGATTTGTTTTTGTTTGGTTTTTCTTTCTTTGCTTGTTTCTAAAAATTTGAAAAGACTAAAAATATTTGTTGGTCTTCTTTGGTTTTGTGAGTTCTTTGCAGGGTTCAGCTGCCCTCAGTGGATTTTGGTTGCATGTTATCATTCAAGTCACACAAGTGAAGAGCAATAATGAAGATTAAGACAACTTGTGGTGTGGTAAGAGGCTGGTAACAAACTCTATTTGTTTCATTTTTGTACATATACTCTTCATTATGAGCATGCTTAGCCTGTTTGTGTAAGGTGTATATCGTTATGGGTGCTTAGTAGTTCTTGCTTGTCTATGATTAGCTCTAGCTTGCTAATAGTTTGTAGCATGTCATATGAATGTTTGCTTGCATTGTTTTATTCATATTTTGGTATGATATTGTGGTATCCTCCTCTGACTGTTCATGTGAATCGACTTGGCAATGCTCACGCATGCATATGACTAATAAATAGTCAGTAAGCCTCGATGATTTATTTTGCCTCTGAGTTCTTGTATCACTTTCATGCCATAATTAGTCTTGTTTTGTTGCAAGCATGATTATGATAGTTATTGCTCTCTCGTTTGCCGCTCCCTCTCTATTGCTAGCCTTCACTTGCACTGAGTATGTGCTCTACCTGTGCTTCCAACTCCCCAAAACCAATATTGCTAGCTGTGTCCACCATACCTACCTATTAGCATCATTTGCTACTTCAGCGCATATTCTATATTCCGTGTTTTCTTCCAAAATAAAATGTTTGTATGTTTTGAAAAAAAGTTAGTTAGTAAAGCTCTCACGAACTTGATGGCACACTTTATTCTTTGCGCTTAATAATTCTGAACCATCGTGATCTGTCCATGAAAGTTATATGATTGCTAATTATATGCTGGGAGTTAGCAGAACTGTGCTGGCATGGCGAACGCTTTCAACACTTTTGGATATCTCATCTAGTTGATTCCTTGCTCTTTTGTTTACGGATGTCGACGATGTGAAATAAAAGGGGAGATTGTGAGTTCATGGAGTTTATACATTGTGTTAGAGAAACTCCTAGGCCTCTAGCCTAATACATGCCTAATCATGGTGGAAACTTGCAGCATCACCATAATGAGCATCTATGAAGCATCCTCAATAAAAAGCTATGCATATGGTAAATAAAAAAGATTGCTGAGATGCTCATTGTCTGCTTGCCTTGTCATTTTGGTTATGGGAAAGCTCCTGTACCATGTGCAAGGGGTACCCCGTTGGCGGTTCTCGATGATATGCATGTATTTACAATGACAAGAACTTTCAGGTGACCAAAGTTGAGTAGCATGCAGAGCGACCCTCGTACTCAAGGGACTTGGGATTTCTAGTTTATGGTCTGTCAAGCATATGATTCAGAGTGGACCTCACTTTCACCTTAACCACATGAAGATGCCTATGATAGGGGCAATGGGAGCTCAAAGCTAATGAGTACCTTCCTTTCAGCATTGGTAAGCCTTTCAAACATTTCAAAACCATTTTCACAACTTTGTTCAGTCACCACTTATTCTATGAGCACCTTCTTGAGAGCATAGTTTTCATTCTTGTGTTTGTTCCAAAACTTGGTTAATTATGTCATGACTTTGATGCTTGTATCTCTGATATCTTTACTTCTAGTCTTCATGTGAACTTCATAGGTGCCTTGGCATTTATATTGTGCTCTTCAAACAAAGGCTAGCGAGATACCACTCTATCATACCTTATTATGAGCATTGCAATGTTGCTTATGTTTATGTTTCATGCTACTTATTATTATTGAGTTGGTTTCTCTTCATAGCTTGCAATGACTATTGAGTAGACTTAGTTGCATACTCTTTATTATGAATTGTCTAAGCTTCTACTCCTGTGCTGAGAATATTTACATCATATGAAGCAAAGTGTTCGTGAAAGTTCTTTTATCGCACTCAGTTTTCAACTGAATTGCTTAAGGACAAGCAATAAGCTAAGCTTGGGGGATTTGATACGTCCAAAACGTATCTACTTTCTCGAACACATTGCTATTGTTTCTCCTCTAAACTTGTTTGATTTGGACACAACTAACTTGGACTAACGCTGTTTTCAGCAGAATTACCTTGGTGTCTTGTTTTTGTGCAGAAAATGAACTATGAGGAAAAATTCCGGAAAATATGCCAAAAATTATATTTCACCAGAAGATCCACGGATCCAGAATAAGAGACAAAGGGGAGGCCTGGGGGGCCCACACCCACCCTAGGTGCAGGCCCAACACTGGCCGCGCCTGGAGGGGGTGCAGCCACCCCAGGCACCCCCTTGGCCTCCCTCTACGCCTATAAGTTTCCTTTCGACCTAAAAACTGAGGGGGTTCGATAGTTTTCCAGAAAGAGTTTCGCTCCTCCGCCGCCACCATAAACCAAGATTCGGATCCAGAAACTCCGTTCTGGCACCCTGCCGGGACGGGGAATTTGGAGAGGATCATCGCCATCGTCATCACCAACGCATCTCCATCAACCACCGATGTTTTCCTCATCCATGAGTAATCCCCCTCTGTAGGCTTGGGGATGGTAGGGATTGGATGAGTTCTATCATGTATTCGAATATAAATTGGTCCATACTCCAGGATTTTGTTTTGTAATTGAAAGGTACTCCTACAAGACATTTGGTTTCTACGTGCAACCTTGGCAAGGGTCCACCTAACTACCTAAGCGTGGTACTTAATGTCGTACATGCCTTTTTTAGTTTAATCTCCCCTTCTCAAATCGTCACTCTTATGGACTTTATACATGCTTGTAGAATTTTAAGTCCCAGATTATGCCATACATGGTTGTTTCGTGAGACCAGTAGCCTGGTGAGTGTGTTTTGTTAAATGATCTTGGCCAGCCGCGCTCGAACTTCGTCGTTGGCCTCATATACTTTGGACAGCATTAGCTGACACGTGTTGCGATTGTGTCACATCCCAAGATTTTCCAAATCTTGTAATGTGAAAAATAAATAAACAAAATAAATATTTGTTGAGATTTAGGGTGAAAAGAAACTTTTTGTTTCTAAATGGAAACTTAAAATACCATCGTGAACAAACTTTGGTTAACATTTGAATCCAACTAAATTCAAATCAAGTGGAATACATTCTTCATAAATGCATCTGGAAATTTAAACACTTGAGAAATAAACCAAAATCCTAATGGAAGAAAATCATTTTCAAGTTATCTCTAAGTATATGGATTTGATCAAAATAGAAATTGTCAAACAAACATTTCAAAATGATCAAGAATGACAAATAGAAATATTATAAAACCATATAATTTGGTTTCACTTAATTTAGAGCCATGGATAAAATCTTATGAATTTAATAAGATAAGGAAATTGAATTTCCAAAGCTAATAAAGCACTTATCTAAAATCCATACAAAATGGTGAGATATTAATCCTAAAGGGATTTAAAAGGATAAACAAATATTAAATAAGATTTTACAAATTGGAATAACCAAGTTTGGATCTCTAAATAAAAAGATATGGATTTTATAAGATGAAGAAAGAAATATTAAATATAGAATTTTTAAAGACCAAATTAAATCTTGGCCAAGACCATAAGCAAATGGATTGAATAATACAAATCCAAATAAAATAAAAGGATAAAAAAATTATCCAAATTAATTAAAATGGCATAAACCAAATGCTATTTGAATAAAGGCAAATCCAATTTTTAAATGATTAATAAATCATGTTAAAAACTTTTCCAAATAATTCAAGATTAATTATTTGACACCCAAATAAACAAATAAAAACCTACTGGAAAATATTTGGAAGGTTTTTAGAAACTTAAATGGTGTTTGAAAATATTATTAAATCTTATTTGATTTAAAACAAGGGCCTATTTGAATAATTAAAAGATCCCAAAAAGATTAAAAGTTTTATTCCAAAATTGACTTCAAATTATATTACTAATCAACATTTAAATCCACACAAAGTTTTGTTGAGGTTTGAATTCAAATGAGTGTTTGAATTGATTAATAAAAATCAAAACAGAATATTAGAAAAGAAAAGGGGAAAGCATTCAGATAAAAAAAAATGAATCTGGCCAGCCCAGCCCACTAAGGCCCAACAGCCCACTCCCTCACACCCCCGAACCGTTTTCTCCTTACTCAGAAACTCACCCGCAGAGACACTGACGGTTGGACCCCACCTTCTCCTCCTCTCTCTCGCTGCCAAGCGACCCCACGCCACATCATCATCTTCCCCACCCGCGCCAACCTCGCCGGCCGTTTCTGCTAGTTTAAACTCACATCAATACGCGTCAATGCCTCGCTTAAATCTCTCCGTGGACACGCTAGATTAAACGCCTGCCTCTCCTCCCCATTTCCCCTCACTCTCCCCTCCCTCTCTGCCCCCAGGCTACGCCAATTCTTTGCGACAAGCCACTGTCTCCGACGACCTTCCGACAACGATTCCGGCTAGTTTACACCACCCCTTGCTCGCTGCAGCAAACGAGTGTGCTCCCCATCATTCACTGCATCTCCCAGTATCGCCCGCTTGGCCGCCCCCCCCCCAAACTTTGACTTTGTCCACGTCTGAGCGCCGCCGTGGTCTGCCATATCTCCGACGAGCATTCGAGGTAAAATCCGACCGCGCCTCTCCTTCTCTTTCACACACGCGTGCTCACCGCGATCTTGCGCATCTAACTGCATCCTTTACTTGCCCTGGCATGCACCGTAGCATCACCTTCATCTTCGACAGAGGGCAACCGTCGCCAGAGAGAACTCCGGCGAGGAATCGCTAGTGACCCCGTGCACCCCTGACCCTGCCGAGACCACGTTGAGCTTCCGCGTCACGGAGCGAACCTGGTGAGCTTCTCCCGACCCTCTATCGCACTGCCACCATCTGACCGTGCGCCGCCAGTCGCCGCCACCAGCGCCGCTGCTTAATGGTCAAAGCGATTAGGTCCGTAGGATCTTGATCTGATGATTAGGATAGAAACTAACTCGAAAGGGTAAGCAATGCTCTGAGCCATGCGATGTCACTTAGATCCAACGGCTCGCATCTGTCGATCCGCACGAAGCGGTACAGACCAATCACAGCACGACGCGTGGCCTGGAATCTATTTTAAAAAACAGAAACTTGTCTATTAGATGTTCAAATTTTAAAAATCCATAACTTTCAAACCACACGTCCAAATTTTGCAAATTTTATATCAATGGATTCATCAAAACAAGTACTTTCTGACCATGCACTTTCTTTAGTAAAATGCTTCTATTAAATTGATTGTTTTTGCAGAAACTTGTGTATGCATGTTTAGAATATAAAAATTGTTCTAAAATGATTTTTGAGATAAAACCTTTGGAAAATGGATTATTTTGAACCTACTGGCCATATAAATCAATTTGTGGTTTCAAAAATATATTTGGTGAAGCAAAAGAATAAACCTTTGATTTAAACTATTTCTAGTCAAATAAAAATATTGTTTATTTGTTAAAAATTATTTTTGAAGAAAACCTTTGAGAAATGTTTTGAAATAAACTCTCTGACCCCAAGAACCAAGTTTTATGAATTAAAAATGTATTTGGTGAACTCTATAAAGATTGTTACTTTGATAAAGGCATTTTCAACCCCATAAAATAATGATTTGGTTTGAAAATGGTTTATAGGTAAAACCTTTTGCAAATAGTTTTGACACTTTATAAAATGACCAATAAGTGTTTTAGAATGTTTATAACCTATTATAAAACACTTTTGTAAATAAAACAAAGTTTGGCATGCTTGCATGCATTGTTTTGTTACTATTATTTTATGTGATGTTGCTTGAATGGTCGATTGAAATTGTGCCTTACTTGATTGAATTGTAGTGATTTGAAGAGTGTGATCATTGCAAAGACAAGGAGTGAACTTATATTCTCTACCAAAAAGGCAAGTGATGCTGCATACTTTTGTCCCATTATTTTATCTATGCATTAGTGATATTTCTAAAGTAAGACTTGCATGGAATTTTTGCTAAGTATAACCTATGCTATGGGAAATCCTAGTAGATGAAACCTTAGTAGAAATTTCCTAAGTTAAGATTCCTACTACTATCATGCTTAGCCTAGCTAGTAGAAAACAAGGGTGGATTATATTCATGCTATGAAATATTTCTAAGTCTATGACTTGTGTTTTGTATAATAAAACAACTATGTGAATGAATCACCTGGGTGGAATGGTTGTGAATGGGTTATGTTGAGTGCTTCACAAGGCCCATTTCTATGGTTTACCTTGTGTATCTCAATTGTGGATGGCCACCCAGGAACAAAGGGATTTGAGATGTCAAATGTTGAGAAGCTTCAAGTGCAGCCACTTGGCATTATGAGCTCTGCCTGGATCATATAGGTTGCAATAACTTAGCCAAATGGACAGTTGGTGGTAGGGGATTGATAGGTTGGAGCGCGTCCATTCTGGTCTAAGGGAAGGCTTCTAAAAGATCTTGTCTTGGTGAAACCAAGTCTTGTGGGGAAAGTGCACCACCTCTGCAGAGTGTAAAATCTAAGTACTTAGCCATGTCCCTGGTAAAGGACAATTTGAGCATCAAGACATGGAATCTATCAAGAATCTCCTCATACCAATTTCTAAGTTAAAATCTTGTGGTTGAACCAGGATTGAAGGATCACCAATTTCGATTGGGAGATGCCTTGGGTGATTTTTGTCGAACAAAAACTTAGTGTTTTCAAATGATAAGGAAAATCTATTTTGAGCAATGCAATCCTAAGCTCCACTTAGCCAAATGCATATAGATGATAGACTCCACTATACTACCATAGTATCACTTGCCAATACAATTCAAATGTATTGACCCTTGTGGCTGTAACTTATTATGTTACAGGTTTGTTTGATGTTAGTGAAGTTTATTGATTAGGATTACAAGTCTACAACCAAAATGTCTGCCTGTGGCACTTTCAAGATGAAGGACCCCATGCTATTGTTATATTCCGCTGCATTGGAATGAGATAGCCAAATGATCTATGTAAGATGTAATAATTTATTTTATTCCTGGTTATAAAGTTGTATTATGACCTTTGTATCTTGATATTACATCTTAACTGTGTATGCTAGCTATTGATCCAAGGACTAGCATTGTAAACACAGGGATCCTTTCCTTTACAAAGGAGGGATCTTACAGATGGTATCAGAGCATTGTGTTGCCTGTAGAACTGTAACCCTAGGATTGGACAAAACCCCTTAGAAAATAGGAGTTGTATTTGTTCCAAAACTTATTTACAAACAATCTTGTATACTCTTTCCTCAACCATTTTGGTTTTGACTCTACATCTCTTCTCTTTCAAACTTGATGGACAAAACCTACCCCATGGCCAAAGACTTCACCATGAGCAAAGGACTTCATCAACTCTAATGACTTCAACATCTTCAAGTGATTTCAACCTTATTCTCAACAAGGACTTCAACCTTAGATATCACTAAGGACTACAAGAGAGACAAGAAATGTTACTCAAGACTTGAAGACTAAGGAAACACAACATAGGAGGAACCATCATCAACTTGAAGTTTTGAGACCAAGATGCAAGAAATTCTCTAAGGATACAAACATATTGTTCAAGAAGAACCAACTAAGAAGGATGGATTGACCTCAAGTGAACCATATAGATGGACCACCATATTTATTTTAAGTCAAACCCACCAACTTATGTGGTGTAACAAAAAAATTTGGTTGCCTAAAAATATGCTTGAAACTTGTTGTTTGAGTGGAATGCTTGTTTGTGATTGCTTGCACTTTGCTTGTGTGAATTGTGATGTGTGTGATTAGAACTATACCCTTAGAAATCTTTTGCCTATTCTAATCCCAATCCAACCCAAACAGATGACTACTCCAAGAAACTCCAACATCAAGGTTAGTGACAACAACAACCAAGAGATGCACATGAGAGAACAACTACTAGCAACCAAACCAAGTTGAACCAAGTGACAACTCAGTTTTTAGCCAACAACAACGGATTAGACCCAACCATACAAAAGTTTTTGGTAATCCAATCCCAATTGCTGCAAGGGATGACCACTCAAATGATCAACATGGGAGACAACTCTTCCCAAGGAGTTTATGACAACAAGGATGTCAAGGATGATATTCTAGAAGGAACTCAAGCTTGCAATGTTTGTGGATACAAGGATCACACTTCCAAAGAGCATGAAGATCAATGCCCCAATTGTGAAGAGAAACATCCAAATAATCAATGCCCCACATCTCAAGCTACTTGTTTCCTATGTGAAGGAAATAATCATGTCCCTATCCAACGCCCCATCTATTCCATAGTTCAACAAAGGAAACAAGGTGGAGTGCAACAACAGTTTGTAAACCCTCATGAAGGAACAACTTCTACCAAGAAGGATGAAAGCAAAGCCAAAACTATGCATCATAAGGCCAAATCCAAAGAGATCACAAAGTGTTGCTACTCTTGTGAAGAAGAAGTTCATATCTCTAGTAACTGTCCCAAGAAGAGAGAAATATTTCCCACCTATGTGGTGAAGTATGAAGAGCATGAACTAGAAGAACTCCTAGCTTTGGAGAGACCCAAGAAGAAGAAGAAGAAGAAGAAGAAGAAGAAGAAGAAGAAGAAGAAGAAGAAGAAGAAGAAATGCCACAACCCTAGCAAGAAGGATATTACCCAAGAGCAATGTTACACTTGCAAAGAGATGGGACACTATGCCAATGAATGCCCAGAAAAGAAGAAGAACCAAGGAAACAAACAAAAGGCAATGATATCAAAGGAAAAGAAAGATATCAGCCAAGCGATGTGTTTCAATTGCAAAGAACCAGGACATTATGCAAGCAATTGTCCAGAAAAGATGAAGCACAAGATAAACAAGCCTATGAAGGATCTCAGCCTTGTCACATGTTTCAAGTGTGGAAACAAAGGACACAATGCAGATGTTTGCCCAGAGAAGTTTCAACAAGATCCCAAGAAAGCCAAGAAGTAATCTAGTTGGAAAATTTTTAAGGGTGGTAGTACCCTAGTTGCTTTGAGACAACTTGTAACCCCTAGCCTTCCCAAATCTCGAGACGAGATTTATTTTAAGGGTGGTAGCCTGTCACATCCCAAGATTTTCCAAATCTTGTAATGTGAAAAATAAATAAACAAAATAAATAATTATTGAGATTTAGGGTGAAAAGAAACTTTTTGTTTCTAAATGGAAACTTAAAATCCCATCTTGAACAAACTTTGGTTAACATTTGAATCCAACTAAATTCAAATCAAGTGGAATACATTCTTCATAAATGCATCTGGAAATTTAAACACTTGAGAAATAAACCAAAACCCTAAAAGAAAATCATTTTCAAGTTATCTCTAAGTCTATGGATTTGATCCAAATATAAATTGTCAAACAAACATTTCAAAATGATCAAGAATGACAAATAGAAATATTATAAAACCATAGAATTTGGTTTCACTTAATTTAGAGCCATAGATAAAATCTTCTGAATTTAATAAGATAAGGAAATTGAATTTCCAAAGATAATAAAGAACTTATCTAAAATCCATAAAAAATGGTGAGTTATTAATCCTAAAGAGATTTAAAAGGATAAACAAATATTAAATAAGATTTTACAAATTGGAATCACCAAGTTTGGATCTCTAAATAAAAATATATGGATTTTATAAGATGAAGAAAGAAATATTAAATATAGAATATTTAAAGACCAAGTTAAATCTTGGCCAAGACCATAAGCAAATGGATTGAATAATCCAAATCCAAATAAAATAAAAGGATAAAAAAATTATCCAAATTAATTAAAATGGCATAAACCAAATGCTATTTGAATAAAGACAAATCCAATTTTTAAATGATTAATAAATCATGTTAAAAACTTTTCCAAATAATTCAAGATTAATTATTTGACACCCAAATAAACAAATAAAAACCTACTAAAAAAGATTTGGAAGGTTTTTAGAAACTTAAATGGTGTTTGAAAATATTATTAAATCTTATTTGATTTAAAACAAGGGCTTATTTGAATAATTAAAAGACCCCAAAAAGAATAAAAGTTTTATTCCAAGATTGACTTCAGATTATATTACTAATCAGCATTTAAATCCACACAAAGTTTTATTGAGGTTTGAATTCAAATGAGTTTTTGAATTGATTAATAAAAATCAAAATAAAATATTAGAAAAGACAAGGGGAAAGCATTTAGATCAAAAAAAATGAATCTGGCCAGCCCAACCCACTATGGCCCAGCAGCCCACTCCCTCACACCCCCGAACCGTTTTCTCCTTACTCAGAAACTCACCCGCAGAGACACTGATGGTTGGACCCCACCTTCTCCTCCTCTCTCTCGCTGCCAAGCGACCCCACGCCACATCATCATCTTCCCCACCTGCGCCAACCTCGCCGGCCGTTTCTGCTGGTTTAAACTCACATCAATACGCGTCAATGCCTCGCTTAAATCTCACCGCAACCACGCTAGATTAAACACCTGCCTCTCCTCCCCATTTCCCCTCACTCTCCCCTCCCTCTCTGCCCCCAGGCTGCGCCAATTCTTTGCGACAAGCCACTGTCTCCGACGACCTTCCGACAACGATTCCGGCTAGTTTACACCACCCCTTGATCGCTGCAGCAAACGAGCGTGCTCCCCATCATTCACTGCATCTCCCAGTATCGCCCGCTTGGCCGCGCGCGCCCCAAAACTTTGACTTCGTCCACGTCTGAGCACCTCTGTGGTGTGCCATATCTCCGACGAGCATTCGAGGTAAAATCCGACCGCGCCTCTCCTTATCTTTCACACACGGGTGCTCACCGCGATCTTGCGCATCTGACTGCATCCTTTACTTGCCCTGGCATGCACCATACCGTCACCTTCGTCTTCGACAGAGGGCAACCGTCGCCAGAGAGAACTCCGGTGAGGAATCGCCAGTGACCCTGTGCACCCTTGACCCTGCCGAGACCACGTTGAGCTTCAGCGTCACGGTGCGTACCTGGTGAGCTTCTCCCCACCCTCTCTCGCTTCCTGCATCACCAACACCGCCACCGTCTGACTGCGCGCCGCCAGTCGCCGCCGCCAACACCGCTGCTTAATGGTCAAAGCGATTAGGTCCGTAGGATCTTGATCTGACGATTAGGATAGAAACTAACTCGAAAAGGTAAGCAGTGCTCTGAGCCGTGTGATGTCACTTAGATCCAACGGCTCGCATCTGTCGATCCGCACGAAGCGGTACAGACCAATCACAGCACGACGCGTGGCCTGGAATCTATTTTAAAAACAGAAACTTGTCTATTAGATGTTCAAATTTGAAAAATCCATAACTTCCAAACCACACGTCCAAATTTTGCAAATTTTATATCAATGGATTCAGCAAAACAAGTACTTTCTGACCATGCACTTTTTTTAGTAAAATTCTTCCGTTAAATTGATTGTTTTTGCAAAAACTTGTGTATGCATGTTTAGAATATAAAAATTGTTCTAAAATGATTTTTGAGATAAAACCTTTGGAAAATGGATTATTTTGAACCTACTGACCATATAAATAAATTTGTGGTTTCAAAAATATATTTGGTGAAGCAAAAGAATAAACCTTTGATTTAAACTATTTCTAGTCAAATAAAAATATTGTTTATTTGTTAAAAATGCTTTTTGAAGAAAACCTTTGGGAAATGTTTTGGAATAAACTCTCTGACCCCAAGAACCAAGTTTTATGAATTAAAAATGTATTTGGTGAACTCTATAAAGATTGTTACTTTGATAAAGGCATTTTCAACCCCATAAAATAATGATTTGGTTTGAAAATGGTTTATAGGTAAAACCTTTTGCAAATAGTTTTGCCACTTTATAAAATGACCAATAAGTGTTTCATAATGTTTATAACCTATTATAAAACACTTTTGTAAATAAAAAAAGTTTGGCATGCTTGCATGCATTGTTTTGTCACTATTATTTTATGTGATGTTGCTTGAATGGTAGATTGAAATTGTGCCTTGCTTGATTGAATTGTAGTGATTTGAAGAGTGTGATCATTGAAAAGACAAGGAGTGAACTTATATTGTCTACCAAAAAGGAAAGTGATGATTCATAATTTTGTCCCATTATTTTCACTATGCATTAGTGATATTTCTAAAGTAAGACTTGCATGGAATTTTTGCTAAGGATAACCTATGCTATGGGAAATCCTAGTAGATGAAACCTTAGTAGAAATTTCCTAAGTTAAGATTCCTACTACTATCATGCTTAGCCTAGCTAGTAGAAAACAAGGGTGGATTATATTCATGCTATGAAATATTTCTAAGTCTATGACTTGTGTTTTGTATAATAAAACAACTATGTGAATGAATCACCTGGGTGGAATGGTTGTGAATGGGTTATGTTGAGTGGTTCACAAGGCCCATTTCTATGGTTTACCTTGTGTATCTCACTTGTGGATGGCCACCCAGGAACAAAGGGATTTTAGATGTCAAATGTTTAGAAGCTTCAAGTGCAGCCACTTGGCATTATGGGCTCTGCCTAGATCATATAGGTTGCAATAACTTAGCCAAATGAACAGTTGGTGGTAGGGGATTGATAGGTTGGAGCGCGTCCATTCTGGTCTAAGGGAAGGCTTCTGAAAGATCTTGTCTTGGTGAAACCAAGTCTTGTGGGGAAAGTGCACCACCTCTGCAGAGTGTAAAATCTAAGTACTTAGCCATGTCCCTGGTAAAGGACAATTTGAGCATCAAGACATGGAAGCTATCAAGAATCTCCTCATACCAATTTCTAAGTTAAAATCTTGTGGTTGAAACAGGGTTGAAGGATCACCAATTTATATTGGGAGATGCCTTGGGTGATTTTTGTCAAACAAAAACTTAGTGTTTTCAAATGATAAGGAAAATCTATTTTGAGCAATTCAAGCCTAAGCTCCACTTATCCAAATGCATATAGATGATAGACTCCACTATACTACCATAGTATCACTTGCCAATACAATTCAAATGTATTGACCCTTGTGGCTGTAACTTATTATGTTATAGGTTTGTTTGATGTTAGTGAAGTTTACTGATTAGGATTACAAGTCTACAACCAACATGTCTGCCTGTGGCACTTTGAAGATGAAGGACCCCATGCTATTGTTATATTCTGCTGCATTGTAATGATATAGACAAATGAGCTATGTAAGATGTAATAATTTATTTTATTCCTGGTTATAAAGTTGTATTATGACCTTTGTATCTTGATATTACATCTTAACTGTGGATGCTAGCTATTGATCCAGGGACTAGCATTGTGAACAGAGGGATCCTTTCCTTTACAAAGGAGGGATCTTACAGATTGTAGCGTGACTGCAAGTTCGACCTCGGCCAGTTTTTTTTGTGTGTAGAGCGGTGAGAATAGTGCGTTCGGTTTTATAAGAAGGTTATGCACGTGTTTCGGTTGTGTATTTTACCTGTACACCCAAATTTCAAGTTTAAAAAACAAGTCTTGGAATCTTCTGACTTACTCCTAGCGTATGTCGTATGTGGATATCCGGTTTCGTACTACATAAGTTTGGTGGGGCATTTCTAAATTTATATTCAGATAAATCTTTTACTTGATGGTTGGGGTGCGTCGACTTATTTGTGAGCAGCTTAGACGTGATATCATTTCCCCAATATTAGAATAAGACGATTTAATTCAGAAGAATCTGTTAGGGCATAGTGCCTAGTATCTCTATTAGTGCTATTTGACTTTTTTGCAACTTGTTGTGCTTAATGCTTGTCACTAGGGCCCGAGTGCCATGATCTCAGATTTGAACTTATTATTGAATCATTATGATAGTATTGTTTGTGATCTTATCTGCAAGTTTTGTACACATATCATTGTCCGGATCCAAAGTCCCCAAAGTGACAATAATTGGGAAACCGGAGGGGATGACTGTGGTGTGAGGATCACATGTGTTCACGAAGTGTTAATGCTTTGCTCCGGTGCTCTATTAAAAGGAGCACCTTAATTGCTAGTAGTTCCCTAGAGGCCCCACTGCCATGGGCTTGCTGGACATAAGATGTTGTGCAAGTTCTCGTTGCGAGCACGTATGACTATATTTGGAGCACATGCCTAGGATTGTTTTGTACTTGGATGCTTGTTATTATTTATCTGCAATGCCCTAGATCTTTAAGTTACATGTGTAGACTCATCCATGCAACGCCCGTCCATCCATCCCTATGCCTACCGCACTCGAATCCTACTATTACCGTTACTATTACTATTGCTCCTGTTTCACTATTACTGTTGTTGTTGCTCCCGCTTTACTGTTGCTACTACCAAACTGTTGCTACTGATAAACTTCTGTGAGCAAGAACTATTTCCAGGTGCAGCTGAAATAACAACTTAGTTGTTAAGGCTTGCAAGTATTCTTTGGCTCCCCTTGTGTCGAATCAATAAATTGGGTAATACTACCCGCAAAGACTGTTGCGATCCCCTATACTTGTGGGTCATCAGGGGGGTGGCCACCCCGTGGCTCCCCTCCAGTCGCCCTTTGGTCTCTGTGTTCTCCTCGGTGAAATATTGACTTTGGTTTTTGTCCCGTCCAATTCCGAGAATATTTCCTTACTAGATTTTCTAAAACCAAAAACAACAAAAAACAGGCAACTAGCACCGTGGCATCTTGTTAATAGGTTAGTCCCAGAAAATGTATAAAAATACCTCAAAGTGTAGACAAAGCATAGAAAAGTGGATACTAAACAAGCATGGAACATCAAAAATTGTAGATATGTTTACGACGTATCAAGCATCCCAAGCTTAACTCCTACTCATCCTAGAGTAGGTACGTGATAAAAAGAATAATTTTTGAGGTGTGCTACACCATCACAATCAAGATCAAACCATTTGGAAGCATTGAAAGTTGGGATCAAAGTACTCTAAACAAGAGCATGAAAGATGAGGTTCTAACAATAAGACATAGTAACTATGCTGCAACATGAAAGGATACAAACAAAGATTCATGAATAACAATGCATTGAGAGACGCTTGTTTGTTTCACATATAAAAAACATAGCATAGTGGCATTCAGCTTGTACCTCATGGAGTAGCAAAACATAAATGCATAGGACACCTTCAAAGTTCATAAGGGTAACTAGATACAAATAGTTCAAGAACAAGTAATATCAACAATATGAATCAATGAATAAGTTTTGGGACAATGCACATAGAACTAAGAATGACAACTATGCTCTCTTAATTGGTGCCTAAGGATAGAAGGTGGAGACTCAATATAATGGTGAAAGAAAGTCCCTTCAAAGGCAAGCAGGGATTTCAAGTTTCATAAAGAGCTTCCAAAAAATTATGGTACTTGTTAGCTTTCAGCTCTCATTTCCCCTATCATAAGCATCTTGAAGTGATTAAGGTTAAAGTGAACAAAATATGGAGTATATGCTTGACAAAGTATAAGTTGTCAATCTCATGTCCCTTGAGTACGAGGGCCGCTCCTCATGCTACTCAACTTTAGTTACCGGTAAGTTCTTGTCATAGTAAGTACATGTGTATCATAGAGAATCGCCAACGAGGTACCCCTTGCCCCATGATACAGGAGCTATCCCATATCAAAATGACAAGGCAAGCAGACAATGAGCATCTCAGCAATCTTCTTATTTACCATGGGAAAATGGTGCTTTTTTCTCTCTTTCCTCTTTTCTCATCTTTTTTTTTCTTTTTCTCAACCTCTTTTTTCTATATCTCTCTTTTTTATAAGAAGAATGCTTCATATATTGCTCACTATAGTGATGCTGCAAGTTTCCACCATGATTAGACATGGCTTAGGCTAGCGGCCCAGGCGTTTCTCTAACACACATACATAACTCCATGGACTTACAAGCTCTCCTTTTATTTCACACGGACGACATTCGCAACAAAAGATCATGATATCGACTGGGTAACATGTACAAGTGCAATGTTGAAAGCGTTCCCCATGACAGCATGGTTCTGCTAATTCCCAACTTATAAGTGCAAGCATATACACCATAGATGACACAATGGTTCAAGTTTATTAGGGGCAAGAAAAATAAAGTGTTCCATCAAGTTTGTGAGAGCTTTAATCACTAAGTTTTCACATAACAAGTTTAATTTGGAAGATAGATTAAACAAGAATATACTTGGAATAGTGTAACACACCATGTATAGGAATTTATAATGGACTCTTTGGTATAACTTGGTTTCTTGGGAGTTGGATGCATGAGTAGAGCTTACTCAATATAATTGGAGGCTAGCAAAAGACTGGGAGCGACCAACTAAGAGAGCAATAATGGCTATAATCATGCAGAGCGACAAAACATTACTGATCAAAGCATAAAGTGGTACCACAAGTCAAAAACTAAATGATCATAGAGGCTAAGGTGACCGGTTCATAGTCATAACATGGTGTGAGCATGTGCCAAGTCAACCCAAACAAAGCATCAAAGGAGAATACCACAATACTATGCCTTTGTATGCTAAAACAACGCATGATTCTATCAAGGCACATTAAGCAATCTCAATTGTTTGGAACAAGTCATGCTACAGAATCACTAAGCATATGGTCAAAACAATATCTAGCATGACATGATAGAGTCTAAGTCATAGTCAAAGCAAGCTCCTTTTTGTACTACTAAATAAAGAACTTCCTACTCCTTTCCAACACCAATCAACTTATTTGAAACAAAACATCAAAAGCGGGGGTACAAATACTTTATTCAAGCAAACTAAACAAACGAAAACTAAGATGCTCCAAGAAAAACACAACTGTGCATGAAACAACTAAAACAAAGTGTCTAGAAAGACCTGGGATTTTTATTGATGAAGGAGATGCCTTGGGCATCCCCAAGCTTTGACGCTTGTAACTCTTGAATATTTATTGGGGTGACACGGGGTGGAATACCCAAATTTGAGCTTTTTTCCATTCTCTATCTCATTACATCATTCTTCCCTTACACCTGAAAAATTTCCTTTATACAAAACTTCACACAATCTTCATTAGCAACATTAGTGCATTCAAAAGATAATAAACCTTTGGGGTTTAGTTTTAAAACAGATTTTTTTAATTAAAGACACAAGCTACTGTAGCAATTCCTTCAAAAAGATCAATTTCCCAAGAGAACCCGAGAATAAATTAGTAAAGAGGCAGATGCAAATAATGGCAGAAATCTGTCAAAACAGACTAGCAGGTAGAAACCGATTTTTTCGAAGACCTTCTATTGCTCAAATCAAAATGTGTTGAACTAACGAAAGTTATATAGAAACCTGGGGGATTTATTAAGAAAATTACAGCTCAATACGACTTACAGATATTTTTCACGAAGTTTTATAGTGGAGCATAAGAATCTGTTTCGGGACAGCAACTCTCCAAATCTTACTTCCCTCTCATTAGATGTTATTCTTGGCACAAAAATCAAATAAAAAGGATAAGTAGAGGTTATTACAGAAGTAATAACTTCCAAGACTCAAGAAAACTATTGGGTTATCTCTCAAGAAGTACTTTTCTTTAACGCCTTTAAGTTAGGCTTGATAGTTTGAGAAGATGCTCTCATAAGAAATATGAATTGAAGTAAAAGAGAGCATCAAGAAGAAAATTCAAAACACATTTAAGTCTAACCCACGTCATATGCATAGGAATCTTGTATGCAAATAAATTCATAAAGAACAAAGTGACATGCATAGGAAGATAAAACAAGAGTACCTTCAAAACTTTCAGCACATAGAGAGGTGTTTCAGTACCATGAAAACTTCTACAACCATATTTTACTCTTTCATAACAATTTTCAGTAGCCTCATGAATAAACTCAACAATATAACTATCACCTAATGCATGCTTTTCATGATCTATAAACACATAATTTTTATCAAGATCAAAAATAGTGGGATTAAAACCTTTAAACCCACTTTTAAGAATTTATAACAAGGTGACTGATCATTCAGTATAGTACCATCATCTAGAGCTTTAGCATAAACATTTTCTAAGCAAAACTCTTTAGTATCGAGCATTTCAAAGTTAGGCACAAATAAAGGATTATCATAGATAACATGACCATAATTATTATCACAAGTTTTACCCGTAGTAGATATATCAAGAGAATCCACAGGAACATAACATTCATCCTCCTTTAGTAAGCATGGGGGACAATCAAATAATGTAAGAGATAAATATTTACTCTCATTAGAAGGTAGGAATGGGTAGCTAATCCATTCTTCCTCCTTTTGTTCATCACTCTCCTCTTTTTCATCTAATGAGTTTTCAGTTTCAGCAATTTCTTCTTCCATAGGCTCCTGCAAGGCATTAGTCTCTTCCATTTGTGGAAAACATCTATTGATATTTCAAGAATAAAGCCATTTTCTTCCTTGTAATTATAAAAGCAAAATTTAAGTATATCATAAACCTCATATTCATAAGGTGATTAATCAGTATTTTCAAGCAAACTAGCAAGTTCAAATGCACCCTTCCAAGCAATAAATTCTTCAATTTGTTCCACATCATAAAAGTCATAATTTCCTTTAACATAAGAAGATATGGTAACATTATCATTATACTCATATTGAAAACGGAGGTGTTTATACCTCCTAGAGCAACAAGATTTATCAAAGCAATAAGTAACATTATAAGTAAAGAACACGTTTCTAGCAATGGTATTCAATTTATCAATTTGTTCCCATAAGTGTTTCCCTTTTTTTTGTCAAGCGGTGTTCCTTATAAAAATACTTTTGTTCTTCCGTGAACCCACCTTGCCAATAAGAACTAGTTTCAAAGAAACCAACCATTGGTAGAAAGCATGACAAAGCAAGGCAATAATAGACCAAAAACTATAGTAGGAACTAATTTTTGTGTGTGTTTTTATAAGAAAAAAAACAAGCCAAGCAAAACTAAATTTTTTGTAGTTTTTGATAGAAAGAAGCAAGCCAAACAAAGAAAAATAAACCAAGCAAAACAAAAACAAAGTAAAGATAAAGGTTGTGAAGCACTCGCCTTGTGAAGCCGTCCTTAACTCCCCGGCAACGGCGCCAGAAAACATCTTGATGCGGCTCAGATCACTGTACAGCTTCGTTGGGAAACCCCAAGAGGAAGGTATGATGAGCACATCAGTAAGTCTTCCCTCGGTAAGAAACCAAGGTTATCGAACCAGTAAGAGGAAGGAAATGACTCCAAAGTGTTTCTAACAACTTGGAACCTGCACAACACAAACTCAAGACTTTGCCCCAACGAACAGTGAGGTTGGTGATACGTCGGAAACGTATCTATAATTTTTGATGCTCCATGCTTGTTTAGTATCTATTTTGCTTTACTTTTCCACACTTTGAGGTGCTTTTTACATGTTTTCTGGTACTAACCTACTAACAAGTTGCAACAGTTCTAGATGCCTGTTTTCTGTTGTTTTTGGTTTCAGAAAAGTTAGTAAAGAAATATTCTCGGAATTGGACGGGACAAACGTCAAAGTCAATTACTTCTCGTGGGGAAAAAGAAGTCCAGAGGAGAGCCGGAGGGGCCAGCCAGGGGGGCCAGACCCACCCCAGGCGCGGGTGGGCCTAGCCTCGCGCCTGGCTAGGGTGTGCAGCCCCTGGCCGCCTCCTCGGTCTCCCCCTTCACCTATAATAGACCCCCGATGCAGAAACCCGAGTACCCGATCAAATATCGACGAAACCGTCTGTAGCCGCCATCACCATCGTCCCTAGATTGGAGGGGATCTCAAGTTCTTCTCGGTACCCTGCCGGAGGGGAGATCATCCCGGAGGCCTTCTCTCCGGTATGATGCGTGAGTAGTTCCACCTTGGACTATGGGTCCATGTAGTAGCTAGATGGTTGTATCTCCTCCTTTGTGCTTTCATGTATAGATCTTGTGAGCTCTGTTCATGATCAAGATCTAATCTATTTGTAATCATGCATGTTGTGTTTGCGGGGATCCGATGGATATTGAGATTATTATGTTGGTTTGATTAATGGTTTTGTCTTTATGATTCTATCATGTCTGTGTTGCCTGTGATCTTGCATGCTCTCCGTTGTTGGTAGCTATCTTGGCCAAGCAGTTGCTAGTGACTCCAAGAGGGGGTATTTATGCTCGATAGTGGGTTCATGCCTCTAGTTTCCAAGGGAAGTGAGAGAAATCTCTTCGGTTGTAGATGTGCTATTGCCACTAGGGAGAAAACAACGGTCTCTTGTTCATGGAACATGTGGACTATTTACCTTACACACTTTGCTTAAAGCAGTTGTCTATTGCTTGCAACTTAATAGTGGAGGGGGTTCGGATGATAACCTGAAGGTGGACTTCTAGTCATAGATGCAGTTGGATGGCGGTCTATGTATATTGTTGTATTGCCCAATCGAATCTCATAGGATCTTTCTGACTAGTAATTGCATTGTTATGCCTTCCTCAGTTCCTGTCAATTGCCATGCTGTAATTTGTTTACCCTTCATGCCATGTTGTTTATCTAAGGAGAGCACCTCTAGTGAACTATGGACCCCGGTCCAATCTTTACCATTGATGCATATTCCACTATTACTTGTTTACTTGCTGCAAACCACCATTATCTTCCACACCATACGTTTAATCCTTTGTTACAGCAAACCGGTGAGCTTGACAACCTCATTGATTCGTTGGGGCAAAGTCTTGAGTTTGTGTTGTGCAGGTCTCTGCATTGCTTGCAATACATGTGTGACGTTTCCTTCCTCCTTCTGGTTCGATAACCTCGGTCTCTACTGAGGGAAGACTTGCTGGTTGATGCTTCACACCCTGCGCTTGGGGTTACCAACGAAGTACTCCACGTCAGCATGCCATCAAGTTTTCTGGCGCCGTTGCCGGGGAATAAAGGGACATCAAACTTCTTCCTCCCCATCAAGCATCAAGTTTTCCGGCGCCGTTGCCGGGGAGGCCAAGAACGTATTCACAAGGGGAGTCCTTCACTTCCTTTCTCTTTACTTTGTTTTTAGTTTGCTTTGTTTCTTTTCCTTGGTTTTGTTTGCCTCTTTTCAAAAAACACAAAAAAAATTAGTTCCTGCTCTAGCTGCTGCTGCTGTTTTTGGCTTGCCCACCTTTGCCAAAATGAACTCCGCCGAGAACACCAAGTTGTGTGGCTTCACTAGCACCAACAACAATGATTTCCTTAGCACACCTATTGCTCCACCTGCTCCTGATGCTACCTTTTATGAAAGTAAGCCTGCTTTGTTGAATCTTGTGATGAGAGAGCAATTTTCTGGTGCTGGTTCTGATGATCCTGCTACCCATCTTAATAGCTTTGTTGAACTTTGTGAGATGCAAAAGTATAAGGATGTAGATGGAGATATTATTAAGCTCAAGCTTTTTTCCTTTCTCCTTGAGGGGAAAAGCTAAAGAATGGTTGATTTCTTTGCCTAAAAATAGTACTAATTCTTGGACTAAGTGCAAAGATGCTTTTATTGGAAAGTACTATCCTCCTTCTAAGATTATTGCTATGAGAAGTGACATTATGAAATTTAAACAACCTGATAGTAAACATGTTGCTCCAGCTTGGGAAAGAATGAAATCTTTGGTTCACTACTGCAGAATAGACCATTAGTGATAGGCTCAAATAGCCCATTAGTGACAGGAAAGGCGTCTGTCACTGATAACTAGTCACTGATACAAGGTACAGGCATGTGTCTGTCACTAGTATGTGTACCAGTGACAGGCATTGACAGGAGCCTGTCACCAGTTTGTGTGTACCAGTGACACGCTAAAAAGTTGCATGTCACTGGTTGCGATCAACATCCGCAAACCGTTGGGGTTTTTTAGTGACATGCCCGTTATCTTTCCTGTCACTGGTTTAAATTTCGGTAATAAAAAAAATTAAATTCATTTTTCATGAATATTCTAGATAGCACAATAAGATGTATCATTAAATATGTACCCAATGATACGTTTGAACCGAATATGACATAATATTTGTGCATATTACACACATGTACAATCTCTATAAAAACAGTTTCACATCATGTAACCCCTAAACAATCAAAACACGGTCTATCTATATTAAAAAGGGCCGCACACTCGACGTGCAGAAGCAAACAAGTAGCAGACTGATGTTGCAATACGTGGATCCATCTCCTCCTCGTTGAAATTTCTAAGGATCTTAAGATCAAAAACCTGCAAGTTGTTGAAGTTTATTAGTATCGGAAAGAGGATGAACAATATTTTGATCTAGTGAAAGTGAACATTCAACACCGGTCTTAATTACTTTATAGACTACTTTATGTATAGGTTATAAATCTATTGGCAGTTAATATTGCAAGTGCATGTAGCCTTGCTTGTGGTGGTGTTGTCAAATGAAAGCATTGCTTCGTGTTAATCTAATGATTGATGATAATTCAACATAACATGTACAAATGGAGTAGTTCAGATTCTAAATTGATTGTATTTCTAGATGGATTAGTATTTCTAGATGAATAATTAGATAACTGTTCTTGCTTCCTCTTCTGAATGGAAAATAACAAGTATCTGAGGACATATTAGTGTGGTTATAAATTATAAAATGACTTGATTCAAATTTATGTCTAGAGAAGAAGAATTTGAATTATTTCCTTCTAAGTTATTTAAACCATTTCTCTGAAATATTATGTATGTGCAAATTATCAGTTTATTTTGTTCTTGCCAAAAATTTCCTATAAGACAATTGTGCAAAGATTTTTTGTATCCAAAGGCCACATCTGATTGTTAGCAGCACACATTTAATTTTTTTTATTGAAAGGGCAAACTTAAATTGTCACTAACTAAAATCAACGTTGTGCCAAGAAACAAAAGAAACAAAGAGCTGCCTGTCAGCATGTGCTAGGTAGGTAGCGTGTGGAGTTAACCTTGAAATGATAGTACGTTCTTCGTGGCCTAGCAAAACATGTACAGATGACTAAATTGATTGTATTTCTAGATAGAGTAATATTTCTTGATGAATAATTATTGTTAGAAAAGCTTAGGAATCGATATCTGAAGCTGTAGATTATCAATAGTATTTCTAGAAAAGAAGAGATCTTACAAGACAAACTACAAGGTAGATAGTCAATACAAGGGAGTTATATCTTACAAGTTGTTTATGACTCTCTCGGGTTTATTTTCACTATAGGTAAGGTCCCAATGTTTAGCACGGTTGCTCTGGTTCTTGTTTACTTGTTTTCTCGGATACTCAGATTAACAATTTGCAGAGACAAAGAAACCAAATAAAAAGAATAAAATGCCACATACCTTATTCTGGGATCATGAATGCTTGATCAATTGGGTTGCGGCTGCCTTTGCGCGTGAATCTTGAACCTCCGGCGAGTCATCACAACCATAGAAAACCCCAGATTCCAAGGCGACCTTTGTGTTGATGATCTGTGCGAAAATGCCTTGGATGCGTGTAAACTCTTTCTTTCGGTCAAATGGATTGGACTCGAGATGAGTACCAAACAATGGAATGTCTACACCTTTGTTTAAACTCTTTTGTGACCTCACAAATATGTCCATATGATAGCAGAGATGGTATCCACATGACACGCTATCCTGCTGCTGTATACAACTAACATCTTTATAATGCTTAAAGCGTACAGGACCTCCACTTTTTCTTGGCACAGTGCCACCTCTAAAACTATGTTCAAAGAGAGCATCATCCAGAATCTTTGACAGCACACTATAATCCCTTTTTGACGTGTTTTTAAGCGAATCCAAGTAAAAAGCCTTACATTCCTTCACCATGAGGATAATAAGAACCCAATGACCTCTGCACAAACATGTGAACAATCCAAGTAAATTAATCCTTCGTGCCCAAGTTCACTGCAAACCAAAGTTGAAACCGAATAATGAACAGAAAGAAATATACAACAATCACCAATCCAGGGGATAAAATCAGTATCTCTACATTTAGAAAAGCAATTAAGAGCGAGTAGGACTTACGTTGGATTGTAGGGAACTAGTATGTACTTCTTCTCCTTGTTATTTTGCAATGCAGGTAAGATGCACTCTCTCAAAATAATCTCCGCACCTTCTTTGGAGCTTAGGTTGTTGTCGTGCATGTGATAAGGATCAGCAACTCTGACATTGGCAAGTTCTTTATTCTGTCTAGTCTCTCTGACTAGGTATAATGACCATAGCCTAACAAGGGAGGACTCCAGCAAGTCTAAGTTGAACATTCTAAAGATCTCCGGAAACTCTAGATAGAACTTGTCTGCCGGATATTTGGTCACGAAGTGGTGGTAATCCATTGGAACTCTAGCCGTGTAATGTGAGGCATGACCTTCAAGACTTTCTAGCTCTGTAATATTACGATGTAGAGCCTTCATATCGACAGAAAGACTCTCGAACTCATCCATTGGTACCAAGCGCTCGCCGCGGATATGATGTTTTCGCCATTGACCACTTTCTCGCTCTCCTTTTGCATTCGTTGATCCGTAGGACAATGTTTTTTTTAACCTTTTCTCCTTTCTAAGATACTCAAATGTATCATCGAGGCTTCCATCTGTGTCGTTGTGAATTGCCTTCAGCCTTAGAAGTTCGAGTGTCACCGATAGGCGGGTGTACTCCGGATCGCAACCAGGATACAAGGGAGTTTCTAAGTCTTTCACCAGTGTCTGCAACTTCTCCAAATCTTTGTCAGATGCTCTAACATTCTCCTTGTCTTTCATAATCTGCTCTTGCACATGAGGGTCGTTGACCATTTTGACCAAATCATCTGAATCCACTGTGGTGTCCTCCATATCATGTACAAAATCATCAGGTTTCTGCATATCTTCTTCGGCCGACTCTTTATGATGCGCATCTTCATCTAATCCTTCGTCATCGTCAACAACCTCAGGCTCCTCCCCGTGCCTTGTCCACCTTGTATAACCTTCCATGAAACCCCAACGCAGTAGGTGCATGTGCAAGGACCCGGATTTCCTTTCAAACAATGTTAAGTTTCGACAAGAGCTGCATGGACAACATATCTTTGTGCCACCCCTTCGAAACATATCTCGATCCGCCGCATCAAGAAACTCGTTCACATGATCATGAAAACTTTGTGTCATGCGCGGTCCTCTGTGTACATCCAATTTCGATCCATCCCTACAAATACATGTAAATACAAGTTAATTGGCAAGAGGAACTCAAGATAGATGAATTTGGTGAAACGAGCATGAAGTAATCGAAGTTTTACTCCGTCAGATCTACAAGCTTCCAAATCGAAATTCTCTAGCTACCATGGATCAAAATAGATGAGGTTTGTCGGAATGGAACAACCTTGACGAGTTCTCGAACTTTGTTGTAGAGCTCCGGGGCAGAGGACAAACTCTCGCAGCAGCACAGACGAGTCTTTAAAAAGTGAAGATGAAACTATGGTTTCGATTTTGAAGGACCAGAGGGTACGGTACTGGGGTATAAATAGGGGTTTAGGTCGGTTTATATGTTGCACGTTACGTATCCAATAAGTAGGAACAAACGGAATCGAATTCGGACACTCCTAGCCATAGATACATGAGTTTGAATCAGTGTTGGTATCGAAAATTGGTTATGAATGAACAGACTGGGAATCGGATCGATCGATCCGTCCAGCTTCACCGACCGCTGGGGCAGGGACGCTCGGATGGGCCGGCCCAGAGAAGGATGCAGGCGGGTGGGCCGCCCAGCGGAGCCCAAGGTCCGGCCCACAGGCACGAGATGGCACCAATCTGGTCTTGCCGTTTACGTTAAAAAAACTGTTCGTGCGATTGGGCAGAAAAAAATACTTAAACCAGTGACAGTCGTTTATAATGCCTGTCACTAAGTATTTGTATTTCCTAGTTTTTTTGCATAAATATTAACGCACACGCTTAGAGGGCAAATGTCGTTGCTTTTAGATGTTAATATCCTAAGTGATAGACGTGTATATTGAGAGAAAATAGGGAAACCTGGACATTATTCTCTTTTCTCATCCGATTTATCTCCTAAATAAGCTTAATCAATCCTACAATTCTCTCTCTGATTTACTCTTCTAGATCAGTATCCTATCGCTCGACCCTCGCAGTTTCCCGCGAGATAAAGAAAAACGGAAGATTTGATCGTGTCATAGACAGATAAAAGAAAAACCAAATTCGTCTCCTCACGTACAAGACACGAGTTCAAGTACGTGCAACCATAAATCAAAAAGTAAAATAATAACATAGACGTATGAATAACTAGACAATTTTGTTTCTTATTTTATGGAATAGAGGGAGCCTACGTATACAACATTTTTTCAAGATCGCATCAGGTCCTTGGCCGGGAGACCTTAGCGATAAAAAAACTCCACGATATTAGGGATTCCACGCGTGATTACATGCAGGAGTATTAGCGAAGAGAGGTAAATTTGGCTAGCCCAACAATACACCTTATATTCTGAAAAAATTATAGAAAACTATACACCTAATATTATATAAGGAACATGTACATAAAAAGTACCAACGACAGGCACAAATTTAGCCTGTCACTATAAAGATCTATTCAGTGACAGGCATTTATATATGCCTTTCATTAGGTAAATTTTTGTTCGGATGAACTCAAAAAAATAATGCTAGTGATAGCCACATTTGTATGCCTGTCACTACTATTTTGTACTAGTGACAGGCTTATCCTTGCCTGTCACTAGGAGAGCTTAGTAGTGACAGGCACAATATTGTCTGTCACTAATCACCTGGAGGCTATAAGCCTTTCTGCAGTAGTGGTTAAGAACTGCCCTACTCATGGACTCACTGCTTGGATGATTATCCAAACTTTTTATGCAGGTTTGAACTTCTTCTTAAGAAACCTGTTGGATTCAGCTGCTGGAGATACCTTTATGGGCCTCACTTTGGGTGCTGCAACAAGGCTCCTTGATAATATGATTATTAACTACTCTGAATGGCATGTTGAAAGAGGTCCACATGGTAAGAAGGTAAATTCTGTTGAGGAAACTTCCTCTTTGAGTGAAAATATTGATGTTACTATGGCTATGATTGTTAATGGGAAAGCTCCTCTAGATCCTAATAGTGTTCCCTTAGCCTCTTTGGTTGCTCAAGAAGAGCAAGTTGATGTGAACTTCATTAGAAACAACAATTTTAACAACAATGCCTATAGGAATAATTTTGGTAGCAACAACAATTATAGGCCTTATCCTTCTAATAATGGCAATTCCTATGGAAGCTCTTACAATAATGCTAAAAGTGCCCCTATAAACTTGAAGTCATGCTCAAGACATTATTAGTAAACAAACCACTTTCAATAAGACTATAGAGGAGAAGCTTTTAACTGTTGAAAAAAAATATCCTCTTTGTCTGAAGCTCAGTCCTCTTTGATTAATAAAATGGCTGCTAAACCTGAGACTATGGAAAACACCTTTGCTACATATCATGCCATACAAGTTACTATTGATGAAAATGTTAGGCTGTTAGCTCAACTTCATGCTAGGTGGGAAAGGGAAGCTGAAATTGATAGAAACAATAGTGGGTGCACTATCACCACTAAACCACAAGTAGTCCCTATTCCTCCTCCTACTATTCCTAAGCCTATTGAGCCAACTACTAGTGATGCTAAGTTTGACTTTGCTATTGATGGTTGCAATATTTTTGAAGTGATTATGTTCTTGTAAAAGCTTGCTACAAGTCCTGATGCTAGTGATATGCATGTTGCTTTCCCTAAACATATTACAGATGCTCTTATGAAAATTAAGGAAGAGAAGCTAAAACACAAAGCTTTTATTCCTAGGAAAGTAGAAGATAGTTGGGAACCCATTATTAATATGCAAGTGAATGACTTTGATCTCAAAGCTTCATGTGATCTTGGTTCTAGTGTCTCTATTATGCCTAGGAAGATTTATGAAATGCTTGATTTGCCACCTTTGGAAGATTGTTATTTGGATGTCCCACTCAATGATAATGCTAAAAAGAAACTCATGGGTAGTATTTATGATGTTCTCATTATGGTTAACAATGCTTATGTCCCTGTTGATTTCTATGTTTTGGATTTTGAATACAATGCTTCTTGTCCTATTACTTTGGGAAGACCTTTTCTCAGAACAGTTGGTGCCATCATTGATATGAAAGAGGGAACCATTAAATACCATTTTCCATTCAAGAAAGGTATTGAAAACTTCCCAATGAGAAGATAGAAGTGCTCTTTGCTCCCCCTTTAAAAGCAAGATTTGATGTTAATGCTTCTTCATTTGAAAATACTTGATTCTTCTTGCTTCTTGTGCCTAACTTAAAGGTGTTAAAGAAAAGTACTTATTGGGAGATAACCCAAGAGTATCATTGAGTCTTGGAAGTTATTAATTCAGTAATGACCTCTCCTTATCCTTTTTGTTTGCTTTTGTTCCAAGAATGGCCTCTAATGAGAGGGAAGTAAGATTTGGGGAGTTGTTGTCCCAAAATAGATTTCTAGACTCCACCAAAAAAATTCGTGAGCAGGCTCTATAACTCGGATTGAGCTCAAAATTTACGAATAAATCCCCCCGTATGCTAGTTAACTTTAATTAGTTCAACACTTTTTGATTTGAGGAACAGAAGATGTTCGGAAAAATCAGTTTATACCTGCTGGTCTGTTTTGACAGATTTCTGCCATTATTTGCATTTGCTTCTTATTGATTCCTTTTTGAGTTCTCTTTAGGTGAATTAAGCTTTTTGAAGGATTTACTACAGTAGCTTGTGTTTTTAGTGAAAATCCTTGCTGTTACAAAGCTTTGCCAGTGGTCTAATATGTTTTGAATACACTAATGTTGCTAATGAAGATTGTGTGAAGTTTTGTATGAAGGAAAAATTTCAGGTGTACAGAGAGAATGATGCAATGAGATGAAGAATGGACAAAAGCTAAAGCTCGGGGATGCCACCATGGTTTCAACCCAAAGAATACAAGCTTCAAAGCTTGGGTATGCCCAAGGCATCCCCTTCTTCATCAATAAAAAGCTTAGGTCTGTCTAGACACTTCGTTTTATTGTTTCATGCATAGTTGTGTTGTTCTTGGAGCGTCTTAGTTTTCATTTGCTTTGCTTAGTTTGTTTAGTTTTCTTAAGTAGTTTGGACCCCCGTTCTCGCTGTGTTGTTTTGCAAATAAGTTTGCTTGTTGTTGGAAAGGAGTAGTAAGTTCTTGCTTGAAGTGCAAGAGGATCTTGCATTGACTGTGACTTAAACTTTAGCATGACATGCTAGGTGTTGTTTTGACCTTATGCTTAGTAACTATTGTTGTAGCATGTCTTGTTCCAAACAATTGGGATTGCTTAGTGTGCCTTGAAGAAATTATGCGTTGTTTTAGCATGCAAAAGCATAATATTGTGGTATTCTCCTTCGATGCTTTGCTTGGGTTGACTTGGCACATGCTCACACCATGTTATGACTATGACAAGTAACCATTAGCCTCTATGATCATTTAGTACTTGACTTGTAGTACCACTCTTTGCTTTGATTAGTATGCTTTGTTTCACTGCATGATTATGGCCATTATTTCTCTCTTAATTGGTTGCTCCTAGTCTTTTGATAGCCCCCACTTGCATGAGTAAGTTCTACTCATGCCTACAACTCACAAGAAACCAAGTTATTCCAAAGTGTCCACTATAAACTCCTATGCATGGTGTGTTACACCATTCCAAGAATATTCTTGTTTTCAACTATCTTCCAATTAAAAACTATATTGTTATGTGAAAACTTAGTGATTAAAGCCCTCAAGAACTTGATGGCACACTTTATTCTTTGCAACTAATAAACTTGAACCATTGTGACAACTTTTTTGTATATGCTTGCACTTATAAGTTGGAATTAGCAGAACCGTGTTGTCACGGGGAACGTTTTCAACATTGCACTTGTACTTTGTACTCAGTTGATATCATGTTCTTTTGTCTATGGATGTCAACAGTGTGAAATAAAGAGGGAACTTGTAAGTCCATGGAGTTTCTATTCCGTGTTAGAGAAACGCCTGGGCCGCTATCCTAAGCCATGCCTAATCATGGTGGAAACTTGTAGCATCACCATAATGAGCTATCTATGAACCATCCTCAATAAAAATCTATGCATATGTTAAATAAAAAGATTGCTGAGATGCTCATTGTCTGCTTGCCTTGTCATTTTGGTTATGGAAAAACTCCTGTACCATGTGCAAGGGGTACCCCATTGACGGTTCTCAATGATATGCAAATACTTACAGTGACAAGACCTTACCTGGACCCAAAGTTGAGTATGCATGAGGTGTGGCCCTCGTATTCAAGGGACTTGAGATTGCCAACTTATACTTCGTCAAGCATATACTCCAGCTTTGCCACTTTAACCTTAACCACTTCAAGATGGTTATGATAGGGGCAATGAGGGCTGAAAGCTAACAAGTACCATAATTTTTGGAAGCTCTTTTTGAAACTTGTAATCCTTGCTTCCTTTACAAAAAGGCCTTTCTTCCACCACTATTGAGTCTCCACGTTCTACCTTTAAGCACCATTAAGAGAGCATAGTTGTCATTCTGTGTGTAGTGTTCCAAAGCTTATTAATTGATGCATATTGTGTTAGTACTTGATGTTGTTATACTTGTTTCTAGTCACCCTTGTGAACTTTGCAGGTGTCCTATGCATCTAATTTCTACTATATGAGGGACAAGCTGATTGCTACTATGCTATGTTTTCTGCATGTGAAACAAACAAACGTTTTTCAATGCATGTTATTCATGATCTTTGTTTATAGCTTGTCATGTTGCATGCATAGTTACTATGTCCTATTGTTAGAACTCCATCTTTCATGCACATGTTTAGAGTTCTTTGATCCCAGCTTTCAATGCTTGCAAATGGTTGGATCTTTATTGTGAGGGTGCATGTCACCTCAAAAATTATTCTGTTTATCACTTACCTACTCGAGGACGAGCAGGAGTTAAGCTTGGGGATGTTGATACGTCGGAAACGTATCTATAATTTTTGATGCTCCATGCTTGTTTAGTATATACTTTGCTTTACTTGTCCACACTTTGAGGTGCTTTTTACATGTTTTCTGGTACTAACCTACTAACAAGTTGCAACAGTGCCAGATGCCTGTTTTCTGCTGTTTTTGGTTTCAGAAAAGTTAGTAAAGAAATATTCTCGGAATTGGACGGGACAAACTTCAGAGTCAATTACTTTCCGTGGGGAACAAGAAGTCTATAGGAGAGCCAGAGGGGCCAGCCAGGGGGGCCAGACCCACCCCAGGCGCGGGTGGGCCCAACCCCACGCCTGGCTAGGGCGTGCAGCCCCTGGCCGCCTCCTCGGTCTCTCCCTTCGTTTATAATAAGCCCCCGATGCAGAAACCCTGAGTGCCCGATGAAATATCCACAAAACCGTCTGTAGCTGCCGCCACCATCGTCCCTAGATCGGAGGGGATCTCAAGTTCTTCCCGGTACCCTGCCGGAGGGGAGATCATCCCGGAGGCCTTCTCTCCGGCATGATGCGTGAGTAGTTCCACCTTGGACTATGGGTCCATGTAGTAGCTAGATGGTTGTATCTCCTCCTTTGTGCTTTCATGTATAGATCTTGTGATCTCCGTTCATGATCAAGATCTAATCTATTTGTAATCATGCATGTTGTGTTTGCAGGGATCCGATGGATATTGAGATTATTATGTTGGTTTGATTAATGGTTTTGTCTTTATGATTCTATCATGTCTGTGTTGTTTGTGATCTTGCATGCTCTCTGTTGTTAGTAGCTATCTTGGCCAAGTAGTTGCTAGTGACTCCAAGAGGGGGTATTTATGCTCTATAGTGGGTTCATGCCTCTAGTTTCCAAGGGAAGTGACAGAAATATCTTCGATTGTAGATGTGCTGTTGCCACTAGGGAGAAAACAATGGTCTCTTGTTTATGGAACATATGGACTGTTTACCTTACACACTTTGCTTAAACCAGTTGTCTGTTGCTTGCAACTTAATACTGGAGGGGGTTCGGATGATAACCTGAAGGTGGACTTCTAGTCATAGATGCAGTTGGATGGCGGTCTATGTATATTGTTGTATTGCCCAATCGAATCTCATAGGATCTTTCTGACTAGTAATTGTATTGTTATGCCTTGCTCCGTTCCTTTCAATTGCCCAGCTGTAATTTGTTTACCCTTCATGTCATGTTGTTTATCTCAGGAGAGCACCTATAGTGAACTATGAACCCCGGTCCAATCTTTACTATTGATACATCTTCCACTGTTACTTGTTTACTTGCTGCAAACCACCATTACCTTCCACACCATATGTTTAATCCTTTGTTACAGCAAACCAGTGAGCTTGACAACCTCATTGATTCGTTGGGGCAAAGTCTTGAGTTTGTGTTGTGCAGGTCTCCGCGTTGGTTGCAACACCTTGTGACGTTTCCTTCCTCCTTCTGGTTCGATAACCTCGGTCTCTACTAAGGGAAGACTTGCTGCTTGCTGCTTCACACCCTGCGCTTGGGGTTACCAACAAAGTGCTCCACATCAGCACGCCATCAAGTTTTCTGGCACCGTTGCCGGGGAATAAAGGTACATCAGACTTCTTCCTCCCCATCAAGCATCAGTTGTCAATCTCACCGGTTTGTTGAAAACAAAGGATTAAACGTATGGTGTGGAGGGTAATGGTAGCTTGTAGAAAGTAAACAGTAACAATGGAGGATGTATCAATAGTAAAGATTGGACATGGGTCCACAGTTCACTAGAGGTGTTCTCCTTAAGATAAACAACATAACATGCTGGGTAAACAAATTACTACGGGGCAATTGATAGGACAGAGCAAGGCATAACAATGCAATACTAGATATTCATGATCCTACGAGATTTGATTGGGCATTACAACAATATACATAGGCCGCCATCCAACTGCATCTATGACTAGTAATCCACCTTCAGGTTATCATCCGAACCCCCTCCAGTATTAAGTTGCAAGCAATAGATAACTGCTTTAAGCAATGTGTGTAAAGTAAACAATACAATTGTTCCATGAACAAGAGATTGTTGTTTTCTCCCTAGTAGAAACAACACATCTATAACCTTAGAGATTTTTGTCACTTCCCCAGATTCAATAGAGGCATGAACCCACTATCGAGCATAAATACTCCCTCTTGGAGTCACTAGCATCTACTTGGCCAAGTTGCTACTAGAAACGGAGATCATGCAAGATCTCAAACAACACAAACATGATAGAATCAACAATCATAAATACAAGATAGAATCATTAATCAATATGATATAGTAATCTCAATATCCATCGGATCCCCGCAAACACAACATGCATGATTACAAATAGATGATCTTGATCATGAACGGAGCTCACAAGATCTAGACATGATAGCACAAAAGAGGAGAAACAACCATCTAGATATTGTATGGACCCATAGCCCAAGGTGGAACTACTCACGCATCATACCGGAGGCTGGCATGGTGATGAAGAAGGACTCCAGGATGATCTCTCCCCTCCGGCAGGGTGCCGGTAATAGCTTCAGATCCCATGATCTAGGGACGATGGTAGTGGTGGCTACATGCTATTTCGTGGAGATCTGATCGGGTACTTAGGGTTTTGGCATCGGGGGGATTATATAGGCGAAGAGGCAAGGTAGGAGGGCAGCCATGGGGCCCACACCCTGCCCAGGCGTGGCCCAGGGTGGGCCTGCACGTGGGGGGGGGTGGCCACCCGTGGCTCCCCTCCGGTCTCCCTTTGGTCTTTGTGTTCTCCTCAGTGAAATATTGACTTTGGCATTTGTCCCGTCCAATTCCGAGAATATTTCCTTACTAGATTTTCTGAAACCAGAAACAACAAAAAACAAGCAACTAGCACTGTGGCATGTTGTTAATAGGTTACTCCTAGAAAATGTATAAAAATACCTCAAAATGTAGAAAAAGCATAGCAAAGTGGATACTAAACAAGCATGGAACATCAAAAATTATAGATACGTTTACTAAAGTGTATACAAAGCATAGCAAAGTGTCTTGAATCATCATTGTTGGGTCATAATTATTAACCTAGAAATTGTTAACCTTTATCCCTTGACCTATGATATTGACCTTCCAAAGTCCAAAAGTAAATTACTGAGGAAAAGGAACTACTTATGGTAGAGTGTGCCATCATCATTGGGATGAGATCCTTAGTGGAGATCAAACCATTGATGTTAGAGGGGTTAACTCGTTCATGAGTTAACTAAATGAAGCATCTAAACGTAAGAATTAAGCTAGTAATTAAGAAGTTACAAGAAATCTAGTAATAATAGAGTATCAAAGAATAATCTTGCTAAGTCAAGAAGGTACATATATAAGATAAGCTTCATTAGAAAGATAAACTCTATAAAGAGACCAGGTTTAGTACAATCCTACTACTTAGTTGGGGATAGATCTTGACCAGACAATTAGAAGTTTAAGTTTAGTGTACTTAATGGATAGTGGTCATTATTCTCAATTCACTTGAGGATAATTGAATAGGTGTTGAAGAGTTGATATTAGTATTCCAAGCCAGGATAAACCTTAGTTAGTTAAGTCCTCTATCTTGATCATGAGGAATCATGCTAGTGTAGGATGAAGTATAGAATTTGAGTTCCTCTGTAAGAACTCTTTGTACAGTGGTTCCTTATATTTATTGAAAATAACACCATAGGGGCTTCCCCTACGGTAAAGGTGTCAAAAAAGTATAGAACCTGAGTTGAAGGGAGTAGTTGGAGAAATGGTAATGTTAACCAAGCTAACACGGAAAAATCTTATATTATGGGAGTAGTACCATACCTCTTCTAGAGGATCTGTATCACATGTGATACAGTAATGAGTGTAGCCTTGCAAGCATTGGTAGTAGATGAAAGAAGAATGTTAAGGGTGTTAATTAAGGAAGTTAGAAGTAACTACATTGATGGTTTCATCAAGAGTAGCTAGAAATGAAAGTTATATGCTAGAGGAAATATAGAGAATGAGTAGTGAAGAAGTAACATGACCATGCCATCATATGATGATGGATATAGTAAAGTCAGATGATTGGTTTATTCAAGATGTGTTTTTTGTGAATAATATGAGAGATTTATACAGAGTATATCTAGTAAAGGAATTTCTTAACTAAGGTTCAAGCTTAATGAAGTATTAAATATAGGGATCCTTGAGATATCTTTAACCAAGAAAATATCAAGTCATGACAAGTCCCATGCCTATTTATTCTTCTAAACCCTAAAACCAAGTTACTAGACAATTATCAAGAACACATTATGTTATAAAGGCTAAATTGCTATGCTACTCTTGTTTTGGATATAATCCATAACTATAAGTTAAGGTTCTGAAAACCTACTCTCTAGCAAGATCAAAGAAGGATTATGAGTGTAAGAAATCCTCTAGGAATCATAAAAAAATACATGAAAATAGAAACCTCAGAGAATAAAAATTATTGTATGGCACGTGACTCATATTTATCACCTAAGTAATATTTACTACAAATCATTACATGATAAATTTATATCAAGAGTTTTAACCACACATAAAATGGCGAAGAGCCACTATAGTAAATGCTAAGTTTGATTCACACCATATTGTTAAGTGAGCTTATTTTTATAAACAACTGAATGAGAGGTATATAAATATTATCATATTTCGTGCTTAAATTATCTTTGGTACTAAAACCATTCTTTATTTTAAAACAAACACAAGAATAGTTCTATGGTGATGTTAAACACTAAAATTTAGTGGTTATGGAATAAATATGACCACAATTCTTAAACCACAAAATTTAAAGAATTATAAATGAATATTAACTACTATTTGGTGCTCCTCAAAAACACTTATAAACATTACTAATCACTTTACATTTATAAAATTCCACTTATTACTGAGTAGAGAAAATTCTACTTCCAAATATCATTTACGTAATAAGAAAAATCCTAAAAACCCTAATACTTATTTACTATACATAATAAATGAACCCTCATATAAGTATAAAATATGAAAATAACAAAGAATATAAGATCTAAATAGTTATAGTCAAATCCTGCAATATTTTTAATGTCTCACAAATTTTTTGGACAGTTTAAACCTTGAGAAAATCATATATGAATAATTTTTACTAAATTAGAAAATAGAAAAGGAAAACTTAAAAAGGAAAAGTCTAAAATAAAAAGAAAAATGAAGCAGTATTAGCCCATGGCCCAAAGCGTTCCTGAGCTACCCATCGCCCGCGTGCAGCCCCAACAGCCTCTCGCTCACTCTGCCACAACCCAGTTCTGGCCTAGCCAAACTTATCGTTTCGTCGTGCCTATCGTCGTTGTCCACCTTGCGACACTCCTGAAGCAGCTGCATGGCGTGCGCGCTATCGCCCGCTGGCGATAAGATCCGTGCTGCTATCATCTTGGTAGGATAATAAGGACAAGGCGACACCCGCGTTCATCCTCAGCCATTTCCCCTCTCTCTATCTCTCGCTCTGTATCGCTCACGCACATAGGTTGTTGGATACCCTAGACAAAGAAGCCTTCGGCGCCACCGCACCTCAGCTTCCCTTGCTGTTCTGAGGCCACCATCGTGACCGCCTTTCTCTCCAAGGTCGTTTTCCCGTACTCCCTCAAGACAGGGTGGTCTATATCGCCCTAATCGCCACCTCCATCTCCGACGAGCTCCACCACCATCATCACTGATTTCGACCACATCCTGCCTCGTTGTCACGTCCCGCGTACTCATGTTAAGCTTATGATTCTCCGAGAACCCTCCACTTGCTTCCTCTCACTCTCTACCATGCCCGCGTCATAGCTCAATGTCCTCTTTCGCCGTACATAGTCGTAGGTGACGTTCCGATGACCAATAGGGGGCGGCGCGACCACTATATTGCTCCTTGTGCTTGTGCTGTTCTAACAAGACCAACCGCGCATCCTCGTTTGCCCCATAGAGCCATAGCTGTGCTCACTGGAGTCGTCCCTACCGTCGAGCCAATGTGGCATCTAATGTGGCCACGGGCCCAGACGTCAGTCCCAATGGCTAGAACCTATGCTAGTACAATAAAGACCGCACCTCCTGCTGACGTCAGAATGACACATTAATTCCTTTTAAATTCTTTTAGAAATTCTAGGAAATAAGAAATCTTGTAAAATTCATATATTTTGTTTTACAATTCAGAAAAATATGTATTCATATCAAAATCTTCAGAAAAATAAGATATATAATTTAAATCTATTATTATAATTTATTATACCACTTTCATAAAATAGTTTATTAATTAGAAAATATTCAATTAAGTAAAAATCTGAAAAAGGAATATCTTATTCATTTTAAATCAGAAAAATACAAATATATCAAAATTCTTAGAAAAAAAAATCTACTACTTAAAACCACAAAAATTTATTATTATGCCACTTAACCAATTACTTATTAATTATTAAGTATTTCAAAAAGTAATAAATCTTATAAAATCATATCTTATTATTTTAAAATCATAAAAAATACATATAATATATAAAAATGATCACAAAAATAATATCTACATGTTAAAATATAACATTACACTTTTTAAGTAAATACAAATTTAATACTCTAATAAATTGAATTTAAACTTATTTCCTTAATTGGTAATTCATAAAAGGATATATAAAATTGCTAATGTTTCTAATATTTTCCAATTAAGGTCTAATAATAATATTAGTCTTATGTATTGATAGTATGAAGTCATAATATTCCAAAACATCTTGAATACAATTTTTGTTAAATTACCATTCACAAATAAGTGTATATCATTTCCCAAAAGGATTTTATCAAATATAAAATCCTCAAGAATAATATTTTTGACTTATTAAAACCTTTTACCATTATTTCACTCACAAGTTTATAAATATATAAAAAATCCAAAGATAATTCATAAGTAGTTAAGTAATGTTGTTTCCATATTTATAAATTATATTCACTCATTTTTTAGGAGATAAATGATTCCATTCAATTATAATGTTAAGAAAACACTACTCAAATCAAAGTATTACCACTCTTAATTAACCTTTAGGAAGCATTATGAAGTGAACAAATTATAATACCATATAATATCAAGGATAGATAAGTTTTAAGTAAAAGTAATCCACTTAACTTAATCAAGACCATGTTTATTTCATACCAACTTGAGTTAAAAGAAAACCCTAGGAGTACATATTCATCAAGTTAAATGCTTTTACTTTGTAAAGTACGATTTTCTTCAAAAGTTATTCTTTTAAGATACCTTAAAAATAATTCTTAAGCAATTCTACAAAGGATCAATAGAATAACAAATCTTTAAATAAGAAGTTTCTTGAATGTCATTCAACACTTGGGTGTTCTATTATTACATGTTAATTTATTATGATTACATGTTGTTTCACACACTCTCACAAGCCTTAATAAGAAGAACAAGTGTGAAACAAATCTAAAAGGGTAACACATTCTAAAGAAACCATTCTGTTTCCAAACCCTAGATCATCGATGTTTATTCCGGGGATTTGAGTTTACATTACTTATGCATAATGTCATCTTGCTTCTTTAAACATTTGTCCTTACTGGACCAATGATGTTGTTTTCAGATATTGGATCTTCTATTATCTCGAAGGCTGTGAGTGCATAATCTTGCAATCACAAAAGGCAAGTTTACACTTGCTCATGTCCTTTGGTTATTTTCTATCAAGTATTTAAAAATCCAATGTTGTCATCACCTGCATTTCAAAAAGGTCAAAAAACTCATTTTTTCATAATTATATGATTATGGGTTATATATTTACCAAATGATAATGGCCTACTATGAAATCTCTAGTGGTAATGGAACATAATAACTAGGACTTAAATAACCAATGTCGCCAGTGATTTTTGCACCATATAATACACGTTAACCATGAGATTTGTAATGGGACGGAGAAGTCATCTAAATCTTCTTCCTTTCGCATGTCGATGGATGACCATATCATGACGCTAGGATTTCTTGCTAGGACCCAGTACATGGGTGGGACCTCTCAGTGCCCCACGATCTTGGTATCTAGATTATCTGTGAGGGTCTGTCAGAGGTAGGTCTACTACTTTGTTGGGGGGATACCAGGGACATGATCTGCTCACTGGAGTCCTCAAGGGGTTACTAGGGTTATATCTTCCTATATGGGGGTTAATAGAGGTATTTCTGTTTGGGGAGTCGTGTTGGCATGTGGGGTCGCGGAGAAGGGTAGTGATCGTCTTGGGTCCCCTTATACCGGGACCCATACCAAGGAAGTATGGACAAGATCGCTACTTGGTTGTGCAACATGGATAAGGATCTCTCATGGGTAAAGTAACACACCTCTATAGAGTGTACACAACTATGACATGTTACTCCCTGTTCCAGGGAGGAGCTACGAACGCGGCAGGAAATGAGCTCCATGAAGTTCTGGTAAACCTGTGAAGGCTGACGGACATAGCTTTTCAGAATAAAAACAACCTTTGAAGAAATGTTTATGAAAACCTGCATAGCCTACGACCTATGGTCTATGGTTGTAGATAGTGCATAAAACACTCCTTTTAATGAACCTACTAAGTACGCTCGTACTCAACCATACCTTCTTACCCTTGCTAGATTCTAAAGCCATGAAGACATCGTCAACACAAACTTATACTCAAAGGAATAGTCACAAAAGCTCAAGTTCTTCAATGAAGTCAATGGAGTTAACATATACATCAACTTACGTGGAGACGAAGTTCCTGATTAGATAGAAATATCATCTCTAGCCAAAGAACCTACTTCTGTAGAGCATTGCAATAGCAATAATTGCAATCCAGTTAGTTTAGATACTAGTCTATTAGTATGATAATTATGAGTTGTTATTCTGGTTCTTCTTTGTAAGAAGTTATTTTCTCTCTTTATAACCTAGAGTGTTCTCTGGATCTTTTGTAAAGAGTCCAGTTGTAATCTATAGTCATGTCTTCGACCTGCTATGTTTCTGTTGTACCACTCCGAGGGAAGTAATACTACTGGAACGGTGTTTCATTGGTGTTACATTAACGGCTATAGTGTACTACATCATGTCGTGGTATGCTGGGTCACCGCAGTGGAACTGATTCCTAGCTTTATCGTTAGGAATATGATGAATTGCTTTTTCTTATTCATTATGGATGATTCTCTTGTTTGGTATTATAAGATCTCACCCTTTAAGGTAAAGATCCCTGTGATTGCAGTGCTAGTCCCTGGATCGAAATGCTAGCACCCACAGTTTAATATGAAGTACATATAAGGTCATTATTACATCGAAATTCTAGGAGTACAACAGTTCTTATAACTCACTAGCCCAAGGCTAACATATAAAGAGTTGTCAATACATAGCATATAAATAAAGTCTTCATCTTCATGTGACACATGCAAACATGTTGATTGTAGACGCATAACCCTACTCACCATCAGAGTTACCTGCAAGATAATAAGTTACAGCCACAAGTGGTCAATACAGTTGGAATTGTATTGGCAAGTGATACCATAGTTATAAAGTAGAGACTAACATCTACATGAATTTGGCTAAGTGTGGATCAGGCTGGCTTTGCACAAAATAAGTTTTATCCTACTAGTTTGAAAATAGTAAGTTTTTTCTTTTTAAAACACCAAGGAACCACCAATAGACATTGGTGAACCTCTACCATTGTTCACCCACAAATTGTAACTTAGAGAAATTGGGATGAGGAGATTCTTGATCATTTCAATGCCTTTGATGCTCAAAATTGTCCATAACCGGGGACATAGCTAAGTACTTAGGTTTTACCCTCTCGAGAGGTGGTGCACTTTCCCCAAAAGACTCGACATGCATCGATACGAGACTTTTCAGAAGCAATCCCACATACCACCATGGACATGTTCCATCCTATCAACTCTACCACCATCTGTCCATCTGGCTGAGTTCTTGCAACTTAGTTGGTCAAGGCAGAACCCATATGCCATGTGGTTGCACTGGAAGCTTCTCAACACAAAACATCTCAAATCTCTTTGTTCCTGGATGGCCATCCACAAGTGTGATACACAGGGTAAACCATAGAAATGGGCCCTGTGTAACCACTCAACACAAACCATACAAGTCCCATTCCACCCAGGTGTTTCATTAACAAGTCATTTTCTTAGTCAAAAACACATAGGCATAATCTTTCCATAATATCACAACATGAATTTTCCACCCACTAATTTTAATAGCATGTCTAATAATTCTAGTATACAATGGCTCCTAACTTAGGAAAAATACTACCAATATACAATCTATAGGATCTACCATAGCATAGCAATATATTTGAAAACTACCATGCAAGTCCTACCAAAATAGTACTAATGCAATAGGTAAAATATTAGGACATAAGATGAAATATCACTTCCCTTGGTAGCTAGGAGAATAGGTACAATCCTCACAATCACACACTTCACAATCCACAAAATCTACGCAACAAAATATAAACAATTCAATATATCACTCAAAAATAACATGAATGCATGCAAAATACAATGTGATGATTTGCCACACTATTAAAACCAAACTCTACAGTACTTAAGACAAGGTAAACATTCTAAAGTCTAAATAATACAAAAACCACCTAAAAATAATAATCCAAAACATTTTTATAGTCAAAATATCCCTATAATTGTCTCTGCATAAAACTCTAATTTTTCAAAAGCAAATTACCAAAGTAAGGCCATAGATGCTAAGTTCACATTTTTCATAATCCATAGACACCTAATTTGTATTTTTCTGAAATATAGATCAAAAGTTATGAATTTTACAAGTTAAATCATCTAATAGATCAAATATGGATTTTAAATCGAAAACCCTGACACGCGGCGCTTCCAGATTGGCTGGTACCGATTCGCGCGGATCACACGCGCGCGCCGTTAGATCTTTTTTGCATCCTATGGATCAGATCTATTCATACCGCTTCCCTTCTGGCTTCTAATCTCGACCGCTGGATCTAGATCCAGCAGATCCAACTGATCTAACCAAAACCTAGCGGCTCTAACAGCGAGCATGGTGGCGGCGCATCTCGCAGTGGCGTTCCAACGAGGCCAGGGGGTAGAGGGGGTGGTTCAGGGGTGTTACGAAGTCGTGGCGATGAGGTGGATGACGTTGTGGTTGTGGACGAGGGCAAGGTGCACAGACACAACAACAATTCCTCGTCGGAGTTGAGATGGGCTTCGGGCGCTTGCAGACATCGACGGAGGTGAGGCTCTAGTGCAAAATAAAACAAATGGAGGGTGTCAGGAGGTGCGCAAGCAGATGGCGAGCATGACCGCATGATTCAGAGGGCAAGGTGCGCACAGGACTCACCGGAATTCGTTGACGAAGCTCGCCGGAGTAGCAGTGGTGCGAGGAGGAATGCGGGGAGCCTGACGGCGCTCAGAGGCTATCAATCGCGAATTGATTTTGATTAAAAGGCGAAAACGGCAGCGGCGGAGCAGGTCAGCGCGCGGTGTTTTGGGACGAAGGGGGTGACGTGGAGGTGGGGTCTACCTGTCAGCGAGCGGGTGTGGCGCGTGCGCAGTGAGAAACAGAGGGGAGAGGGGAAAATCCTAGGTGGGCTATTTACTGGGCCACGTCAGTTGGGCAGGTAAGTTCCTTTTTTTCTCAAGTCTTTTTCTTTTTCTGTTTTGATTCTCCAAATCAGATTTGAATGACCAAATCAACTCTAAATCATTTCAAATTTTCACGACATTTTTGTGAAATAATCCTACTATGAAAAGTGTTTTAAACACACAAACCACTTATGGGGTAAAAGAATAAAACATAAAACACATGCCCCATACATGCAAAATAAGAGGGGTTTGAATTAGGGTTTTTCTAGTGTTTAAATTTTGAAAATCTTTGTGTAATGCACACATGCCATGATAATATGAATGCAATGAGAATGTTTTGGATTTGATGATTTTTGGGATGTTACCAATCTAACCCCCTTAAAATGAATCTCGCTCTCGAGATTCGGATTGGCTAGCAAATAAGTGAGGGTGATCTTTCCGAAGTTCATCTTCCCTTTCACAAGTTGCTTCTTCCTCGGTATGATGATTCCACTGTACTTTGTAGAACTTGATGGTCTTAGTATGAGTGACTCTTTCTGCTATCTAGAGAATCTTCGTATGTTTCTCTTCATAAGTGAGATCATTCACTAGCTGAACTTCTTCTAGTGGTATAGGGCCTGTTTGGTTGGGCTTAAATCTAGCTTTTAGAGTTTGGCTTATAAGCCACAAAAGCACCAAAATAGGTGCTTTCGGCTTTGGCTTTTGGCTTTTAACTGAACATAGTAGTATGATGGTATAAGCCAAAATTCAAAATAAAAAGCACCTATTTAGGTGCTTTTGTGGCTTATAAGCCAAAAGCGAAAAGTCATAAATAAGCCCAACCAAACATCCCCATAGTGTCTTTTAACGAACTTTCTTCCATCTTCCATCTCTGGATGACACTTTTTCAACTGTCTTACATGAAACACATTGTGAACTGCTGACTGAGATTCTGGTAGTTCTAGCTCATAGGCCACCTCTCCTTTACGGCCCAAAATCTTGAATGGTCCTACATAACGAGGTGCCAATTTCCCTTTTACTCCAAATATCTTCACACCTCAAAGTGGTGAGACTATAAGATAAGCCCTATCACCTACCTCATAAGTGACCTCTCTAAGTTTTGGATCTGCATAACTCTTTTGTCGGGATTGGGCTATCTTCAATATGTCCTTTACCATTCTGACTTTCTCTTCGGCTTCCTTGATCAGATCTGGTCCAAATAAATTTCTCTCTCCTACTCCATTCCATAATAATGGTGTAGTACACTTCCTTCCATAAAGGAATTCAAACGGAGCCATCTCTATGCTCGATTGGTAGCTATTGTTGTAAGAAAATTCTGCATATGGCAGACTTTCATCCCAACTAGAGCCATAGTCTAGCGCACAAGTTCTCAACATATCTTCCAAAATCTGATTGGTCCTTTCTGTCTGTCCATCAGTCTGAGGATGAAATGCTGTGCTGAACTCTAGTCTTGTTCCCAATGACTCATGCAGTTGTTTCCAAAAATGCGAGGTGAACTAAGTCCCTCTATCTGACACAATACTCTTAGGTACTCCATGCCGACACACAATCCTGTTCATATAGATCTTGGTGAATTTAGCACTTGTATAGGTGGTCTTTACAGGTATGAACTGAGCCACTTTTTGTTAACTGATCCACAATAATCCATATAGAATCGTATCCGGATCTAGTCCTTGGCAATCCTGTGATAAAATCCATACCAATTTTATCCCACTTCCAATCCGGTATTGACAGTGGTTGTAATAACCCTGCCGGTTTCTGATGTTCCTCCTTTACTCTACTACACACGTCACACAAAGCAATGTGCTCCGCGATATCTTTCTTTAGATTGTTCCACCAAAATCTTTCCTTCACATCCATGTACATCTTGGTGTTTCCCGGATGAATAGAATATGATGAATTATGTGCTTCCTACAGGATTAATTTCCTTAGTTTAGGATCTTGTGGAATGCAGATACGCTTTCCATACCATAAGGTTACTTGTTCATCTTCATGGAATCCCTTTGCCTTTCCTTTACCTATTTTACTCTTAATCTCTTCTATTTCCTTGTCCAACTTTTGAGCTTCTTTGATTTTATCCATTAGGGTTGGCATACTTCCAAAGACATAAGATATCCTTCAGGCACTACCTCCAATCTTAGCTCCTTAAATTGATCACTCAAATCATCTGGAAATTCTCCTTTGGTGAGTCCATTCACATAAACCTTGCGTCTCAATGTATCGGCAACGACATTTGCTTTCCTGGGATGGTATTGCAAACTTAAGTCCTAATCCTTGATAAGTTCTAGCCATCTTCTTTGTCTCATGTTGAGTTCTTTGTGGGTGAAAATGTATTTCAGACTCTTGTGATTGGTGAAAACTTCACAACGCTTTCCCAACAGATAGTGTGTAAGATCCCTCCCTTTATAAAGGTAAGGATCCATGTGATTGCAATGCTAGTCCCTGGATCAATGCTAGCATCCACAGTTTAAGATGAAGTACACATAAACAAAGGTCATTACTACATGTCATTCCAGAGACAAACATAGTCTTTTACAAACTCCATGGCCATAGGCCTAATACAAGAGTTCAAATATAGAATAAGATAAATACGTCTTCATCTTCATGTGCCACAGGCAAGCATGTTGAGTGTAGACTCATAACCCCTAATCATCATCAGAATAACCTGAAACATCACAAGTTACAGCCATAGTGGGTCAATACATTGGAATAGTATTGTCAAGTGATACCTTAGTAGAATATTAACATCTAAATACTATATGAATTTGGCTAAGTGTAGCTTAGGCTTGCTTTGCTCAAAATAAGTTTTACCTATTAGTTGAAAACACTAAGTTTTTCTTTGACAAAACTTTACCAAGGAAACACCAATAGAAATTGGTGAACCTTCACCCTTGTTCAACCACAAGTTTTAACTTTGAAAATTGGGATGAGGAGATTCTTGATAGCTTCCATGTCTTGATGTTCAAGTTGTCCAATACCAGGGACATGGCTAAGTACTTAGATTCTTCCATCTGCAGAGGTTGTGCACTTTCCCCACAAGACTTGATTTTCACCAAGACAGGACCTTTCAGAAGCCTTCCCTTAGACCAAATGGACGCGCTCCAAACCTATCATCCCACTACCACCAACTATCCAAATGGCTAAGTTATTGCAACCTATATGATCCAGTCATAGCCCATAATGCCATGTGGATGCACTAGAAGATTCTTAACATATGGCATCTCAAATCCCTTTGTTCCTGGGTGGCTTTCCACAAGTGAGATACACAAGGTAAACCATAGAAATGGGCCTTATGTAACCACTCAACGTAAACCATTCTTTCCATTCCACCCAGGTGTTCCATTCACTTAGTTGTTTTATTAAGCAAAAACACAAGTCAAAGACTTAGAAATATTTCGCATAGCATGAATATATAACCACCCTTGATTGCTACTAGCTAGGCTAAGCATGACAATGGTAAGCATCTTAACTTAGAGAAATTTCTAACAATTCTACAACTACTAGGATTTCCCAAGCATAACATATAGATACTTATCAAAATATTCATGCAAGTCCTATACAAAATATTTCTAGTGCATAGGTGAAAAATATAGGAATAAAATCATGAAGCACCACTTGCCTTGGTAGTTTGGGGAGTAGCAACAATCTTCACAACCACAATCACTATTTGCACCAAAATCTACACATAGAATAATGGCACCAAAATCACATATCAAAATATACAAACAAAAAATATATGAATGCATGCAAATGCCATGTGATGATTTTTCTATACCAAACAAGACAAGGGTACAATACTGAACCAAAACAAGACCAAGATACTCAAAATAAACTTTATTTGATCTTTAAAAAAAAATCAAATAATTTCTATATCCAAAATAAGCCTACAAATGTTTCTACAAAAACAACCATTTTTATAGAGGCAAAACATTAAACACATTCATAAACAGATAGGATTTTCTCTCCTGATTCCAATGATATAAAATTTGCAAAATTTGAACGTGGGAAACAAAAGTTATGAATTTTGCAAGTTTGAAACACTAATAGATCTAATTCCAGATTTTAGATTTAAATCCTAGCCACGCGGCGATGTCTGATTGGCCGGTACCGTTTCGGTTGGTTCAATCATCCAGAGCCATAGGATTTAAGTGACACTGTGCGGCTCAGATTTGAAGAAAACGCTTCGTTAAGTGATCTATTTGTGGCCACAGAATCTAGATCTGATGGCTCACGAAGCTCTGACCAAGATCTGGCGGCGCACGAGGCTACAGCGGCGGCGGACCTACTAGCGGTGGCGTTCCGGCGAGTCTAGGGGGTTAGGGGAACATGCAGATGCTTACCAAGCTCGTGTGACGATGGCGAAGCTCAACGTGGTCTTTGCTTGGACAGGGGCGCACTAGCACGGCCGGAAAACCTCGTCGGAGTTCTCTCTCGCGTCGTGTGTTCACAGCCGGAGATGGAGGCAACATTCTACGATGCAATAAGATGAACGAAAGGCATTAGGAGATGCACATAGGCAAGGCGAACACAGTCGCAAGGACTAGGGGTCAAGGGGCGGTCTAGATTTACCGTGATTGTTCGCGGGAGTCGGGCGGCACTTCGGTCGTTCGCGGGGCTCGACGGAGACGACGACCTTGGGCGTTTTAGAGCAAACCAAAGGTGTGAGAAGATGCACATGGGAATGACAAACAAGCTCGTAAGAATGAGAGGTGAAGGGGAGCACGAGGTTCACCGGAATAGGTTGCCGGAGAGCGTCGGGCAGCGGCGTTGCAGCTCGAATTGCTGGCAGCCTGGTGGCAGAAATGGTGTTTGGCGTGAGGGAAAATGAGCGGAGAGGGGAGGGGGTTAAGTAGCCGAAGCTGTACGGGGAGTTACTCGACGAATCAACGGGATTTAACTCACGAATTCAACGGCAGTGACGAGGGGAGGAAACAGCCGGAGTTGATTGCGGCGGGTTGAAGAGACGACTAACAGGTGGGGTGTGGTTGTCAGCGAGAGAGAGTGGGTCCAGGCAGTCAGTGACTGAGGGGGTGGGTTTCTGAGTGCGAAACGTTTTTCTCGCGGGAGAGAGCTACTGGGCTAAATGGGCTGAGTGGCTGGGTTGGGCCAGATTAGCTGGTCTGCTCTATTTTTTTCTCCTTTATTCCTTTTTATTTTTCTGATTGGATTTATGGTTTGAATTTGAAAGCTTAAATCAAATCTGTTTTAAATGAAACTTTCTCCAAACAAAAGTTTGTTGATTCTTGCCTCCTGGGATGTGTAACACAACTGTTCACACTTAAACAAAATGGGTTTGAAAAAGAATTTAAAACAAGCCTTAGTTAAATATTTATAAATAGTAAAGGAATGGTTTATAAATCATAATTTGTTTTTGAAACCTTGACCAAACCTTAGAAACATCATTCAAGCTCAAGCTCAAAACATTACTGATTAAAATAAGTATCTTTCTTATTAGAAGGTAGCAATATGACCATGGCCTTGCTTACATAAAATAATGAGCATTCAGATGCTCCTGTTTTTGTAATGTCTTTGAAAATGAACCCTAAATGATCATGAATGCATGGGTGATATGCAAAGCTTTGAAAAAATGATTTTAGGGATGTTACAAATCTAACCCCCTTAAGGTGAATCTCTCCCTCGAGATTCAGATTGGCTAGCAAATAGGTGAGGGTGGTCTTTCCGAAGATCATCTTCTCTTTCCCATGTTGCTTCTTCTTCGGAATGATGGTTCCATTGAACTTTGCAGAATTTGATAGTCTTAGTCCAAGTAACTCTTTCTGCGGTCTCGAGAATCTTGATAGGTTTTTCCTCATAAGTGAGATCACTTTCCAACTGAACTTCTTCTAGAGGTATAGTATCTTTCAAAGAAGTCTCTTCCATTTCTGGATGGCATTTGTTTAGTTGACTCACATGAAACACATTATGAATGGCAAACAATGATTCTGGCAGTTCAATCTCATAAGCTACTTCTCCTTTATGACTCAGAATCTTGAATGGTCCAACATATCTTGGGGCCAATTTTCCTTTGACTCCAAATCTCTTCACTCCACGAAGGGGTGACACTCTAAGATAAGCTCTATCACCCACTTCATAGGTGAATTCTCTACGCTTAGGATCTGCATAGCTTTTCTGTCGAGACTTTGCTATCTTCAATCTGTCCTTAACTAGTTTGACTTTCTCTTTAGCCTCTTTGATTAGTTTTGGTCCGAACAAACTTCTTTATCCCACACCATTCCTTAGTAATGGGGTGGTACACTTTCTCCCATAGAGAAACTCAAATGGTGCCATCTCAATACTGGCTTGATAGCTGTTATTGTAAGATAATTCTGTGTAAGGCAGACTTTCATCCCAACTAGCTCCATAGTCTAGAGCACATGCTCTCAACATATCTTCGAGAATCTGGTTGGTCCTTGCTGTCTGTCCATCAGTCCGAGGATGAAAAGCAGTGCTGAATTCCAACCTCGTTCCCAATGACTCATGTAATTTCCTCCAAAAATGAGAAGTGAATTGAGTTCCCCTATCAGACACAATACTCTTGGGTACTCCATGCAGACATACAATCCTACTCATATAGATCTTGGCTAAACCTTAGCAAGCCTCAACCTTAGAAACCTTGTGAGCATATCAAAGGCTGGTGGGTTGTTGTTGTAGTAGTAGTAGTAGTAGTAGTAGTAGTAGTAGTAGTAGTAGTTGTTGTTGTTGTTGTTGTTGTTGTTGTTGTTGTTGTTGTTGTTGTTGTTGTTGTTGTTGTTGTTGTTGTTGTTGTTGTTGTTGTTGTTGTTGTTGTTGTTGTTGTTGTTGTTGTTGTTGTTGTTGTTGTTGTTGTTGTTGTTGTTGTTGTTGTTGTTGTTGTTGTTGTTGTTGTTGTTGTTGTTGTTGTTGTTGTTGTTGTTGTTGTTGTCGTTGTCGTTGTCGTTGTCGTTGTCGTTGTTGTTGTTGTTGTTGTTGTTGTTGTTGTTGTTGTTGTTGTTGTTGTTGTTGTTGTTGTTGTTGTTGTTGTTGTTGTTGTTGTTGTTGTTGTTGTTGTTGGGATTGGTACGACGAGGAGGAGTCTGTGGTTTCAATAAGGATAAGTAAGGATAATTACCCCATAGATTCTATCATGCACAATACAACATATAACAACAATCACAAACAAGCAAGCACAAGATAATTTTTTAGGGTTCAAAACATCACAAGCAAAAAGTTTGCAAAGAGAAAACACACTAGCATAGTCATCCACAAGTTGGATGATCAATGCGACTCGATAATAAAACGATAAGATAAATGATTAGGTAGATAGGCATCTCTACTCCTCCATGTCAACTTCCTCCTCCACTAGAGAAAGTCCTGCTGTAGAGGTCCCAACCTTTAATAAGGTAGAGATCCCTGTGTTTACAATGCTAGTCCCTGTATCAATAGCTAGCATCCATAGTTAAGATGTAATATCAAGAAAAAAGGGTCATAATACAACTTTATAACCAGGAATAAAATAATTCATTACATCTTACATAGCTCATTTGGCTATCACATTACAATGCAGCAGAATATCTATATAGCATTGAGTCCTTCATCTTCAAAGTGCCACATGCAATCATGTTGGTTGTAGACTTGTAATCCTAATCAACACACTTCACTAACATCAAACAAACCTGCAACATAATAAGTGGAAGCCACAAGGGTCATTTGAATTGTATTGGAAAGTTTCACTACTATGTAGAAATAAGTGTATCCTATCATTACATGCATATTTGGCTAAGTAGGGTTTAGGCTCATTTGCAGAAAGCAATATAGTTTATCCTATCTTTTCAAAATAGTTTTGATCTTTTGACAAATCTTTCTGAACTCCTTGGAAAACTCCAAGTGCTTATAATCCCTTGTTGTCACCATCAAGTTTTACTTTGAGAAATTGGAATGTCGAGATCTTACATAGCTTCAGGCCTTAGTTGCTCAGAGTTGTCCGTCACCGGGGACACGGCTAAGTACATAGAATTTGATCTTCTGCAGAAGTTGTACACTTTACCCACATGACACAATCTCGTCTTGACGCCACCAGTGGCCGCTGGATAAGTACTCACCAAATGGAGTACCGGCAGATCGAGAATGTGACAAAGTCTTTCCATAGAATTCTAGTTAACCTGAAGATGCCAATGCAAGGGTCTTCCACTATGTACTTGACTAAGCCAGAGCCCATTTAGCATGTGGCTGTACAAGGAAGCCACTGTACGAGAAACATGTTCAATCTCTAAGTCTCTGGGTGGTTTTCTTCTAGTGCACATACAAAAAGATAGCCATATAAACATGGTTCCCTTTGTTGCCACCTTGTCCAAAACTTGATTATCCTCTTTCCACCCAGGTAGTTCATTGAGTACTTGTTTTATTATATAAAACATATATTTTTCCAACATTTCATATAATCATGATATGATATTCCACCCCAAGTCTATAGCAGGGCTAAGTGTACTACAACTATGATGTTTTCACTAAGGAAGATGGATTTCCTAATAGGACATAGCATAGCATAGAAATATAGTAGCCCTAACATGCATACTACAAAAATACCACTAAGTGTAGTGAAAGTAGTAGGTCATGGATGATAGTGTCACTTGCCTTTTTAGTAGAGAATATTGGTTCACTCCTTGATCTTGCAAATATCACACTCTTCTAATTTCACTACAAATCAATCAAGCAAACACATATTCAACTACCATTCAAACAATTTATCACATGAAGCAACAAAATCAAGAAATGCATGCAAGAATGAAAAATATGGTTTTTATTTGGAATGAGTGGTTTATATTAGGCTCTAAACATTTTAAAGCCCCCATTGGTCATTTAGAAAAGTGGTAAAATCAATTGAATTCAAGTTAGTGAAAATGGCCATTTAAATCATTTTAGTTTTGCTAGAAGTGATTAAATCACAGGAATATTGTGTAGTCTTAGTCAAATATATTCTTTAACACAAATGTTAGTGTTTATGGTTAATGGGTTTAATATTAATATATTTTGCAAAAGGTTTCATCCAAAATCCCATTTTTAATTCAAAGCAATATTTTATTTGCTAGAAATGCCTTTAACAAAGTAATGATTTACTAAGGTTCATCAATTATAGTTTTAAATCCTAATACTTGGTGTTTAAGGTCAGGAGGGTTTAAATCAAACCATTTTCCAAAGGTTTTAGTCAAAAATCATTTTTAAACATAGATCAATATTTTTATTTAGCTAGAAATGCTTTTATTCAAAGATTTAATTCCTAAGTGTCACCAAATATATTTTTAAATCTACAAGTTGGTTTATATGGTCAGTAGGTTCAAAACAATCCATTTACAAAAGATTTCCTAAAAACATTTTTAGAACAAATTTTATATCCAAAATAAGCCTAAACAAGTTTCTGCAAAAACATCTAATTTTCTAGAATAAATTCATTAAACAAAGTGCATGGTTGGAAAGATTTTGTTCTCCTGATTACAATGATATAAAATTTGCAAAATTTGGACGTGTGGATTAAAAGTTATGAATTTTGCAAGTTTGTATATCTAATAGATCAAAATTTCTGTTTTAAATCAAACTTTGGACATGTGGCTCTTTCTTACTGGAGTGTACCGGTTCGCGCGGATCGCGCTCTGTGGGCTGTTGGATTTAAAGCGCATCCCACGGCTCAGGATCAAACGTACCCCTTCGATTAAAATCTAATCCTATTCCTTCGATCCAGATCCAACGGACCACAACACATGACCAAGTACTGGCGGCGGCGGACGGCGGTGCGTGCTCAGACGGTGAAGTTGCCGACGAACCAGGAAGCGCGGGAGAGGGAGAGGATGCTCACCAGACTCGCTGGGAAGCGATGATGCTCGAGGTAGGGTCAGTTCGTCGAGGGGTGCTCAGGGGTAGCGACGATTGCTCGCCGGAGTTCGTCGCGGCGCCAGGTGCTTCCGTTCGTCGACGAGGGCAAGGTTACAGGCCACCATAAGGCAAAAGGAAGGCGGCATTAGACGTCGGCGAGTGTGGCGAGCGCGAGTGCATCAACGAGAGAGAGAGGGGTTGACGGAGCTTACGGGAAGGGGTCGCCGGAGAAGTGGCATCCGACGATGGCGTGCAGAGGTCGTCCTTGCCGACGCTCTGGGGCAAGCGCGGACAAGCTGGCACCACTGGTAGATGCACACTGGTCTGGAGAGTGAGCTCGAGTGCACAAGGGGGAAGGGTACGGTCAGGCGTCACCGGAATTTGCACTGGACCTTGTCGGAGCCAGTGGGGTTGAGTGGAGAAATCCGTGCAGCCTGGTGGCAGAGAGGAGGCGATGTTTGGGGGAATGGAAGAGGGGAGGAAGGCGTTTAAAGGTGCGTCATCACAGGCAAGAATTAACCGCGCATTCACTCGAATTAACGAGGATTGAATCACGGCAGAAACGGCGAGGGGGGGGGGACGGTCACGAGGTTGATGACGACTGACAGTGTGGGGTCACGTTGACAGCGAGAGAGAGAGGGAGTGGGTGTGGGGTACTGCTGTCAGCGACTGAGGGGGTGTGTTTGCGTGTGAGAAAACGTTTCGCGAGAGAGTGGGAGGTGGGTTCGCTGGGCTGGTCTAGGCCAGGGGTTAGTTGGGCTGGGTCCAACTCTTTTTTTGTTCTAATTCTTTTTCTTTTTCCTTTTCTATTATTCTGTTTTGATTTTTATTCAAATAATTCAAACCCCATTTGAATTCAAACCTTTGCCAAACTTTGAGTATATCTTAATACTGTTTATTAACATATTCTGAAGTCCAATTTAGAATATTTCTTTTATTCTTTTAGGGTCTATTATTTATTTAAAAATAGACATTTGTCTTTATTTCAAAAAGGATTTAAATATGTTTTAAAACTCTATTTGAATTCTAAATTTTACCAAACCTTTTTCAGTTAGTTTTATATATACAAAATAATTTCACTTTGAATTATTATTTAAAATACTTTAATATGTTTTAATGTTCATTTAAATTGGGAAATATCTTTACCTAAATGAAATTGGATATTAATAAATCCTTATGATTTTATTTAAATAATCCTTTACTCTTTTTATTAAACAAAAATATTTTATTTTATTTGCTTGGCCAAGTTTTAATTTGGCTTTTTTTAAATAGTCCTTATTTATTTCTTTCTTTCTTTGCTCATAAAATCCATATATTTTTATTTAAAGATCCAAAAATGGTGATTCCAACTTTTAAAATTTTATTTAATATTTGTTTATCTTTTTAAATCCCTTTTCATTCAAAATTTGTTCAAGATGGATCTTTGATGTTTCCATTTGGAACCAAAAAGTTTCTTTTCACCCTACATTTCATCAATTATTTATTTTGATTATTTATTTTTCACATTTCAAAATTTGGAAAATTTTGGGATGTGACAGGCTACCACCCTTAAAAATAAATCTCGTTCCGAGATTTGGGAAGTCTAGAGTTACAAGTTGGCTTCAAGGCAACTAGGATACTACCACCCTTAAAAGAAAGTCTTATAGGGTTACATTGATGATTCACTTGACTATGGGTTCAATGATTGATATCCAACAAGGAATCCTTATTTGACTCAACTGAGTTAAATAATTCCTGACATCCACATCCTCTATTTATTCAAGGGTTCCATACATGTCAATGTGGTTCACATGTCCTTTCTGGGCCACATTGGGTTCATTTCCATTGGAGTTTCTAGCATCCTTTTTCTTTTTCTTCTCAGGACAGTCTGATGCATAGTGTCCAAGTTCCTTAGAATTATAGCACTGCAACTGGATAATGTCTTTCTTCCTGGAATTGCCATGTTGGTTCTGACCAAGGTCATCTCCATTGTCAGTATCATTTCCATTATTATCACTTCCATTGTTGTTGTGGTGATGCTGATGTGGTTCAGAATCTTCATTGCTCTTTTTGAATGAACGCTTATTTTGTGATGATCCTGAGTGATACTTGAGTTTATGCTTCCTCTTTCTGTTCTCAACTTGATTCATCTTGTTTTCCAAGATGGTGGCTTTGTCACAGAGTGATTGATAAGTTGGGACATAGGCAACAGACAGCTGAAGGTTCAAGTCATCGTTAAGTCCTTCGAGGAATTTCTCCTCCTCTTAGCATCTGTATCAACTTCATCTGACATGGTTATACCCTACGGGTACGTAACTTCAGCATACCTAGTCCAGCCCAAGGAAGGCCCACGGCAGACATACGCTGGCCCATGAAGATTTTCGGGTGGCCAAGGCCTATGACGTCTTCGGATCCTTGGAGTGCAAGACTAGAGGAGATAGGAAATTCAAAGGGGTAAAACCCTAGAACTTGTAACCGACTAGGACTACGCCCGGGACCTGCCTAAGTCTATATAAAGGCCAGGAGGGCACGTCCTAGGGCAACTCGACTCATACCTTCGCACACGCATCCACGCCAGATCGAATCTGCACACCCTGTAACCTTCGGTTCTGTCGTAATCAAAGAGCAGACAAGAAGGAGTAGGGTGTTCCCTCCGGGGGCCTGAACCTGGGTAAATCTCGTGTCCCCTGGTTGCTTCTCTGTTAACCGTGCCACGATCTCCAGCATCCCCATCTTCTCCAAAACCCAAGTCCATAACAATGGGCATTGACGATATTAAACCTCGTCAATTGGCGCCGTCGGTGGGTTATTCAGGATGCTGTTCAGGGTGCCTCGTTGACGACCATCACCTGATGCTCCTGGAAGTAGTGGCTCAGTCGTCGAGCCGTCATGAACACGCCGTAGGCCAGATTCTGGTAGTGCGGGTACCGCTGTTTTGTTGGAGTGAGAACCTCGCTGAGGTAGTAAATTGGGCATTGTACCCCGTGGGTCTTGCCTTCTTCGGGTCATTCGACCACGAGTACTGTGCTGACCACCTGGTGTGTGGCTGCTATGTACAACAACAGGGGCTCGCGCTCTTTTGGCGTGACCAAAACGGGCGAGGTGGAGAGGAGCCGCTTGAGGCTTTCGAATGCGTCGTTGGCTTCTGGTGTCCACTCGAACTTGTCTGCCTTGCGCAGCAGCTGGTAAAATGGTAGGGCCTTCTCGCCCATGCGGCTGATGAACCTGCTTAGTGCCGCTACTCGCCCTGCGAGATGCTGAACGCCCTTGAGGTTTTTCGGCTTCTCCATTGTCATGATAGCTTTGATTTTCTTCGGGTTCGCTTCGATCCCTCGTTGAGAGATGAAGTACCCGAGCAGCTGACCCGAGGGGACGCCAAAGGCGCACTTTTCTGGATTGAGCTTGATCTTGTAGAGATCAAGGTTGTCGAACGTCTCGCGGAGATCGTCGATAAGTGTTCTTGCCTCCTTGGTTTTTATGACTATGTCCTCGACATAGACTTGGACGTTGCGACCGATCTGGTCCTTGAGGCAGGCCTGCATGCATCGCTGGTACGTGGCACCCGCGTTCTTTAGCCCGAAGGGCATTGTGTTGTAGCAGAATACTTCGAACGGTGTGATGAACGCCGTTTTCTCTTGATCTTCGACCTTGAGTCGAATCTGGTTATAGCCTGAGTAGGCGTCGGGGAAGGAGAGCTTCTCACAACCTGCAGTCGAATCGATGATCTGGTCGATCCGAGGTAGAGGGAAGTGGTCCTTTGGGCAGTGTTTATTTAGTGACGTGAAGTCCACGCACATCCGCATGATGTCCGTGTCCTTCTTCGGGACCATCGCTGTATTTGCCAGCCACTCGCTTTCCTTAATTTCCTGGATGAAGTCTGCTGCGAGTAATCTGTTGATCTCCTTGCCGATAGCTTCGGCTCGTGGCTCCGACAGTCTTCGGATAGACTGCTTGACTGGCTTGGTGTCTGGGAAGACATTGAGTGCGTGCTCGGCGAATTCCCTGGGAACTCCTGGCATGTCCGCAGGACACCAGGCGAAGATTTCCCAGCGCTCACGGAGGAATTCGACGAGCGCGCCTTCCTATGCGGTGCTGAGGTCGTTGGCGATCAGCGCCGTCTTGGAGGCGTCTGTCGGATGGACCTGCACTTTCTTGGTGTTGACGGTGGAGTCGAAGGACATGTCGGGTGTGTTCTGCCTTGTGACTGGGGGTAGCCCATTGTCCGTCACCTCGCGGAGCCTTACGAGCTCGTCTTGCATGCCGAAGGACTGGGAGATTTTGTTGAAATCCATGTCGCATTGGTCCGATCGGGTGAAGCTCCCGTGGACTATGATGACGCCCCTTGGTCCTGGCATCTTGAGTAATAGGTATGCATAGTGTGGGACGGCCAGGAACCTTGCGAATGCTACACGTCCCAGGATGGCATGGTATTGCGACGGCCAGTCCACCACTTCGAATTCTAGGCGCTCCTGCCGAAAGTTGTCCGGCTTCCCGAAGATGACGTCGAGCCCTATTTTGCCCAGGGGGAAGATGCCCTTCCCTGGGACAATGCCGTGGAACGTTGTGTCTGATTGTTCCAGGCTGCATTGCGGGATTCGCATAGCTGCTAGAGTGCTTGCGAACATTAGGTTGATGCCGCTGCCGCCGTCCATGAAGACGCGACTCATCTCGAAGCCTCCGATCTGCGCCTCCAGCACCAGGGCAGCATGACCTGGGCGAGGGATCTGGAAAGGGTGATCCGCGCGAGTGAATGTGATGCAGGACTCCGATCCGCTGAGGTACTCAGGGATTGCAGGCGGAGTTGCCACGGCCAAGTTGATTTGTCGGGTGATTTTCTTCTGCACCCTATTTGTGGGGCGTCCCTTCTGTATCATATTGAGTGCTCCTTTTGGTGGGGGGGTATGCGACCCCGGCGTTGTTTTGCGCTGGTGCGACTGGTTGATTTGGGCCTCCAATAGGCGGCGGTGGAGGAGCTCCGTGTGCTATTTCACCTGGCGCAGGTGCGTTTCCGAACGCAGGGATTGGAGCTTGTTGCCTCATCTGCACCATGCCTTCGCTGAGTTTCTGGAACTCGCGGCAGTCCTTGAGCATGTGGCTAGCTTTCTTTTTGCCATCTTGTTTGTCGATGTAGAAGTGGATGGTGCATGGAACCGAAAGTTTGTCGAATGCTGAGGGTCTGTTGTCGCGGTTGCGGCGTTGCCACGACTGCGTTGGTCGTCCGTTGTCGCGGAAGTTTCCGCTGCGGTATCCTCCGTTGTTGCGGCTGTTGTCATTATGGCGGTCGGCGTAGCCGGCTGCGACCATGTCGGGTCCGTCGCGGTCCTCATAGACGCGCGATCTCCTCTTGCTGCGGTGTTCGCGTCTTCGTCCATAGTCGTCCTCTTCATCTGATTGCGCCCGCTGGATGCAATCTTCGCCGTCTGCCCAACTGTTGGCGATTTCCATGAGCTGGTCGAGTGTCTTAGGCTTTACACGTCCAAGTTTCTCCTTGAAGTCTGGGCGTTTGACGCCGTCCCTGAAGGCGTCGATGGCCCGCTCTTCGGAGATGTGTGCTGCGGAGTTCTTGGTTGTAGACCAGCATAGTATGTACGAGCGAATAGGTTCACCCGTTCTCTGAGTGCAGGCTCGCAATTCTTCAATTGAGGCGGGCCTCTTGTTGGTGCCTTTGAAGTTTCAGATGAAGTTGTAAGAGAGCTCCTCCCAGCTTCGGATGGATCCTGATTATAGGCTGCTAAGCCAGACCCGCGCTGCGCCTGTTAGCTGCAGCTGAAGGCATTGCATGGCAGTTTCTTTGTTGCCTCCGTGAAGCTTGACGGATGACAGATGGTCACTAAGCTAGGACTTTGGATCTTGCGTGCCGTTGAACTTCGGAGTATCCGAAGGAAGCTTGAAGTTGTGTGGCATCTGTGTTCGCCGGACGGATCTGCTGAAGCATCGAGCCCCGCAGAGTTCTCCTTCGTCTTCATCCATCTCAGATTCAGACGAGCATGCACGTTTAGTGCGTGCTTTATCGATCTTGCGCTGTGTAAGCTTTTCTCTGGCATCGTAGTCGCTTTTATGGCGGTGCGAGCTCTTCTTCCTTCGAGGAAGATCGTGCTCCTCTTCCTCTTCAGATGAGGGGGTGGGATTCCGGTCACGCCTGGCCGGAGCTTTCTTCTTCGGTTCCGCAGGAGCGTCTTCGTGGAGCGCAGCTCCAATTAGTCCTAGTCCGGTGAGTGTGGACCTATGCATGGCCCTTTTCGGGTCCCCCTCCGGAGGTGGGTGAGCCGCGAGATACGCAGTGGCTGCCATGATCGCAGCTTGTGGCGTCTTCGGGATGATGTTGCCGTCAGCGTCCATATCCATGAACGATGTATGGAGAGTTCGGGTCACGTCACGCCGCTCCTTGGGGTCCATGTTTTCCACCCGAGAGCGGTGCTTGTTTCCCTGATTTCCGTTTGTGCTAGAGCCGGGTCCCATGGCGGAGAGCGCAGCTCGTCGCGCACTAGACTCAGAGGCTGCTTGCTTGCGTTTGTCGAGCATCTCCTGCATCTTGACTTGCTTCTTGTGCTCCTCGATGAGGAGGTAGTGGTATGCCCTCAGCAGATCACGTGGGGAGTCCAGAGGTAGGACTATTTCGCCTGCGATCGCGCGGCGTGCTTCGACCCATCCTTCTTTGCTAGGTTGGATGAGGTGGCCACTGTTTTCCCCGTTTTCGCCGTTTCTGTCCTGCGGGTTGGGGTTGGGCGGCGGGTTAGGCGTTTCCTCGTCGGTTTGGATGACTGCGGCGCACAGATAGCGCCTGCAGATTGGTTGGCTGCTACTGCAGCTTTCGGATCCGGAACCGTAGGTCCCTTCATCCGAAGGTGGATCGCGCAGATCGGAGTTGCAGCTGTTGCTGCTGTAGAACTCATCTGTTGATGGTGACGTGCGTAGCACGGGGTGTGGAGCCCATGAAGCGGGCCTGATTGACGGCACGGGCACCCGCTCAGGGAGGCGGAGGGTGCCAGTTTGTCCCACCTGGAAGCAGAAGCTCCCGAACAAGATTTCGAGTCCGTCGCCTACGGGCTCGAAATCCTTCATGGTGTCCGGCGAGTGGGCGGTGAAGTCGAAAGCGCCGAAGAGGAGGTGATTCTCCGTCGCCGTGGAGTTGTAGATCGATCGGGTCGGAACCATCACGACCGCACAATCAGCAGCCCCAATTCCCACAGACGGCGCCAATTGACGAGGTTTAATCTCGTCAATGCCCATTGTTATGGACTTGGGTTTTGGAGAAGATGGGGATACTGGAGATCGTGGCACGGTTAACAGACAAGCAACCAGGGGACACGAGATTTACCCAGGTTCAGGCCCCCGGAGGGAAAACCCTACTCCTGCTTGTCTGCTCTTTGATTACGGCGGAACCGAAGGTTACAGGGTGCGCAGATTCGATCTGGCGTGGATGCGTGTGCGAAGGTATGAGTCGAGTTGCCCTAGGACGTGCCCTCCTGGCCTTTATATAGACTTAGGCAGGTCCCGGGCATAGTCCTAGTCGGTTACAAGTTCTAGGATTTTACCCCTTTGAATAACCCAGAGGCCACAGGACGCGTGGCCCTGTGGGGCATTGAACTATCACCCCTGGACATCATCTACGAGAAGCGACACGTAATCAAATCTCAAGTCCTTCCAGACTTCCTGGTACACTGGATGGAGCTGCAGCTGCCTGACACCCCAGATATGTCACAGTCCTGGACAATGCATTTCGACGGCTCCAAGTGCGAAGCAGGAGCAGGGGCAGGAGTCATACTGACCTCCCCGCAAGGTGACAAAATGAAGTACATTCTTCGGATGAAATTCAGAGCCTCCAACAACGAGGCCGAATACGAAGCCCTCATCCATGGCATGAAGATGGCAAAAATATGTGGCGCAACGCGCCTGGTCATCTACGGTGACTCCAACCTTGTCGTACAGCAGACGATGAATGAGTGGGACGCACACGCCGAAAACATGATCGCGTACCGCGCGCTATACAACGCACTCGAAGGAGAATTCGACGGCTGCGAACTTCGGCACGTTGGAAGAGAGAGCAACGAGGAGGCCGATAGACTCGCCAACATTGGCTCCACTTGTGCAAAGGTGCCACCAGGTGTGTTCCTCGAACAGATCTGCGTGCCATCCATCCAGCGAAAATTCCCCAAAGGATCACCCGAAGAAGCAGAACACTCGGGGGCTATGCTACCCGAAGGTCATGAAGGACCCGAAAAGTTGGATACCGAAGTTGCCATGGTCAACCTGATGCAGTTCATGGCAGTTGAAGAAACTTGGACACGTCCATACCTCCAGTTCCTGACAAACGGAGAATTGCCTGACAGCCCGACAGATGCCCGGCGCATATCTCGTCGATCGAAAGCCTTCACCATCATCAACGGCGAGCTGTACAAACGCAGCATTACGGGTGTATTGCAACAGTGCATCACCATCAACGACGGCAAGGCCATACTCCAAGATATCCATGAAGGCATCTGCGGCCACCACGCAGGCAGTCGCTCCCTCGTCGCCAAAGCTTTGCGAGCAGGATTCTACTGGCCAACGGCCATGAGCGACGCGAAGGACATCGTCCGAAGATGCAACGGGTGCCAACGGTTCGCCGACAAACCGCACGCACCTGGGTCCAAACTTCGACCCATACCCATAGCCTGGCCTTTTGCCCAATGGGGCCTCGACATGATCGGCAAACTGCCAAAATCTTCGAAAGGAGGACACGTCTTCCTCCTGGTCGTAGTCGACAAATTCACCAAGTGGATCGAGGCCATGCCAGTCACCAACCAGAAGGGAAAAACCGCCGTCAAGTTCTTCTAATCCATTGTCTACAGGTTTGGTATACCGCACAGCATCATCACCGACAACGGATCAAACTTCATCTCCGAAGAATTCCAGGACTTCTGCGAAGGCCTCGGGATCAATATCACGTATGCCTCAGTGGCACACCCGCAAACAAACGGGCAAGTGGAAAAGTCCAACGGCGTAATCGGCGCTGGCATCAAGAAGCGCCTCATGAGCTCACTCGAGCACAAAGCTGGAAACTGGACGAAAGAGCTACCGTATGTTCTGTGGAGCTTACGTACTACGCCAAACAGCTCCACCGGCTACACGCCGTTCTTCATGGTGCACAGAGCTGAGGCCGTGCTACCAGCCGAAGTACGCCACCAGGCTCCACGAGTCGTCGCTTACAGTGAAGCCGAGTCCACGGCTGCACTCGAAGACGCCGTCGACACACTCGACGAAGCACGGGATATAGCAGCATCTCGATCAGCGGTGTACCAGCAGAGTCTCCGCAACTATCACAGCCGCCGGCTGCGCCCAAGGTCCTTCGTCGAAGGAGACCTCGTCTTGCGACTCAAGCAAAAGCGACCGAACAAACTCGATTCACCATGGGAAGGACCCTATGTCATCACCGAAGTCATCCCAGGTGGCGCCCATCGCCTCAAGCACGTGGAGTATGGAGTCGCATACTCCAACCCATGGAACATCTCGCACCTGCGACGATTCTACCCGTAGCAACCTACCCCCCTTTTTTACTTTCAATAAGGCTTTCAGCCAAGGCTACTCGGCCGAACCATGTGCCTCCTCCATTACGATATAAATAAAGCTAAGTGTCTCGCCCCCAACCTTCGGTTGACCATTTTCTGCAACTTTACTACATGCTACATACGCACTTGGGGGCTCCCCCCACCTCACGATTTCATCGACTGAGGACCAAACGTGTACACCTGAGTAGCTGACTACGTCAGGCAAACGAAAAGGGCACGTACTCAATCAAAGCACTGCGTGCTCACAAACAATCAAACCTTTACAACAAAGGGCACATAAACGCCCAACCGCAATATACAAATTTTACATCTATCTGTTTATTTTCAGGTCCTACCTATTCTGAAGAATAACCTGAGCACGTTGCTCAAACAAATCTACAATTTGTTCGGCATAGTGCCTTACAGCCGCGTAATGCGGACGCATGTTCCACTCGCCACCATCTGGTCGAGGAGGTGGCCCAGTCGCCACAGCAGCCAAATCTACGTCAGGGCGGTGCACCCTCACAAGAGATAAGGCATCCTTCACCCCTGCGACGAGCTGCTGCCACACCAGCTCCTTGACATTGCTGGCACTCCGAAACATCGTCAGAAGACCTGCAAGGGTCGTTGGCACGGCATCCAACGGAAACATGACGTGCAGCATCGAGGAAAGTGATGTCTGCACCTGGCGGAGCACCCGCGAAACCTAGTAGACACGATCATGCACCGTCGCCAGAACCATGGCGCGATCACGATCCATCCAGAAGAAGCCGCAGGCCTCCATGTCCTATTGAGTCAAGCAATTGACTCGAACAGCGATACGCTCCTTTTCTTCCCTCGGAGCAAGATTGGCACCTGCGAAAACCGCACAAAACAAGAATAAGGCCAGCAGGCTCACCCGAAGAACTGAGCTACAACCCGAAAGAAGGATCAACTTACATTGCAGCTGCTCGGACAGCCGACCCAGCTCCACCATCAAATACTCCTCTCTGGCTGCACCACGGTCTGCCTTGGATTTCCAAACGTCGGCGCGACCGCGTAACCCAAGCAAATCGTTCTCCAAGCTGCGCACGCGATCTCGAAGAAAAGCGAGCTGCGAGGAATCATCCAATGATGGTCGCAAGGGCCTTCCGGATGAAGTGTCAACTGGGTCAGCACCCGAAGGATCCTATAGAAGCAGAAAAAAAAGAAGGCACACCGACATTCAGCCAAGGATAGAGCATAACTCGGAGGAATTCATTAAAATATATAAGGCCACTACGTGCCATAAGGATGGTACTACAACAGATATTTACAACAAAAGTAGACTACAAACTACCCTACGTCTACTATGCCTAAGGAGGAGGACACTGAGTCGCCTCAGAACCAGACTGCCTAGCTTTGGCCTCGCCCTGCTGCCGCAATGCATACTCAGACAGCAAGTCAATGAGCTTGGGCCCATATCGTCTGCATCGAGCGGAGTAGGCGGCGAAGGCTACCTCGGATCCATCCGCAGCCGTAGGCATCCGAGAAGTAATCTGGGGCAGGTCCAGCTCCGCCCCAGCCGCCATGGCCATCGCCAGCCCGACGGACGCGCCGATGCCCTTCTGCTTGCGCTTATACGCTGCAGGCGCTTCGGCTGACAGAGCCTCTGCCAGGGCATCCACATCTTCAAGGGATGTGCCCTTCGGGAAGAGCTCCTGGTAGAAGCGACCAAGGACCTCTTTCGCCTTGGCAAGGGAGTTGACGATGGTGCTGCAGCGGTCTTCGACCGCTACAATGGCACCATCTAGAGCACTCCCGTGCTCCAGAGCACCGCGGTCGAACTCGATGCCTGCGGCATCTGAGACAAAAAAGAAGAAAACATGAAGAAAGGCAACATAGAAGAAGATCCGTAGAAAAAGAAGCAAGTACAAAAGCTAACGCTCACCCGAAATAGCCTTGGCAGCAGCCATGAGCTTCTTCGCCACCCCTTTTTCACGAGCAGCCGCAACGGTGGCCAGCTGCTCCTCACGATCTGCGGCCTCCTGCTACAGATGCTCTTTCGCTTCGGTTGCCTTCGTCAGCTCCAGCTCAAGGCGCTCTCTCGCACCAGCGGCAGCTTCGGCCTTCTGCTCCGATTGGCCAAGGCTCTTCTTCAGAGCGTCGACCTCACGGAGAGAGTCGTTATGCTCCTCTGCATTTACAACAAGCAAGTGTCAAAGAACAGGACCAGGATAAGCAAGAGAAGTACTACAAGGCAGACGAATACCTTGAAGCTGCCGCAGTTTCGCCTCCAGCGTCAGGCGTTCCTCCACCAGCCGCTTGGCCTCTTGGACAAAAGGCTGCAGCAAAAGGCAATAGTAGTAAGAACAGGACTTGGGGGCTACGCCCAACACAAAGAAGCATAAACAACATCAGCATACGAAGACACTCGGGGGCTCCCCCCGTAACATCAAGCAAAAAAACTTACGTGCTCCGAAGGCGAACCCGCAGGCCCGCCTGCGAAATTCTGAGGCGCAACCACCAGCCTCTCCTGCACAGGAGGAACTGGCGCAGCGTCACCAGAAGTCGCCACCGTCTGAGGAGGAGGCGACGCAATGTTCGACTCCCCCATCATCTCGCGCGCACCATCACTAGAGCCGTCGGAGGATTGCCTGCATACGAACCAATCAACACAGGTGCAAAAATAACAAGGGAACAAAGGACAACAGTGGCAACAAGAAAACTTACGAGCCCAACGCTCTCAGGTCGAAGATAGGAGAAGCCCTTCGGGCCCTCTTCTTCTCCTTCTTTTCTTCCCTCTTCTCCTCCTTCTTTTCTTCTTTCTTCTCCTCCTTCTTTTCTTCCTTCTTCCGCTTTGCTGGCGGGTGCGGAGCAACAGCCCGCACAGGAATGGCAGGAAGGGGAGAGGAAGAACCTCCATGAACATCATCATGACGCTCAAGCCCCAGAGGATTTCTGGGAGTCGGAGGAGTCGAGGCATCTGACGACTCGCTAGAGCTCCGTGATCGCTTGCGCGAATGGTCCTCACTCTATTCGTCGGCATCCTCCGCTGGGGATCGCGCTGACGGTAGCTCGGACACGGAATCCACCACTTCATTATCCGGGGCATTCGGATACCTTTCGGGCAATGGTGGTGCCATGCCCGACACTTTGAAGCTCTGCAAAAGGAAAAGGAACTTTGTTAGCAAACAAAGGAAAAAGTACACAGCTGACAAAAACAAAAGGGGAGCACTACGTGCGCAAATCTACACCTTCGGTACGACCAACATCAGTTGGAGATACTCCACCCGACGGTACAGGGCCTCTATCTCCGCCACCTCACCGTCTAAGATTTGGTTTTTCCAGGATCTTTTCTTCTCAATCAATTGGGAGGGGTCAAAAGGAACGAGACCAAAATCTTGCCCAGGCAGTACGGAGTCACGGATGTAAAACCATTTCCTCCGCCAGTACTGGACAGATTCGGACATGGAAAAGGAAAAGAATTGCACATTGGGACTGAGGGAGATGATGAAACCCCCAATGGGATACACACCATCCGAACCAGACTGCCTCTTCACGGAATAAAGCTTCCGGAAGAGGCCAAAGTGCGGCTCAATGCCAAGCCAACACTCGCAAAGCGTGATAAAACACGCAATGTGGAGAAGGGAGTTGGGAGACAGATGATGGAGTTGAACCCCATAGAAAAAGAGAAGTCCACGAAGGAAGTCATGGACCGGAAAAGAAAACCCGCGAATCATGAAGGAAAAAAACATAACCCGATACCCAGATGGGGGACGGGGGAGTCTCACGGCCGTCGTGTCTTGCGGGATCAGGCTCCGCTCGCGCAGTTTGCGGAGATTGCTCTCCCGCGTTTCTGATTGCCGCCAGCCACCGTCGGTGACGCGAGCAGTGGTGGTGCCCTTCTTGCCTCCGGCGGCGCTGGTCCCAACCGCAGATGAGGATTTCATTGTTTTCCCCATGGCGCTAAGGCGGTGGTGGCGGTGCCAACGAAGAAAGACAAAGGAAATGTGGAGGAAACTCTCAGCGCACAGCCAGAATAGCTCAAGAACGAGGAGGCAGTGAATAGATGAACTACTGCGGTGAAAAACAAACCACGATTTCACCAGGAATTATAACAGCGAAGACGACGCATGCTGGCCGTCCATCGAGAAGACCTAACGCCAACGGTAGATCTGGCCGTACACGTGTCAGCACCAAAACAAACCGTCGTTACCACGCCGTCCACTACGTGCGGAAATCGAGGAGACGTCGTAATCATCTCCACGCCGCGCGTGACCGGTCTATTCAAAGTCAGCAAGTGGGACCCATGCTTCGTCCAGTCAAGTCATCTCTGGCGTAGCAGACGCTTGAGGTCATCGATCGTAAGCACTGACTTCATCAAAATCTATACTAGCACCACTTTGGCTCCACAGTTAAAAGTACTCACTCGAATCTATGATTCGACTAAATACTTGGGGGCTACTCCTATCAGGAGCGCTGGCCGCGCACCCGACAGACAAATGAGGACAAAATTACTTATCTGAGTCCTACGTCGAGTCTACGACTCCACTACGGACTCGGGGGCTACTCCCATAGGGAGGATGGATTTAAGCATCCGAAAATTCGAGTCCTGCGGACCTAATGATTGAAACAATGCTTGAACTAAAAGTCTCCGTTCGAGTCTACGACTCGAATAGACACTTGGGGGCTACTCCCATAGGGAGCGCTGGTCGCGCACCCTATGAAATCTTCGACTGCGATCTTCCGGATCCGCATGCAATTTTTTTTTTGGCAACTCTGCCCCAACAAAACGCTAAGTGAGCAACAATCTCCTTGGCCACCCGAAGCACCTCCGAGGTGATAAATCTTCGGATGCCGCGTCTGCGATGCAAAGATAAGACCTACAGATATCATCTGATGGCCTGGCAACGCACCTGACTGCGCTCTGCTAGTATGAATCCGTACCAGCAGGTACGATGAAAAATCCTGACGACGCGTTGGGTACACCAATTAAAATCACTGGAATTCCACTCCTATAAGCCCTCCGCGGCCTGAGTTGAATTACGCCAGCATATGTCCCAGGCCCGGGTTAAGGGACCCGAACCTGAAGAAGATCGTGTTGTTTCGTCCTAAGACAGTTAACTGACCCTGATCCGTCGGGTGAGTCAGGCACACGCATCAACAATCCCTACACACATATACTATTAACATATAGCTGCTCCCGAAGGATGGAAGAGTCCTCAGCCGAATCTACGATTCGACTGATCACTCGGGGGCTACTGACATGGTTATACCCTACGGGTATGTAACTTCAGCATACCTAGTCCAGCCCAAAGAAGGCCCACGACAGACATACGCTGGCCCATGAAGATTTTCGGGTGTCCAAGGCCCATGACGTCTTCGGATCCTTGGAGAGCAAGACTAGAGGAGATAGGAAATTCAAAGGGGTAAAACCCTAGAACTTGTAACCGACTAGGACTACGTCCGGGACCTGCCTAAGTCTATATAAAGGCCAGGAGGGCACGCCCTAGGGCAACTCGAGTCATACCTTCGCACACGCATCCACGCCAGATCGAATCTGCGCACCCTGTAACCTTCGGTTCCGCCGTAATCAAAGAGCAGACAAGCAGGAGTAGGGTTTTACCTCCGGGGGCCTGAACCTGGGTAAATCTCGTGTCCCCTGGTTGCTTGTATGTTAACCGTGCCATGATCTCCAGCATCCCCATCTTCTCCAAAACCCAAGTCCATAACAATGGGCATTGACGAGATTAAACCTCGTCATCATCCGGTGCATAGCGTGCCAGATTGTTGAATTCTTCAATGTACTCAGCTACACTGAGGTGACGCTGTTTCAAATTGTGAAACTCATTTTTCTTCAAGTTCATCACTCCAGATGAGATGTGAGCTGTACGGAAACCATCCTCAAAAACAGCCCAAGTCACATCCTCAAGGGGAGTGGTGATCTGAAAGTTGTCCCACCATGTTGCTGCTGGTCCTTCGAGCAGATATGCTGCAAACCTAACTTTTTATTCGTCGGTGCAGCCAACAGTCACTAATTCCTTGTTCACCGAACGTAACCAGTCATTCGCTACCATTGGATCAGTTGTTCCAGAGATCCTTGAAGGCCTTAGTTTTAGAAACCTGGTGAGCATGTCAGGTGTTGAAGGATTATTCTGATTGTTATTGTTGTTGTTATTGTTGTTCTGATTCTGATTTTGCATAAACTGCGTCATCATCTACATTATTTGAGCTTGAGATGTCATTAACTGCTGCATCTCGGGAGTGATGTTGTTGTTGTTTTGGTTGGGGTTGGCACGACGGGGAGACATCTGTTGGTTTGATAGGGATAAGTAATTATAGATAGATCTAAAGAAGTTCTAACACACCACCCAAAACAATCAAGTTCAATCAAACAATCAACAAGCAACTATTCACTTAACAACTTATGAGCTTAACTCATGAGTTGAAGGAAACAACAAGTTTTCTTGAAACAATCAACTTAGTATATTCATACCTCATAGGTCAATATGATCCATACACTAACATGATTTCAATGTCTTAGATAATTGGTAGGCAATCTAATGTTCTCTTGGTTCTCACTTGTAGTCCTTAGTGATGTCTAAGTTGAAGTCCTTGGTGAAACTAAAGTTGAAGTCATTGGTCATGGTGAAGGCTTTGTCCATCAAGTTGAAAAAGGAAGAGATGTAGAATCAAAACCAAACAGGTTGAGGAAAGAGTTTGCAAGATTGTTTGTAAATAAGTTTTGGAACAAAAACAACTCCTATTTTTCTAAGGGTTTTTTCCATTCCTAGGGTTACAATCCTACAGGCAACACAGTGCTCTGATACCATCTGTAGAGGTCCCAACCTTTAATAAGGTAGAGATCCCTATGTTTACAATTCTAGTCCCTGGATCAATAGCTAGCATCCACATTTAAGATGTAATATCAAGAAACAAAGGTCATAATACAACTTTATAACCAGGAATAAAATAATTCATTACATCTTACATAGCTCATTTGGCTATCACATTACAATGCAGCAGAATATCTATATAGCATGGAGTCCTTCATCTTCAAAGTGCCACAGGAAATCATGTTGGTTGTAGACTTGTAATCCTAATCAACACACTTCACTAACATCAAACAAACCTGCAACATAATAAGTTGCAGTCACAAGGGTCAATACATTTGAATTGTATTGGAAAGTTTCACTAATATGTAGAAATAAGTGGATCCTATCATTACATGCATATTTGGCTAAGTAGGCTTTAGGCTCATTTGCAGAAAGCAATATAGTTTTATCCTATCTTTTCAAAATAGTTTTGATCTTTTGACAAATCTTTCTGAACTCCTTGGAAAACTCCAAGTGCTTCTAATCCCTTGTTATCACCATCAAGTTTTACTTTGAGAAATTGGAATGTTGAGATCTTCCATAGCTTCAGGCCTTAGTTGCTCAGAGTTGTCCATAACCGGGGACACGGCTAAGTACTTAGAATTTGATCTTCTACAGAAGTTGTACACTTTACCCACATGACACAATCTCGTCTTGACGCTACCAGTGGCCGCTAGATAAGTACTCACCAAATGGAGTACCGGCAGACCGAGAATGTGACAAAGTCTTTCCATAGAAGTCCTCCCAATACACCATGCTAGCTTGTCTACCAGGCACCAATGTAAGGATATATTTCCATTACACAATTCTAGTTAACATGAAGATGCCAATGCAAGGGTCTTCCACTATGTGGTTAACTAAGCCAGAGCCCATTTAGCATGTGGCTGTACACGGAAGCCACTGTACGAGAAACATGTTCAATCTCTAAGTCCCTGGGTGGTTTTATTCTAGTGCACATACAAAAAGATAGCCATATAAACATGGTTCCCTTTGTTGCCACCTTGTCCAAAACTTGAGTATCCTCTTTCCACCGAGGTAGTTCATTGAGTACTTGTTTCATTATATAAAACATATATTTTTCCAACACTTAATATAATCATGATATGATATTACACCCCAAGTCTATAGCAGGTCTAAGCATACTACAACTACGATGTTTTCACTAAGTAAGATGGATTTCCTAATAGGACATAGCATAGCATAGAAATATAGTAGCCCTAACATGCATAATACAAAAATACCACTAAGTGTAGTGAAAGTAGTAGGTCATGGATGATAGTGTCACTTGCCTTTTTAGTAGAGAATATTGGTTCACTCCTTGATCTTTCAAATATCACACTCTTCTAATTTCACTACAAATCAATCAAGCAAACACATATTCAACTAGCATTCAAACAATTTATCACATGAAGCAACAAAATCAAGCAATGCATGCAAGCATGCAAAATATGGTTTTTATTTGGAAAGAGTGGTTTCTATTAGGCTCTAAACATTTTAAAGCCCCCATTGGTCATTTACAAAAGTGGTAAAATCATTTGAATTCAAGTTAGTGAAAATGGCCATTTAAATCATTTTAATTTTGCTAGAAGTGATTTAATTCAAAGTAATATTTTGTAGTCTTAGTCAAATATATTATTTAACACAAATGTTAGTGTTTATGGTTAATGGGTTTAATATTAATCTATTTGCAAAAGGTTTCATCCAAAATCCCATTTTTAATTCAAAGCAATATTTTATTTGCTAGAAATGCCTTTAACAAAGTAATGATTTACTAAGGTTCATCAATTATAGTTTTAACTCCTAATACTTGGTGTTTAGGGTCGGGGGGTTTAAATCAAACCATTTTCCAAAGGTTTTAGTCAAAAATCATTTTTAAACCTAGATCAATATTTTTATTTAGCTAGAAATTCTTTTATTCAAAGATTTAATTCTTAAGTGTCACCAAATATATTTTTAAATCTAAAAGTTGGTTTATATGGTCAGTAGGTTCAAAACAATCCATTTACAAAAGATTTTACCCTAAAAACATTTTTAGAACAAATTTTATATCCAAAATAAGCCTAAACAAGTTTCTGTAAAAACATCTAATTTTCCATACGCAATTCATTAAACAAAGTGCATGGTTGGAAAGGTTTTTTCTCCTGATTCCAATGATATAAAATTTGCAAAATTTGGACATGTGGATTAAAAGTTATGAATTTTGCAAGTTTTTATATCTAATAGATCAAAATTTCTGTTTTAAATCAAACTCTGGACACGTGGCTCTTTTTTACTGGCGCGTATCGGTTCGCGCGGATCGCGCTCTGTCGGCTGTTGGATTTAAAGCGCATCGCACGGCTCAGGATCAAACGTACCCCTTCGATTAAAATCTAATCCTATTCCTTCGATCCAGATCCAACGGACCACAGCACATGACCAAGTACTGGCGGTGGCGAACGACAGCGCGCGCTCAGACGGTGAGGTTGCCGACGACCCAGGAAGCGCGGGAGAGGGAGAGGATGCTCACCAGAATCGCCGGGAAGCGCTGATGCTCAAGGTGGGATCAGTTCATCGAGGGGCGCTCGGGGGTAGCGGCGATTGCTCGTCAGAGTTCGTGGCGGCGCCAGGTGCTTCTGTTCGTCGACGAGGGCGAGGTTACAGGCCACCAGAAGGCAAAAGGAAGGCGGCGTTAGACGCGGGAGAGTGTGGCGAACGCGAGTGCATCAACGAGAGAGAGAGAGAGAGGGGTGGACGGAGCTAACTGGGAGGGGTCGCCGGAGAAGTGGCAGATGGCGGAGACGTGCAGAGGTCGTCCTTGCCGACGCTCTGGGGCCAGCGCGGACAAGCTGGCACCACTGGTAGATGCGCACTGGTCTGGAGAGTGAGCTTGAGTGCACAAGGGGGCAGGGTACGGTCAGGCGTCACCGGAATTTGCACTGGACCTCGTCGGAGCCAGTGGGGTTGCGTGGAGAAATCTGTGCAGCCTGGTGGCAGAGAGGAGGCGTTGTTTGGGGGGAATGGAAGAGGGGACGAAGGCATTTAAAGGGGCATCATCACTGGCAAGAATTAACCGCGCATTCACTCGAATTAACGAGGATTGAATCACGGCAGAAACGGCGAGGGGGAGAACGGTCACGAGGTTGATGACGACTGACAGCGTGGGGTCACGTTGACAGCGAGAGAGAGGGAGTGGGTGTGGGGCCCTACTGTCAGCGACTGAGGGGGTGTGTTTGAGCATGAGAAAACGTTTCGCGAGAGAGTGGGAGGTGGGCTCGATGGGATGGTCTAGGCCTGGGGTTAGTTGGGCTGGGTCCAACTCTTTTTTTGTTCTGATTCTTTTTCCTTTTCTATTATTCTGTTTTGATTTTTATTCAAATAATTCAAACCCCATTTGAATTCAAACCTTTGCCAAACTTTGAGTATATTTTAATACTGTTTATTACAATATTCTAAAGTCCAATTTAGAATATTTCTTTTATTCTTTTAGGCTCTATTATTTATCTAAAAATAGACATTTGTCTTTATTTCAGAAAGGATTTAAATATGTTTTAAAACTCTATTTGAATTCTAAATTTTACCAAACCTTTTTCAGTAGGTTTTATTTATACAAAATAATTTCACTTTGAATTATTATTTAAAATACTTTAATATGTTTTAATGTTCATTTAAATTGGGGAATGTCTTTACCTAAATGAAATTGGATATTAATAAATCCTTATGATTTTATTTAAATAATCCTTTACTCTTTTTATTAAACAAAAATATTTTATTATATTTGCTTGTCCAAGTTTTAATTTGGCTTTTAAAAAAAATAGTCCTTATTTATTTATTTCTTCCTTTGCTCATAAAATCCATATCTTTTTATTTAAAGATCCAAAAATGGTGACTCCAACTTTTAAATTTTTTTAAATATTTGTTTATCTTTTTAAATCCCTTTTCATTAAAAATTTGTTCAAGATGGGTCTTTGATGTTTCCATTTGGAACCAAAAAGTTTCTTTTCACCCTAAATTTCATCAATTATTTATTTTGATTATTTATTTTTCACATTTCAAAATTTGGAAAATTTTGGGATGTGACACCTGCTGCGTCAAATCCTGCCTTGTACTCCTCCAAGCTGGTGGTCAAAGAATCTACCTTCGCCTGAAGCTCTCTCTTCTATGAATGCAGCCTCTCTATCACCTCGTGATCTGCCTCTAGCTCAAGGTCCTTGAGCTCTATCTCAGTCTTCATATCATTAATCTTCTTGTTCCTATCTTGGACTCTCGTATCTTGGTTCTTGACCTTCTTATCTTGCGTTTCAAACATCTACTCCATCTCCTTGATGCACTCCTCAAAGGCCTTGTCCTTCTCCCTCAGTTGGACATATAGTTCATCATTGCTAAGCATGACATTAGTCCTATCAGTATCAAGGTGCCTAAGGAGACTCTCTAAATACTGGAGGTAGTGTCGCACAGGCTCAATGGCCTCCTTAGTGGCCTCGTTCAACACTATAGCCTCTCCGTCCTCATCACGTCTCCCAAAGGGATGGAAGTAGTGGCCCTTGAGCTCGGCGGAGTGACGTCCACATATGCGTCCTATCAGCTCCTGCATGGCGACGTCGAGGCCTCTCTCTTGATCATCATGGAGTATCTTGAAGGCAATTTCCTCCGTTGGAGGCTCTGAATGGCGTCCTGGCTGAGTCACCGTGAATCCCCACAAGTCCTTCCTCTCAAACTTCCTGAGCTGAAGTCCCTTGATGGTAGGGATGGGAAGAGCGAGCACACCGACGAGCTTCAAAATGCGAGTCCCAAAGCGAGTTCCCTTGAAATCCTCGGCGGTGTTGTAAACAAAGCTATGAATCTATTGCATAGGATGGAGTAAAGTTAGAAACAACAAAAGTAAAAAGAAAAACATAAAGTAGCCAAACAAAAGCCAAAGTCATTCATCAAAACATTAATCCACACAAGTCATGGCATACATTATTCAACTCAAGCAACAAGGTTCAATCACAACTTAGATTTTTTTTGCCATACTACATAAGTCGGTATGATCAATTATTAACGCGAGAAAATGCCAAGTGTGGTGGTCCAACTATAGGATATGTCGCATCCTTCACTCACTAGTCAAGGTAGCTATCTGGGCATCCTTGGAGGCAATCTGTTTGTCTTGATCACAAGACTCCCAGGCTAAGTCTATGATATCCCTCCTTAGCTATTTTATGGTGGTCTCCAAGTCTTGGCTATGTTTTCTCTCCTCTCTAAGATCATTTTGAGTGTTGAGCATTCTACACTTAAGCCTTTCTCCAAGTTCTTCAATGGCATTCCATGCTGCATTCCTTGCATAGTCAAAGAATAACATATGCATTTCAGAGTTGGTGACCATGTAGAATCCTGACTCATTGTGGTTATCCTCCTTGTTTTTATACAAGTGGAGTTATACCACCAATACTCTTCTCCTTCATCCACTACTGGAAATCCCTTGTACACGGCTTCACCATTTATCCCCAAGATAACCATGAGGTTCTTGAGTGCCTTGGGAAACTCCGTCTCACATTCTAGGGTCATGGTCATTAGTGGTCCCTTCCTGATGGATTCTTTGATGGCGGCCATCTACAAATAGAGATGAGAAAGAAGATTAGGGGAGGTTTACAAGATGAAAAAAAACAAAGTGTAAAATTCATAGTGGTGTTGAATTTTCCTAGTGGTTTTCTTAATCTAATCCATCTTAGGGTCACAAACCTACAGGCAACACAGTGCTCTGATACCATCTATAAGATCTCACCCTTTAAGGTAAAGATCCCTGTGATTGCAGTGCTAGTCCCTGGATCGAAATGCTAGCACCCACAGTCTAAGATGAAGTACACAGATACAAAGGTCATTATTACATCGAAATTCCAGGAGTACAACAATTCTTACAACTCACTAGCCCAAGTCTAACATATAAAGAGTTGTCAATACATAGCATATAAATAAAGTCTTCATCTTCATGTGACACATGCAAACATGTTGAGTGTAGACTCATAACCCTACTCACCGTCAGAGTAACCTGCAAGATAATAAGTTACAGCCACAAGTGGTCAATACAGTTGGAATTGTATTGGCAAGTGATACCATAGTTATAAAGTAGAGACTAACATCTACATGAATTTGGGTAAGTGTGGATCAGGCTGGCTTAGCACAAAATAAGTTTTATCCTACTAGTTTGAAAATACTAAGTTTGTCTTTTTAAAACACCAAGGAACCACCAATAGACATTGGTGAACCTCTACCCTTGTTCACCCACAAATTTTAACTTAGATAAATTGGGATGAGGAGATTCTTGATCATTTCAATGCCTTTGATGCTCAAAATTGTCCATAACCGGGGACACGGCTAAGTACTTAGGTTTTACCCTCTCGAGAGGTGGTGCACTTTCCCCACAAGACTCGACATGCATCAAGACGAGACTTTTCAGAAGCAATACCACAGGCCACCATGGGCGTGTTCCATCCTATCAACTCTACCACCATTTGTGCATCTGGCTGAGTTCTTGCAACTTAGTTGGTCAAGGCAGAGCCCATATGCCATGTGGTTGCACTAGAAGCTTCTCAACACAAAACATCTCAAATCTCTTTGTTCCTGGGTGGCCATACACAAGTGTTCTACATAGGGTAAAGCATAGAAATGGGCCCTGTGTAACCACTCAACACAAAGCATACAAGTCCCATTCCACCCAGGTGTTTCATTAACAATTTATTTTCTTAGTCAAAAACTCATAGGCATAATCTTTCCATAATATCACAAGATTAATTTTCCACCCACCAATTCTAATAGCATGTCTAAGCATTCTAGTATACAATGGCTCCTAACTTAGGAAAAATCCAACCAATATATAATCTATAGGATCTACCATAGCATAGCAATATATTTGAAAACTACCATGCAAGTCCTACCAAAATAGTACTAATGCAATAGGTAAAAATATTAGGACATAAGATTAAATATCACTTGCATTGGTATCTAGGAGAATAGGTACAATCCTCACAATCACACACTTCACAATCCACAAAATCTACACAACAAAACATACAACAAATATAAAGAATTCAATATATCACTCAAAAATAACATGAATGCATGCAAAATGCAATGTGGTGATTTGAAACACTATTAAAACCAAACTCTATAGTACTGAAGACAAGGTAAACATTCTAAAGTCTAAATAATACAAAAACCACCTAAAAATAATAATCCAAAACCTTTTTATAGTCAAAATAGCCCTATAATTTTCTCTGCATAAAACTCTAATTTTTCGGAATCAAATGAAAAAAGTAAGGTCATAGATGCAAATATCACATTTTTATGAATCCATAGACACCTAATTTGTATTTTTCTGAAATAAAGATCAAAAGTTATGAATTTTACAAGTTAAATCATCTTATAGATCAAATCTGGATTTTAAATCGAAAACCCTGAAACGTGACGCTTCCTGATTGGCTGGTACCTATTCGCGCGGATCACACGCGTGTGTCGTTAGATCTAAGTTGCATCCTACAGATCAAATCTAATCATACCGCTTCGCTTCTGGCTTCTAATCTCGACCACTGGATCTCCAGCGGATCCAACTGATCTGACCAAAACCTAGCGGCGCTAATGGCAAGCACGGTGGTGGCGCGTCTGGCGAAGGCGTTCCGGCAAGGCCAGGGGTAGAGGGGGTGGTTCAGGGGTGTTACCAAGTTGCGGCGACGAGGTGGATGACGTGGTGGTCGTGGACGAGGGCAGGTTGCACAGACACGGCGACAATTCCTCGTCGGAGTTGAGCTAAGCTTCGGGTGCTTGCAGACGTCGACGGAGGCGAGGCTCTAGTGCAAAATAAAACAAACAGAGGGTGTCAGGAGGTGCGCAAGAAGATGGCGAGCATGGCCGCATGATTCAGAGGGCAAGGCGCGCATGGGACTCACCGCAATTCATTGACGAATCTCCCCGGAGCAGCGGTGGTCCGAGGAGGAATGCGTTGAGCCTTGCGGCGCTCAGAGGCTGTGGTGTGGGGGGAAATGGAGCGGAGGCAGAGGGGGTTAAGTAGCAGGCTCGGGGATGAGAATCACGCACGCAATCAAGCGCTATCAATCGCAAATTAATTCTAATTAAAAGGGGAAAACGGCAACGGCGGAGTAGGTCGTCACGTGGTGTTTGGGGACAAAGGGGGTGACGTCGATGTGGGGTCTACCTGTCAGCGAGCGGGTGTGGTGCGCGCGCGGTGAGAAACAGAGGGGAGAGGGGAAAATCTTGGGTGGGCTAGGTGGGATGTTTACTGGGCCGCGTCAGTTGGGCATGTAAGTTCCTTTTTTTCCTCAAGTCTTTTTCTTTTTCTGTTTTGATTCTCCAAATGAGATTTGAATGACCAAATCAACTCTAAATCATTTCAAATTTTCACCACATTTTTGTGGAATGATCCTAGTATGAAAAAGTGTTTAAAACACACAAACCACTCCAAAACACTTTTGGGGTAAAAAAATAAAAAATAAAACACATGCCCCATACATGGAAAATAAGAGGGGTGTGAATTAGGGGTTTTTTAGTGTTTAAATTTTGAATATCTTTGCGTAATGCACAGATGCCATGATAATATGAATGCAATGAGAATGTTTTGGATTTGATGATTTTTGTGATGTTACGAGTATGTTGCCCTAGTGTCTCTTATTGTGCTAGGCTGCTACTAGGGAGCTTTGATTAATTCGAATGTTCCCGGTAGTCACCGACCATCAAGTTTGTCTGCTATGTATGTTGGATTTTGATATTGGCTCCAGGATAGTGATGTATATGCTAACCTTTTGTGTCACATCCCAAAATTTTCCAAATTTTGAAATGTGAAAAATTAAATAAACAAAATAAAACTTTGTTGAAATTCAGGGTGAGAAGAAACTTTTTGATTCCAATTGGAAATATCAAAACCTATTTTGATCAAATAAAATCCTAAAGGGATTTAAAAATATAAACAATTATTAAAGAAAGTTTTAATAATTGGAATCACTATTTTTAGACCTTAATAAAAAGATTTGATTTTCAAAAGCAAAGGTAGAGTTATAAATAAAGATTATTTTATAGAGCCAAATTAAATCTTGGCCAAGCTTATGAAATAAATATTTCTATTTTATAAAAAGATTAAAGGTTTATTTAAATAAAATAATGAGGATTTATTAATATCCAATTTTATTAAAGTAAAGGCTTTTCCATTTTAAATAAACACTAAAACTTGTTAATTTATTTTAAATAAGTTTTCCAAGTGTTTGATTTATTCAAATAAAACCTAATGAAATGATTTTGGTATTAATTAGATTTCAAATAGAGTTTTTAAATAAATAAAATCCTATTTGAATTAAAGACTAAGGACTATTTTATTTAATTATTAAATAGATCCTAAAAGAATAAAAGTATTATTTTATTTTGACTTTGGATTATGTTGTTAAACAGAATTAAAAACTACACAAAGTTTGGCAAAGGTTTGAATTCATTTGGGTGTTTGAATTGTTTGAATAGAAACAAAACAGAAAATCAAATAGAAAAAGAAAAAGCAATCTGTATAAAAAAAGTGAAACGAACCAACCCAACCCAACAGGCCCAGTCCAGCCCACTCGCAGCCCATATTTCTTTCCCCCAGCGAAACGTTTTTCACACACACACGCACCCGCAAAGACGCTGAGCAGTGGACCCATCTCCCTCTCTCTCTCCCTCACTGACAGACAGGCCCCACGCCACATCATCATCGTCTTCACCGCGCCAGCCATTCCCTGCCGTTGCTGCCTTGAATTGCAGCCATGAATTCGATTCAATGCCTGAGTAATTCCTCGCAGTGATCACGCGGGTATAAGCGCCCCTCTCCCCTCTATCTTTCCCCCGAAACACCGCCTCCTCTCTGCCACTAGGCTGCCGGAATTTTAGCTCAAACCTTCTCTGTCTCCGACGACTTCCCCGGTCAATTCCGGCGAACCACAGCCGCCCCTCACTTTTCTCTGCACGCGATCCTGCTTACCACCTCCTGGCGCATCTCCCCGTGCCACTCGTTCGCCCGCGCTTGCCACAGAGCATCGGCAAGGACGACCTTAACTCGCCACCGCCGTCTGTTCCTCCTCCGGCGAACCTCCCAGGTGAACTCCGACCGCCCCGAGCCCTCTCGATCATGCTCACGTGAACCCCACGTTCGCCCGCATCTAACCATGTAGTTGTTTTGCCTTGGGGTGAACTGCAGCGTCGCCCCGTCGTCAAACATAGCCACCAGACGCCGTTGCAAACTCCGGCGAGCGATTACTTCCGTCCCTGTGCGCCCCTCGCCAAACCATCAACGCCTTGAGCTTCACCAGGACCCTGCGAGCACGGTGAGCATCTCCGTTACCTACTTGCTTCCTGTAACCGCCGCGACGCCACCGTCTGACCGCGCGCCACCGTCTGCCACCGCCAGCGCTTCCCGTTCCTGGTCAACCTCACAGCAGCCGTTGGATCATCATCTAGTGGCTACGATATAACAGCTTAGCGAAGAGGTATCAGTTGATCTACACCGTGTGATCTAAATGAGATCCTACGGTCTGTAACAGCGGATCCGCACGAAGCGGTACCAGCCAATAGAAATGCGCCACGTGGACAAGATTTAGTTTAAAAACAGAAATAGAATCTGATTGAATTGCAAATTTGTAAATTGCACAACTTTTGATCCACACGTCCAAAAATTGCAAATTTTATATCAATGGAATCAGTAGCACGATTAATTTGCAACCATGCAATTTGTTTAATGATTTGCTTCAGGAAAATTGGTTGAAATTGCAGAAACATGTGTAGGCTTATTTTCAATATAAAAATTGTTCTAGATATATTTTTAATGTGAAATCTTTGCAAAATGGTTTGTTTTGAACATACTGACCCTAGGAACCAACTTATGGATTTAAAAATGTATTTTTTGAAGTTTAGGAATAAATAATTGAATTAGCTCATTTCTAGTCAAATTAAAATATTGATTATGATTTAGAAATGATTTTTGAGTAAAACCTTTGGGAAATGATTTGATTCAAACCTTCTGACCCTAAACACCAAGTTTTTAGAATTAAAATATATTTGGTGAACCCTTTAAATAGTATTGCTTTGCTAAAAAGCATTTTCAACCACATAAAATATTGATTTGATTTAAAAATGGTTTATAGATAAAACCTTTTGCAAATGGTTTTACCACTTTAGAAAATGACCACTTTTGAACCTTAAAATGCTTAGAGCCTAGTGTAAACCACTTTTGCAAATAAAACTATCTTTTGCATGCTTGCATGCATGACCTTGTTTCTATTATTTTATGTGTGATAAATTGGTTGGAATGCTAGTTGAATTTGTGTTTGCTTGATTGAATTGTAGTGGAATTAGAAGAGTGTGAGTTTTGCAAGATCAAGAAGTGAACCAACATTCTCTACTAAAAAGGCAAGTGACACTATCATCCAAGTCCTACTATTTTCATTACACTTAGTGGATTTTTGTAACATGCATGGAAAAGTTTACTATATTTTATGCTATGCTAAATCCAAATAGGATACCCTTATATATTCCTTAGTGGAAACATTGTAGTTGTAGTATGCTTAGCCCTGCTATATATTGGGATGGGATACATGTTATGATTATATGAA